>CM037791.1:6159744-6209744 GCA_021229015.1 Solen grandis | reverse complement strand
CCAGTCTTTATCAGTCATGTCACTTTCATCTTGTTGTTCAAAAGCTACTCTATTACCTTCTTCAACAGCTTAAAACATGCTGTTTTTAATATTTATTTTGACAATTCACTTAGCAAACCTCTTGAACTCTTACAAGTGGCTGTACTTGAAACATCTTAGAAGCCTTATTCAGGATATTTACATAAACAGATAAAAGAAATATAACCTGACAACACTGATGCTGTGAAAATGTCTTCAAATAAAATAAAACAATGCTGCTTTTCCTGCATAATTTTCATGAAAAGGACGCTAACTGCTTTGTATAATAATAAAAAGCATTTTGTACTTTAACTCAAAAAAAAAAAAAAAAAAAAAATCTCAAGTAAAACTTTAAGCTCTCAGATGATACCAAAAAGCCCAATGGAGAACTTCAGGAGAGTTTTCAGAAAATCAAACAGTTTAGTTCTACATTGAGAGTTATATCCGGTTGAGGAAAAAAACCCATATATTTTAGTGACAACCTGTAAAGCTCACATTTTTTTGTGTGCAATTATTTCAAAGAAACAAGAGCACTCAGGTCTTTATTTCAGATGTTGGGAAAGGGGCCTTAATATCATATTTGGGGGAAAATATCACCTTTTTTTAATTCGGGAAAGAAACATCCTGGAGTAATATGCAAATTTGGGGAAAACTGCATGAATTTAAAGAATTTTTCCAGAGGGGATGGTACCTATGAACAGCCCCTGATAAAGAAGGAAAATAAACCTGGCACTGCATGGGGATGCAAACGCTTGTCATTTTTTTTTTAAATGGAAGGGGGGTGGTGATCAATTAGGTCAAAATGGACCTAAGAGTTATGGTCCTTGATGAGAATGCAGCCCTTGAGATAGGGAACAAGTATATGAGTTTAGTTTGATGACAGACATTTAAATAGTTTAGAAGTTATGGTTAAAGTTTATCATGACAACGATGACAACATCAGAGTGATGACAATACCGCAACTTTTTTCCTGTAAAAAAACAGACAAGCTAGAAATTAGATTCCCTACCCAAACCAAGGATAAAGGAACTAAAGAACAAACAAAGGAATTTAAAATCCTCCACTTGATTCCAAAATTCAGAGGTTGTGTACACTTTAAATGTCTAATATGGATTATCTAGATGATTAACGTAAATTCACATCAGACCTAGAAAACTGTTTCAAGTGCAAATAGATACATAAGAGCTGTCAGAGGACAGCACGCTCGACTATTCAAAATGCTTGTTGGTAAATCAAATGAAATCTATTTCAATTCTTGCCCTTCACATACCCTGTACATGATAATAGTCAAAAATGATATACCTTGATAGTCTAATACCCCTTATACTTTTATGAAGCTTAAATCAATCCAATGCCTAGTTACTAAGACATAAGCATAATAACACTGTGTGTGCAAAACTTTAACCAAAAATCCAAGCAAGAAAAGGGCCATAATTTGTACAAAATTCAGTCCAAAAGTTATACTTCTTGGTTTTCTAATGCCCCTGAAGACACTCCTTAACTTTCTTGTCAATTCCACAAGCAATTTCTGAGATATAAGCTGGATAGTGGCTTGAATGCAAAACTTTAACCAAAATTCTTAGTTAAAAAGGGGCCATAATTTTTAATATATTCCATCAAGTGTTATCTTCCTTTATAGTATGATACCCCTAAACATATTAAAGATGTTTCAAATCAATCGCATGCCTGGATACTGAGATATTAGCATGAAAGTACCTTTCATGCAAAACTTTAACCAAAATTTCTATGTTAAAAAGGGGCAATAATTTGTAACATATTCCATCAAGAGTTATCTACCATGAAAGTATGATACCCCTTAACATATTAAAGATGTTTAAAATCAATCGCAAGCCTGGATACTGAGATATAAGCATGAGAGTATCTTGCATACAAAACTTTAACCAAAATTTCTAAGTTAAAAAGGGACCATAATTTGTAATGTATTCCATCAAGAGTTATCTAACTTGGTTGCCTGATGCCCCTAAACATTTTCATAAACTTTCAAGTCAATACCATGATTGGTTATTGAGATACAAACTAGATAGTAGTTTGCACGCAAAACTTTAACCAAATTTTCTATTGCATGCAAAACTTTAACCAAAATTTCTAAGTTAAAAAGGGGCCATAATTCATATTAAATTCGGTCAAGAGTTATCTATCTTGCTTGTCTAATGCACCTGAACATATTTATAAACTTTCAAGTCAATACCATAAATGGTTATTGAGATATAAAGTTGATAGTAACTTGCATGCAAAACTTTAACCAAAAGCTGCAATGCCAACGCCAGGGCGACTACATTAGCTCTCATATTCTTCGAATAGTCGAGTTAATAAAAGGAGGTAAAACAGTTTCAGGGTCAGCCCTCGAAATAGCCATATGCAAAACAAATATCAAGTTTTCACAGAAATAATGCATTTAATTTTTTTCTTTTTTCATTTGGTAAAAAAAAAAAAAAAAAAAAAAAAAAAGACAGGTTTGCACTGACAATTTGCTTCCAATACTTTCTGGTCAATATTACTTAAAAGATGTCTAATGCAATATTTCTATTCATATTTTATATTCTGTTAATAGTTTTCTCACTTGACATTAATGGAAATCATTGGTTCAAATAAAAACGTTTAAACCCCATTCAAATATACAATGAAGGATGTAGGAAACATTATGGACAGTTTATTTGCAGTATTATGCAGAAGCGCTTGACGCTAACTGAAATATTTAGTCTTGCATAATGGTCAGAATTTTCTTGCCATGCTAGAGGTTCAAAAAATTATTTCCCTATTCAAAACTGTTCACAGGCCCGACATCAAATTTCACTGAATCAATAAAAGTAATTCGTAGCAAATAACTAGGCTCAATTAAAGATTACATTCAGCAAGCAGGGATTTTACTTTTCAGTATTTTGGGAATGTGGCCTCTGAAATTGGTAATTTTTATGTTGTTTTAAGTAAAATTTGGATTTTTTTATAAATAATCATGTAAGTTGAATATACTCAACATAAAAGTTTGGACACATTGTACAATACGTACTACATTGGATAACTATAGTAGCCAAGGTAGTCAAGATTCTTTTGTTGTTTTTTATGTATTTTATGTATTTTATGTGATTTTTTCCTTCTGAATCTCAGATTGGAAATTTTTATTTAGAAACTGGGCAAAAAAAATATTTTTGACACTGGGAATATAACCAAAAATTGGCTATAAAAATGGCAAAAAAAAAATCACTGAAGTGAAAGAAAACCTTGGCAGCGGATTGTTCCCTCTCATACATTGGTGCCTTGGTAAAAATGTTCCTGTCCATACCACAAAAATGTGAAGGATATTAATAGTGGAAATCAACAACTGTAGAATCATTATTATTTGTATGGTACTGATTTTCAAAATCTGATTTATAACAGATTCTACGAAATTTAATGTCAACGAAAACTAAATATTTATGGTAACAATGCTTTGTCTGTCAGGTATGTAACAATGACTTGAGATCATCCCACTTGTATCACAATCATGTTGCTTGAATAACTAAATTAAGTGAAAAGCATTTGAAAGTCTTAACCATCCTTGTTGATAAATTGACACTTAAAGACACCTCAAGTGTCCAAAGACGTCATTGGAGGGTCATGCTTTTGACATTGACGCAGTTTTTACGCAAAATGCTAGCAGCTGAAAGCATTATTAATGTAGCTAAAGCACAAAGCAGGCATCTTCCATTAGTTGATGTTCTTGTATTCAAACACTGTTTTAACCTTCTGAGTGAAGAATCAAATTAGATTTTCATCTCCCATTTTATTCAGTTACTTGTTCAATATCTGCATCAAAATGCAGCTCTAACTTCTGTGTGCTTTTTAGAGTAACTTGTTGAAACCTTAATAACTCACTCTCACCAGGATATTTTATTGTTTCTGTCACCAGAATTTTTATTGCTTCACACGTAAGTGTTTTTCACATATAACAGCTAAATATATGTGCATTTTTCTGTGAAACTAGATCATTCATGAAATAGGCTATATTTGGAGAACTGCATTATATTTGAACAAATTAGAACTATTGTGTAAAACCATTAATTTCCACTTGCATTAAAGTTGGTGGTTTCTGTAAGTCAATTTCATTGAGACAATTATTTGTGGATTTATGTAAGGGATATAATATGTGTGGGGTTAATATTTGTGGATTAAGCTGTTCTCAAGTGCTGCCACACTGCAGTATCAGGCTGTAGACATGTTGCATGATACCACATCAAGTTATATTTGACATGGAGCAAACCAGTCCTTGAACTACCCTAATATGCTGAGCATCAAGCAAAGGATATATACCAGAAACAATTTTTAAGACTTTGGTATGTCGCAGTCGGGGATTAAACCCAAGACCTTCGCTCCTGTGGCAGACGCTCTAACCACTTGGCTGTCAGGGAAAGCCTATCCTGATATATAATTTCCATGTTAAATAAATGTATTTGTAAACTGATTCCTAGAAGCAAAATTAAATAAATATCAAAATACAAAACATATCTAGGATGGTATCATCACCAGGTTAAATCTACAATACACTCAGTCTATAACATTTCAGCAATATCAAATAGACAAAAAACATACATCCTTGAAAATAAGTATATCTGAAAATGGTCCAACATTTTCCAATGTGAATCATTCGGGCTGTGCATGTGCCAGCTCTTATCTTGCTTGACAAATATCTATATTCTGTTTTCAAATATTGAATTAATAAAATCTGCAATCTCTCCCTTATATCATCCCCACTGATAAAACTCATCCTGTGCAGAATGGGATTCCAGGATAGCATAGTGGTTGATGCTTTACTGCAAAATAACCAGCTGGTTGATCTAAGGTTGGGTACAAAACAGTTCTTTAACTTATTTATTTTCTGTCAAATGGGAAACAAGTTCTGGCAACTTATACTTATCCCTCTTGATGGTTCCTGTCTTGGATTACTCCCTCAGCTTGCGGAAGTTTCATAAGATCTTTGCAGATTTTTAACTAACCCACAACCTTCTAATCTAAAGTAATGTATTTTACCACTGGACCATAGGCCCCTTCAGACAGGTGGGTTCCCTCAAGGGGCTCCTAATTCCTCCCTTTTCAAGGACTGTGGAAACACTAACATGAGAACCAATGAAAAATCATTCATAAGCAAGAAGGCTCTCTGTTCAGTCATAAGGTTAAAAAACTTTATTAGGTTTTCGTGGACTGCAACGCAGCCGCGAAAACCTACTGTTCTTCTTGTGTTTCTTTTTCCCTTTTTTTTTTTTCCATTATTATTATTCTTTGCACTTTTTTTGTGGCCGCTGTTGCGACATGATTAGAAGTGCTACAAATATGAAAATTTCCATGCATACTCACATGTATCTGAAGTTGTGCACCACTAAGTTTGTTTTTCATTTTAGTACTAAGTTTTGCCGCTAGGTGGCGTTTAGCATCAAAACATATAATTGCCGATAACTCTGTCATTTGACATTTTATTTGTATGCAGTTTTTTGCATTCTGTTCTCTGTCAACTGCCCGTTAAAATATGATGAGTGGCAATATCCATATCTTTGAAACTTTTGAGCTAGAAGAGGTTGAATGTTTGAATCTTTGAAAAAATCTGGCAAATTAGGGTGTGTCCACGAAAAACATGCCCATTTTTGTTAGAGATTAGATACGCTCATTCTGTTTTTTGAAATTGATTCCGAAGATCTTTGCGCACAAAATATATGGGGTGGCGATTTCAGAAAATGCATAAAATGGCTTTCAATAAGCGGTCAAAGTGCACTATAATATGGAGGAATTTTTTTTTTTGAAAATAGGCATTTTTTTAGTTTTTTGATGATTCTGCCATTATTTTTTAATCAATCTTTATGAAATTTTCACAGATTGTATTGTTTGTTGTTTCAAAGGACTTCGCAGTTTCAAAATTTCAAAAAATGCAAAGGTCAAGGTCATATTGCGATTATTGGTTTTTTCTTTGACCTTAAATATCTCAAAATCTAAAAATATTTTATCGAAAGAATATGGGTAAAATCAAAAGTCTCTAAAGAGTACTTTTTGAAGAAATTTAGTTTTTTTAGATCGGGGTTGATTTGGTTGTTTGGTGGCAGTTTGAAGTTTGGTCATACTTTGAACTGATTTCAAAGCCTTTAAAGTTTAAATGTGTGATATATTTTGTCATCATTGGAAAAAAGAATGTCTTACCTCGTCAACAAAAAAAGAATTTTGCAAATCTGTCGAGAATTGATGAATTTATAGAGAATTTAAATACATGACCCAGAATAAAAACTGAGAAAAGTTGACAGAATGTGCTTCACTGGATACCTATGTTCTATAATTAGAACTCTGCTCTGCTAGCTTTGCTCTAACAGGTCATGAATGTATGTGTAAAACTAGCCTACTATCTCACTTCCATTGTAGCAGGTAATTTAGTTATGCATCAACCCATCAGAGGTTTTACACACATAGCTACTGTATTGGTTAAAGACTCCCTGCAGTAATGACCAGATATTAACAGGTCTGATCAAAGCAGATGGGGGCCTGGCTCAGTGGGACATCACATTCCTTTGGAGATGCCTTTAATTTAAGTTTTGGTCACAGCTGAATTCACCAATGAAGAAAATCACTAAGATATATAAAGCATTTTGCATTTTGTTGTTTTTCTGGTATTTTAACTTGGCTGATCAGGTTTGAAACTGTTTCTCATCACGAAAACCGGTGCATTTGCAGTATGCAAATCTAGTTATGTCTATACTCATGATGTCAATTGAAACATAGGGGTTTTCTTTTGGAACTTCTGTTTAGGGTAAAAATACACAAAGACGGCTGTACCACAAATTAGAATAACTCAACTCTGAAAATTGCACAGGGCAGCAAAATGCAAACTCCATCTAAAACTCATCATGGTATACCTACATACTATAACAGAAATTGGCAAACTGGAGTGAAATGTAAACTTGATGGTAGGCACTTATCAGTTCAGTATCACCAAGCAAGTTGAAAAATAAAAAGTCAGGAAAATTATTTATTACAAAATAATAGAATAACAAACATGGGTCAAAACTATATACCCCAACCATATTATTTAACTGTTTTACCGTTTTCTGAAAAGCAAACTGTCAGATATGGAGTAATTTTCTTTGCATTAACTTCATGCCAATTTAATATAATACTCCACAGGGGTTAATTTTGACATTTTCATATCATATCGTG
This sequence comes from Solen grandis, assembly GCA_021229015.1. Lineage (NCBI taxonomy): Eukaryota > Metazoa > Mollusca > Bivalvia > Adapedonta > Solenidae > Solen > Solen grandis. The sequence goes on along the minus strand of CM037791.1, from coordinate 6,202,538 downwards.
ATCACCTAATTACTTTTCTTTTGTTGCACCTTATACATTAGTTTTCATGAGATGCTTTCTAAAGCAGTCTCCGGTTTCAAAGTAAGACATTAAGTTTCATGCAAATTCCCTCATCTCTTTGTACTTTTAGCTTTGTAACCTGCTCTGCTATTGTCAGTTGCACTTTTGCACATAAAAATGTTGGCAAACTATACAGCATTACTCATTAACATGATTCACATTCCAGTCAAACCCAGAGGGGCAACTGGGATAAATTAAATGTAATAACAAATTTGAAACCTCACTTTGCTTGGATATAATTTCAGTAAGACCTTTGAAGCTACATATATAATAATACTCTTGGGGACTGGTATTTAACTCCAGTAATGGCTTGCCTCAATTTTCACTACTTTAATGTTGGCAAGACAAAATGTATGTATGTAAAGAACTTTATCAAATGTCTTTTGTCACTTGAAAGACCTTTCTCTTCTAAGACTTGAAGGACATTATTCACTTGGCAGGATATCAAGGGATTATGAGTCCAAAGAGCTATGGTTATTGTAGATATTGCAGATGCCGAAGCCAGTCTTGAACAAGCCACCACTGGACTGATAAAGCTGGAACCTTCAAGAATAAAAACTGAAGCTTGTTATACTCCCTGCTTCACACAAGTGGAGGCTGCATAGGCATTACCCACCCCACGTCCTGTCCCATCCCGTCCTAACTCTCCATTACATGAAGACAGGGTGGGATGTGGGAGTATCAATCACCTGTATTGACAGTTCCAACTGAGTTTACTGTCACTGCTTCAGTATTTCAGTCTGTATTAAATTGCAAGGAACCTGTCTGACAGGCCACCTGTATTAACCCTTTCCCTCATAGAGGAAACCATGAAAAGACCTATGCGAACAACATAAAACCAGATCAACCTGCAAGTAACTTGCAGGCTGATCAGGTTTTATGCTGTTCGCTGCTCCTCAGTGGTCTGGGAATGAGGACTTATAATTAAATTTGGTAAGGTTTAACTGTGGTTTTCTGCAGATCAGGATTTATGTGGTACCTATTGAGTGCGTCAAAATGAGTCTATATGAGGGAAAGGGTTAAGTAAACTACCTGTTTAAAATGGGCTGTTTTATGGGTCTGGATATGACAATGTCATTTCTGAAAGTTTTATTAATATCAATCTGGTTTAACAATCACCTGCCCTTTTCTTCAGCTGTTCTCTCAACTGGCCTCTTGAGACAGGTTCGATTAAAAAATTATTTAAATAAAGAGTTACTTACGCCACAGGTTTTGAAGGAAATAAATCTTACCTGAAAATAAAAAACAATATAAGATTACGTATCATCAGTTTGTGAAAGTGCTTCATCAATTTATTTCTCACTGAGAGATAAACTATCAAATGTCTAGCTCAACATATAAACAGAAGTTACTTAAATCAACATACAGAAAATAAATCTTCAGCCTTTTAGGAACCAACTGTTGGGAATAACAGACAGAAAATATTAAAGCTTTCACCAGCACAGGATTAGCTAGGGAAGCCAAAAATAGCGCAGACATGCAAATGGCGACTGGCATTTTTGATTGATTTAGGAAAATATCTATTTTGTAGTCAAGATTTACATGATTATGTGAAACCATTTTTCACCAGGAAAAGGGCTTGTCCAATTCTTGATGATTATGCAGATAAAATACTAATGACTGACTAGTAAATAGAGCAGTAACTCAGCTTAGAGGTCAAGAAACTAACATTTATGTCAGAAAACTAGATGTATTCAAAGGCTGTAATTCCGTTAAGAATAACAAAGGTTAGCAAAATGCAAACTTGATCTTTAACTCATCAAAGAGCTCAAACATAACAAAAAGAGCTGCTGTCTGTGAGAGAGAGCGCTGGAATATTCCGTGAATATTGCATGCAAAACTTCAGTTCAAAGGGCCATAATTTAAAATAAATTCAGTCAAAAGTTATTTAACCTGATGGCTTATTTTATGAAATTTCAAGTGAAATAAATTTTCACTGACCTTTTTTTCTTCTTAATTTTTTAATTAACCAATATCTAAAATTCTGTGACAATTCATTGACCATAAAAAAAATCATTTCCCCTTCTGACTATTCAAGGTTGCTTGCAATCCTAAACAGACTTGGACCTGCAGGAATTGTTATGAAAATGAAAATTTAGGGAAAAAATTAAAGCATGCGATAACAATGGGGACTTTTCCCAGACGGCTTGCTTCTCTTTTCAGCCCTCCTGCCTTTGATCTATGGCAATTTGTCTAATGATGTTAGCATTATTGAAACAACTGAGAAATCAGTGAATAATTAATGGTAAATTATTGGAATGGAAGTCACTTCTAAGATGAAACAAAAGAGAGAATTCCAAAGGAATTCTTGCACTCCTACAATGTAGAAGAATAATCAAATGATAAAATGTCTGTGATAATATAAAGTGTGTTCAACTGCTAACACTAGAGTATGTGCATTACTCCTGTGCATTTTCACATCATTTCAATTTACAACAGAACATTTAAATAAAAACATGCATCTTGAAGGAAAACGAACAAAACAATTTCACATAGTGGAAAAAAATGATGTATATGAAATCATTATGAGCATATTTTCATCCTTGTCCTTTCCTTATTTTGGACCATTAATGGATTTGCAGGCTGATCTAGGTCAGCACTGGTGGCAACCAGAGTTTTGCATGAATCAAGTTTTTTTTTTTTTCTTTTCTTTTTTTTTAAAACGTTTGTGGAGGTCCACGAAAGAATCATCCTTAACAAATTTCATCAATTTCTACCCAGTAGTTTCAGAGGAGATGTTGTTTTAAGAAAACTGTTGATGACGGACGACAACGCAGGGTGCTCACACAATAGCTCACCTTGAGTATGTTGTGCTCTGGTGAGCTAAAAAAAAACAGTGCTACACTCGAAATGATCATTTGAATGTAAAGGCCACCTAGCAGGTAGAGCTCATCAAGGTGCATGCACCTGTGAAGTTTGGAGGCTGTAGGTGGAAAGACTTCTGTGTTAAGGTCAAGGTTAAAGTTTTGTGACAAACAGACAAACAAACAAACAGACAGACCAAAAAACAATATGCCCTGATCTATTGATCTGAGGGCAAATAATAGAAATGCCACTAACAACCAGAGCAGAAGCCAATAGATAGCATGCCTATATGAATATATTTCAGCAGCTCGTTTACTGATGGTAAATGACTAAGAATTTGATTTTTAAATGTGTGTATTATGTCTATCAATATCAATCAGATACATGATCACACAATGCAATCATCCGTGATAGTAAAAAAAATTGGGTTATTTCCCCCATGACAGGCAATACCATCACATTTGCGCTAACTTAGTAGAATGGAGACGACACGTTGCGAAACATGTCACGTGGTATGGCAAGAACCTGCTAAGGGGTTACCATAATTATTCTGTAGATAACCGATGATAGCGCTATTCCCCGTAATGTGACCTACTCTTGCCGAGTTTGTCAGGAAACAAAGACTTCTCCAACATTAACAAGGCAGAGAAGAACTCTTTTTAAATTTCTACTGATCATCTGTGAAGGAGCTGCTTTAAAGCAAGAGATACAAGGTGACAATTTGGCACTTCCAGGCTATATGGTGCTCCTACATACAGCAGTTATAACCGCCTCATTTGACAGGGTCATATTTCACCAAAGGGCTCTGAACATGACTGTAACAATGATATATGGGCATATGCACATTTTTCGTTGGGAACCTTACACCTCTGTTTCATGAAATACTTCTGGGAGAGACAGAATCTGGCGTGCCTTACATTACTAATTCAATCCTGTGATTTCTTTTCCATTTATCACTGACACAGTATATTGTATTACCACAGAACCATGCTGTTGTAGACATGTTCATTCCGAAATGGTCCCTTACATATTGTTTACCTTGGCTTCCCAGTCAGATTTCTTTTAAGATATGATTTGCTTAAGTATAGTGTCCTTCAGTCATTTTTTCATTCATTTGCTCACTGTAACTGTCTCTGCAAAGTTAGGGATCATAACTCTGCCACAAATCAATAAATTTCAAAACAAACCCCATTTGCTTGATTATAGTATCCTAACACCAGTTTTTCAGCAAAGGTAGGGGCCATAACTCTGCCATGACTGAAATTTAACTTCCAATGACAGTGGTTGTTTTATTGTCCTAAGTTTTGGATATAAGCACAACATAAGATACCAAATGACAGAAGCCTTAATTTTAACAAAGTTAGGAGCCATGACTCTGCTATAACGCATTTATTGGATTAGTAAACCCAAAAGCACAACTTTCAATGCTGGTGAACATTTTTTTAAATGAAAATTGGCTCATACAGTTTTGCTAATATGCACAACCACAGATTTTGTGACAGACAGACAGACAGTGGGAGCACAATTTTTCATATTCAATCCTTCCTACTGCATTATCATGCCAGGCAAAAACAGGAAACAAGAGGGGCAAGATGACTCTTGATCGCTCACCTGAGAAAGAAGATTGCTTAAGAAATAAAGATGCTAGAGTGTAAAAGTGAAACCTGGCTTTTTTTATGGTGAAAAGGGCATAACTCCTAAATTAAAAAGTCAATATCAGTTCTAATTGAACCCGACTGCAAGATTATGGGCATAAACATTGTCTTAAAGTTTAAAAAAGATTGTTAAAAAAATGAAGTTGGTAGAGAATAAACAAAGTGAAATATTGCATTTTTTGTATTAAAAGGGGCATTATTCCTGACCAAAATGGCCCATCTCAGCCACAATTGAATGCAATTAAGACATTATTGTCATTAACAATGTCATAAAGTTTGAAGATGTTGCTAAAAAAATGAAGATTAGAGTGTAATCAATATGAAATCTGGCATTTTTTTATATTAAAAGGGGATAACTCCAGACCTAATCAACAGATCTCAGCTTTATTGAACTCAATTGAGACATTATGGTCATAAGCATTGCCATAAAGTTTGAAGATGATTGCTCAAAAGATGAAGATGCTAGAGTGTAAACAAAGTGAAATCTGGCATTTTTTTATATTAAAAGGGGCTTAACTCCTGACCTTATTGACCGATCTCATCCATAATCAAACTCAATCGAGACATTATGGTCATAAACATTGCCATAAAGTTTGAAGATGATTGCTCAAAAGATGAAGATGCTAGAGTGTAAACAAAGTGAAATATGGCATTTTTTTAATATTAAAAGGGGCATAACTCCTGACCTTATCCACCGATCTCAGCCATAATCAACCTCAATTGAGACATTATAGTCATAAGCATTGCCGTAAAGTTTAAAGATGATTGCTAAAAAGATGAAGATCCTAGAGTGTAAACAAAGTGAAATATGGCATTTTTTGAATATTAAAAGGGGCATAACTCCTGACCTAATTGACCGATCTCAGCCATAATTGAACTCAATTGAGACTTATGGTCATAAGCATTGCGTAAAGTTTAAGATGTTGCTAAAGATGAAATCTAGAGTGTAAACAATGTGAAATATGGCATTTTTTTGAATATTAAAAGGGGCATAACTCCTGACCTAATTGACCGATCTCAGCCATAATTGAACTCAATCAAGACATTATGGACATAAACATTGCCATAAAGTCAGAAATCAATTGTTGTGTGACATATAATACACATTGTAATCTTTCAAAAATTGAAACCGGAAATAAAAACTTTTTTTTTTTTTTTTTTGCCACCGACCGTATTTTTTTCTTCAACATGAATTCCACCTGGATCAATAACATTACTCTAACAAATCATTGGAAAAACAACAACAACAGCCAGCACCATTGTCATTGCTGAAGACTGAAGAGGAAATGTGTGAATACAAACCTGCAAATAAAGGTCACGGCTCAAGTTAATTTCAAAGTGAAAGTAAAAGTTGATTTTGCGGGTCTGTTTATGAATATGAAATGAATAGCCTAATCAGCACAACTATTTTTAATACCTCAAATCTGGCATTCAACCTTGACACAATATCATTCTTTCATAATATTTATAATTAAAATTCAATTTAAATGCCTTTGGTGGTGTGTATATAGCATGTGAAAAGCTATTTAAATATAACTTTGTCTTAACTTCCAGTAAGATCGTAGAAAAAAGCATCAACTGATAAATATTGTTTACAGCAATAATATGGTCTAAAGCTTTGGTAATATTTTAAAACATGAATGTTTAAAATGAAATACTGATTTTACAACATTATTTTGAAATTAAGACTGACGTACTTACAATAATATGATCGTAGTGAAGTGGGTGGGGTATTGCATTGAGACAAACTTGCATTACCATTCCATAAAAATATGATAAGATTAAAAAATATACATTATTTTCACATTTGTATATCATAAAAGATATAATGATCTAAAAGTATTACAAACTTCCATTTAATCTAAAATAGATATAATTAAAGTTTATTAGAAGTGCACTTTAATATTGTTTTAAATATCCCAACAATCTTTTACTGAATTTAACTTAAACTAGAGCTATCACTGAAGGTGATTAATACCCCCGCAAAATACTTTAATGCAGGAGAAGCCAGACTTCAGGCAGAGCATAGATAAGAACCTGTATACATAGTATATTGGTTGTGATAGTAATAAGTAAGTAAAGTTTTTATTTAAAGTTGATAGAGAGTCAATAATGGTTGTTTGTCACAGTAGTTTTAAAATATAAGGTTACAGTTCTTGGACACTGCACTTCTCCTAGTCGCCATCTGTTTACATTTTAAGTTTCAAGTATATACCATGTATAATATTCGAGTTATGTTCAGGACAAGAAAAACAAGGAAAAGTAACAAAGGGCAATAACTCTGTAATTCCTATAGAGTTATGGTTCTTGTGCACTGCACTTCCTCATATTGTGGTTGACCATTGTATGAAATTGTTTTGAAATCCAACCAGTAGTTTACAAGTTATACTCTGGACAAGGAAAAGTAACAAAGGGCAATAACTTTGTAATTCCTATAGATAGAGTTATGGTTCTTGTGCACTGCACTTCCTCTCATTGTGCTTGACCATTGTATGAAATTGTTTTGAAATCCAATCAGTACTTTACAAGTTATACTCCGGACAAGGAAAAAATACAAAGGGCAATAACTCTGTAATTACTCTAGATAGAGTTATGGTTCTTGTGCACTGCACTTCCTCATATTGTGGTTGACCATTGTATGAAATTGTTTTGAAATCAAACTTGTACTTTTCAAGTTATGCTCCGGACAAGGAAAAGTAACAAAGGGCAATAACTCTGTAATAAGTCAAGATGGAGTTATGGTTCTTGTGCACTGCACTTCCTCTATGTGTTACATTGATGAATTTTTGAATTCCAACTTGTGGTTTTCAAGTTATGCTCCGGACAAGGAAAATGCAACGGACCGCTGGACCGACCGACTGACCAACCAACCGACCGACCGACCGACCAACCGACCGACCGACCACCGGGTGACTCCTATATACCCCCCCAAACTTTGTTTCGGGGGTATAATTAAAAACAATTTAAGAGACTTCTGATTTGAAAAGCAGATGTCCAAACAGGCTTCCTGGCTGAAAAGTGTTGAACCCTTTAAAATTTTATTTCAAGAACAATCTGACATCACAAAAATATATAATTCTATACAAAGCAATTTAATTTCAATTTTATTTTCTAGCTTCATAATGTCTATAGTTGAAATTATTAACAACTAAAAGTTTCATAAATACATTAATCTGACAACAGAATATGGGGAAACACAAATGTATAAATTCTGAAATAAATTGTATTGGATGTCACCCTTTTTAATTTCAGATACCTATAATTTATATAACTATTTCACATCAAAAATACTTGTTCAGCAAGCCAGACCTTAAAGTACTCTGACATTGCTGTCTTTCGTGACAGCCTATTGTCCAGTGTCTATTTAGCCTTCTACTCAATGTAGGACATCTACTGGAATAAAGTCATTTAAATTAATTTCAAGACTTTATAGTATCTAATGGACATATTAACATACAATCTTGTGTGAAATTACATTAAATGTAACTTATTGTATTCATACACATGGAAAGCTTTAAAAAATTGACTGAAAATCATGTTTCTTAAAAAAAAAAAAAAAGAAATCCCTACCTACCAACCCAATTTTTTTCAGAGCCGGTAGCGGAAACAAGTCTTTTTTTTTTTTTGCCTTAATACAAATCATAAAACTTTTTTTCCAAAGACAAAAGGTAATGTTTAAAATCCTTTAAGACCTGCCAAATGATACTCCTGGCAAATCATTATACATTTCCATAATTCACCCACTAAAATTGTCTAAAGTTTACAAAGCAGTTTGTCAATACATATGAGACCCATACTCACCCATACTTCATTCTTATCACATCTACTCTATTTATCATCCCAAATCCCTGGGGGCGTGGCAAAATTGTAAGCCATTATCAACTTGTATATTCATGGTGCATCCCCACTCATAACATATGGTGAAGGCAATTGAGCACAACAAACCACTGAATGCAAGGTTCGTGTACATCTGGAGGGATGACTTCTAATACTGAATATATTTGTAGTAGTTCCATAGTCATCCACTGATTTATATGTCAAAGTCATTACATTTTGAGTTGATGTGTTTTTTTGTTGTTGTTTTGCACAAAACTATCAATTTTGATCCTAAACCCCCCAAACCCTAACCTTTGAACCTTTTTATTTTTTTTAGTTATGCACCTGTCAAAAGGCAAGGGTTAGCTGGAGCTGTCCAATAGTCAAGGTTTTGGTCTGAAGGAGATGTCAATGGGAATAAACAATGACTAATTGAAACTGAAGATAAAAAAAACTAGACTTCATTCGTTGGTACGAATGATAGGACTTTCTGCTGACATTGTAAAATATAAAGATTAATGCAGAATATATATTAATTTCCTACCTTTTACTTTTTTTTTTTCGTATGGACTTCTCATGCATGAACTTTGTGAAATAAGCCATATGGCAAAAATTAATAAATCTTTATTTTGATATTGCTTTCTTATAATTTGACCAATTTAAGTATTCTAGGTACCAAAATAAATGTCCTGAAAATCCCAACAATTCCATTGTAGCATATTTGGGTCTAGCTTTATAGGTATTCAAAATATAAGCAATTAAACTTTAACCTCTTAATTCTGCAAAACAAAATTCTTTCTTTTATTTTCGTGTACAACCGCAGGAATAAAATCGTAAATGCTACCATGCAATAGAATTGTCAACACGTGTAGCCTCGTGAGTTAAATTTCAATAATGCTGGTACGTACTATCGAGACGACTGTATTACACAAAGTTACTCCATTTTGTGCTTTTAGCTAACGCACAAATTAGCTTGCAGCGTCTTGAACGGATGACATGTGTTGATCATTTTGTTTCAAATGCCTACACTTATACACGCTCATGGTATCTTAAGCTGGCAATTAAATTACATTGTACTATAACATATATTTTCACATAGCATATCATTTATCATAACTTTGGAATATAGCTTGTACAACATTTATCGATTGATGCAACAATAGTCGGAAAATTGCAATGTTTCAACAACTGTCTAAATGACGTTGCAAAATGCTCAAAGCATTATGGGTAACGCAATGCTGCAACTGATATGTATAAGTAACGTAAATAAAATGATTTGACACAACATTAAATCATTGTCAACACTTGTTAAGTTTGTTTGTTTGTTGGGTTTAACATCCCACCGACAGTATTTCAGTCATTTGGAGATGATATCTACTTGATGCAGTTATAGTGCTGCCACACTGCAGTATCATGCCGTAGACATGTGGCATGATACCACACCCAGTCACATTATCCTGATACTGAGCCAACCAGTCCTGCAACTACCCTTATATGCTGAGCGCCAAGCAAGGGAGCTATTACAGTACCATTTTTTACGACTTTGGTATCGAACCAATGACCTCCCGCTCCCGAGGTGGATGCTCTAACCACTCGGCCACCAGGAACGGTACACTTGTTTAGCTAGTAATATCAATATGATATAGTTAAAAAGTTTTTTTTGCAATTTATATTACCAATACATATCTGTAAACTTACATTTTCCGAAAATGCTTCAATTAAGGTGAAAGCGAAAGTAGGATATTTCATGAAAATTCTTACAATTGGGTTTAAATTCGTATTTTTGATGTAACTTCCTTATTCTTTGATCAATATCAAAACTATAGGTAAATTTTTTTTTTACTTTATGACGTCATGTGACGTCAAATGAAGTTCATCTTCACAGATTGTTGTTGTTGTTGTATTGGGGTTTACCGTCACTGCGATAGTATTTCAATCATATAATGACGTCCAGCTAATTACAGGTGGTGGAAGACCCCGAGTACACAGAGGTACCCGGGTAGAACCACCTACCTACCGCAAGCCAGCTGGAAGGCTTCCTCACATGAAAAATCCGAAGTCCCTACCAGAATTCGAACCCACAGTGGTGAGGGGCTGAGAGATTTGTAGTCCACAACTGTAACCGCTCGGCCACGGCGGCCCCTTCACAGATTGTAAAACACATTTGGAGACTTATAATCTCTCTTAATATCAGCTTTCTAGCTCATCTGGAACTGATTTTATACGTATTTGAAATTAGACGTCAATGGTTTAAATCTTGGATTGGCCATAAAACCTTTGCCTTTTCGAATTTGGAAAAACGGACATGGTGATGCACAACTAGAGCGTAACATACACATTCTGTGAAATTTTTATGAAAATCGGTCAAGAAATAACGGCTGTAGACAGCGTACAAACATTTTTAGACGACGTCAAGTTTGACGTCAAAACACGTCACAGGCAAATAAAAATCATATAAGTGCAAAAAGTTTAATGTGTAGCATATACTATTATATTTTCAAGGGGCTCGGACGTTTGAAATACATGTATATAGAAGTTAACATGTAAAAATTAGAAATTATTTTTCACCTTATGACGTCATATCACGTCAAATGACGTACATCTTCACTGAATAAAAAGAACTCTTGGAGGCTTATATTCTGTCCAAAAATTAGCTCCTTAACTCATCTTGAAGCGATTTTATAGGCATTTGAAATTTGATATCTATGGTTCGAATCTTGGATTCGCCATAAAACCTTTGCCTTTTCGAATTTGGAAAAACAGGCACCAGGATGCACAACTAGAATGTAACATACACATTCTGTGAATGTTTGATGGAAATCGGTCCAGAAATAATGGCTGTAGACCGCGTACAAACGTTTGTAGACAACATGAAGTGTGACATCATATGACGTCATAGGTATATGAAAATCACTGAAATCAAAATTCCAGCATATGAAGCATATGCCGTTAAATTTTCATGGTCCTGGGAATCTTGCAACATATAGAAATTAAGGCGTAGAAAAGAAGAAAAAAAGAAGAAGAAGAATAAAAAAACAGTACAAACCCAAAAGGACTTTCTGCCTGTAGGCAGAAAGTCCTAATAAAGCCATTCATAAATCTCTGACATAAGTGATTCTACATAAGACAATGCTGTGACACAGATGTCTGGTGAGGTTCCAATAACAAATTGTTTTCAATGAATTAATGTAACAATAATACATTGCCTGTTCATACTAGACGGATTCTAGCAATATCAGAGCTACATGAGGTAAACATCAAACAACTTTAAAAATGAAAAATGTCCATTGTCTACTGAAACATATTGCATTTTTCCAGCTTAGGGATCAAATTTTATTTTTTCATCATAGGGATTTGATATGTGAGGAAATCAATATTGCTGATGTATATTAAGTCAACAATAAACAGTCAATCCTAGTAATCGGCACACATTCTTTCTTAATGCAAGCAGGATTATGTCTTCTTAAACTTTGTGCCTAGGAGTTCTTGAAAAGTTGTGGTGCCTAGCTGTGATTTAACTTGAAATCTTTGTATTTGTATTAAGTGAAAACTTCAAAGGGACTTAAATACTGAATTATTTTCAGCGTTTACACTTTAAACTACTGTAAAATGGATTTCCGAGACCTGCATATCAAAAAGTAACCATGTTCTCCACTATCAGCTAGACACCGACTAAGAGAAAAACCTGCAGACATCATGTTGTCTTTAACAAATTAAACACAGCTTAGATAGAATCCCAAGATAGGACCCTATATGCACAGTGTAGGATATCTTAATTGTCTTTCTTAATGAAGTTCCTCTTAGGAATCTAAAATAATACAAGAGCTGTCAGAGGACAGCACACTCGACTATTCAAAATGCTTGTTGGTAAATCAAATGAAATCTATTTCAATTCTTGCCCTTCACATACCCTGTACATAATAATAGGCAAAAATGATATACCTTGATAGTCTGATACCCCTTAATATTTTTATGATGTCTAAAATCAATCCCATGCATAGTTACCGAGACATAAGCACAATAACACTGGGCCTGCAAAACTTTAACCAAAAATCCAAGTTAGAAAAGGGCCATAATTTGCATCAGTCCAAAAGTTATCCTCCTGTTTTTTGATGCCCTTGAGGACACTCCTTAACTTTCTAGTCAATTCCACAAGCAATTTCTGAGATATAAGCTGGAAAGTAGCTTGAATGCAAAAATTCAACCAAAATTCTAAGTTAAAAGGGGGTCATAATTTTTAATATATTCCATCAAGTGTTATCTTCCTTTATAGTATGATATCCCTAAACATATTAAAATGTTTCAAATCAATTCCATGCTTGGACTCTGAGATATAAGCATGAAAGTACCTTGCATGCAAACTTTAACCAAAATTTTTAAGTTAAAAATGGGGTTAATTCAATCAAAAGTTAAAATTTAAAAAACCCGCCGGATACTGAGATATTAGCATGGAAGTACCTTGTATGCAAAACTTTAACCAAAATTTCTAAGATAAAAAGGGGCAATAATTTGTAACATATTCCATCAAGAGTTATCTACCTTGAAAGTATGATACCCCTAAAAATATTAATTATGTTTCAAATCAATTACATGCGTGGATACTGAGATATAAGCATGAGAGTATCTTGCATGCAAAACTTTAACCAAAAGCTGCAACGCCAATGCCGACGCAGGGCGACTACAATAGCTCTCATATTCTTCAATTAGTCGAGCTAATAATACATCAATGATGAGAAAGAACCTTTTTCCACAATGTCTTTCACAGGTACTGTCAGTTGATAAATGATAATTACAAGTGTAATTTTCAACCCATTAATATCACAAATGCTGATTTACTGCATAACTAAGCTATGACATACACATTTCTCAGCCTGACTAGGTTTAGTTTGTTGTTTAGATATTATGTCCTACCAACTGTATCTCAGTCATTTGGATTTGTATATGCTGAGCACCAAGCAAGGGATCTTTACCAGTACATGTACCATTTTTAATGACTTGCATGTAATGTTGTGGCTGGAACTGAACCTACAACCTTCTGATACAGCTAGGATTGACAGTCTAACTACCAGGACTGGTCATAAAATATGTATATTACATCATTTTCGTGTTGCATAAATCATTTTGCATGGCAAAGGGATTTAAGAGCATTACAACTAATAAACCAATTGTCCATATGTATAATGCTCCACCGCTCTGCAATTAATCATTATTACGATCAAGAAAATAACCCAGGAAGCTCAGCATCAAATAAACTATCCTTCGTCCAAATAGTGCAAGATCCAATATTATCCTAAAGTTGGAAGACATTGCTGCTTAGAACCAAGATCTGACCCTGCTGGCCCTACACTGATTATCACATTGTCTAGCCAGGACAGTCCATTACATTCAGAACTAAATGGGCTGTCAATACCATGCAGAGGTTTCCTGAGGTTGAGCTCATTGCAATAAGTGCTTCTTCAGCATGTTCAAGCACAGCATGTCCAAGAACTGCATTAGCACTACCATCCCTGGAGAAACATGTTTGGCCATCTTGTCAAACAAGCTTAAGGTCTGAGCAACTTCATGCAAAAAATCCTCTTGTCTGAGCAACTTCATGCAAAAAATCCTCTTGTCTGATGGTCGCAACATAACCAACTAGTTACTTTCCCATCAAATCAATTGGTGCTTATAAAGTACAGATACATTTGGAAACTACAGTTGGGGTCCATGTCTGGACACAGCATTATACTGACTCATATAATACCCAAAATCAGCTAAACAAATCTTAAAATAAAAAAATAAAAAAATGTTTGACTGTATTAAATTAGCTTCAATGTTGTAATGGAATGTGTTGTAATGGAATGTATGGAACATTTTGTAATGAGAAGTATTGTATTAGAGTTCCTTAAATATCTGAATGTATGATAATGGAATGTATGGAAGATGTTGTTCATCAAAATTGAACTAAACTGAAATAATCCTATGCTGTCTTTTACTGTAAAAGATGCTGATTCAGTGAACTACAACTCTCAAAATGATGCAAAAACTGAATTCCCTAAGAGAATGTGGTCACGCACGTGCCCGCAACAATGCCACAATCATAAACTTCTATCTCTGACATCAACCAGAGAGGCTACACACTACTTTATAATGCAAAAGTCAATTAATCGTGCTTCGAACTACAGACTTAATATCTTTATTCTGTTCATTATTATTATTATAATACAGACATAACTTATAATATGTTACAAAATATAAAACACCCATCTGGAGATGGACTCTCAAATATACAAATACGATAAAGTTGTATGTCAAATAGTAAAGAAGTTATGGCTAACATTAAAGTTTTTTGTTAAACATTTCAAAAACAGGTCAATGGTCAAGGTCAAAAGTCCAAAAGTGTAACATTGATAGAAAGGTCTTGCCACAAAGAAAGGAACAGTTCTGAAATGGGTTTTAAAAGAAAATGGTCAAGGTCAAAAGGTGAAATAATTGCATATGTGTGGATTGTCAAGAGGCCTTGTCAAGATGAATATGCATAGCAAAAATCATATATGAAATAGAAAGGAATCCATGGCTAAAGTTAAGATTCCAGACAACGAAGACAACCACAACGCAGACGCCGGAGTTACAATAGCTTGTTTTTTTGTTGTTGTTTTTTTTAGAAAAAGACATTCAAAAAAACAGCCAAGCTAATAAATGACGTCATAGTTTATGTTACCCAATGGACAAATAGGAAGCTGAATATGAAGGTATTTTTCTTAACAAAAATAAGCAATTAAACTCATTCCTAAATATCCAAGTATTATATAGCACTAAATAAGTGCTAGAACAGCTCTAATGTATGTTCTATATATATTCCTCTATCGATGCATTTTTAGAAAAAGCTAATTTAACTCATTTCTCATTTAATTCTAACAGTTGCTAGCATTCTGTAATATGCTGTGTGAATAACTATACAGCTTCTATGGACATAATGTTGCCAAGGTACTTCCAAAGGAGACACCGGCATTATGAAACAAGATACTAATTAAATCTAGGTGATTAAACATTTCTATAGACTTTAGAAATAGATAAGCCATTATTCACCTCAGATTTTCAAGTATGATCAGTAAGTGCAAAATTCAGTATGTAAATCAGATATCTGGTGCCTAAATTCCTAAATGTTTTACAGAAGAATAATTTCACAACAAACTGCACATAATACAGTCTTAAAATATCCCAAAATAAAGAAAATTTCTAACAGCAATAAATTGATTTTTTCACATTCTCAATTCAAAGATTGTTCTGTATCTCTCAAGTGACAACTATTGCCTATCATATCTTTAAATACATCATTACCCTTTATTCCATGATTATTCAGGTACAAACTTATGTCTTCATGAATATCAATTAACTGTTCAACATTAAATGGTATATGAATCTATGGATTTTTCTTTGCTCTGCAGACCTTGTAGAAACTAAGCTATTGTAATATTGTAAGTTAAAAGAGGAGACACCTGCATTAGAGATCTGGATCTGTTTGAGTCTATATGATGTAAAGGGTTAAAGATCTCTTTTTAGTTAACTGAAAAGAAATTTGTGTTCACTAGAACATTAGCAATACAACATATGTAGGAGCAGAATCTTTAGTGACTTCCAAAATCATCATGTGTTTGAGGATTTCCCAATTCAGTGCAACTTCATATACTTCAAATTGACCTTATCTTCTATTCTGGGGAAATGAGCCTCTTTCTGATACATAATTCTCAATGGATAATTCTGAAATTATGAACTTCGTCCTGCTTGTAAAGATTTTGTCTGAATTAATCAACCAGCAGAAACTAAAGCTGTGATTCACTGACCCTTGCAGGACATGAAGTGGGAAGCAATTTGTTGGGTCTTTTCTTTATATTACCTCATTTACCATTCTGGACAAAAGAGGGTCTAGACAGTCGTACATTGTGTAAGTGGTGGCCAGAACTTCTGTGACAATCCTGTTGCCATTAGGCAACCCACTGGAACCTTATCTGTTAGAAACTACACAAGTGAGCAGATATATATATACGCTGTATATAGCTGAACATTCCAGCCATTTCACAAAACTGCTTCATGCATCATTGTTATAGCTTTGATCTATAGGTTTTTCAGTCTTCCTAAATATTGGAGGGTTCAAATTTCATATAAGTAATATTTCCCAAAGTAGAAATCCCATTGCATTAAAAAAAATCAGCATTGTCGAAGTCTTCCTGAACAATGCTTAACATAATTTGTTATTCATCGTTGAACTAACCCTTGGCACATTTATCACAAATAATCAAAAGACTTATGCTTTAATTATCACACTATATTCAGTGTTGTTATAAAAGCATTAAATTAATTGCCGGCAACATGATTAATCGTTATCCATACTAATAAATCTAGCTTTAAATTGTATTACTATGTGGAATGCAATCCAACAGTACAAACTTTGCTAAAAGCATGACTCATATCTCGTCAGCACTAATACAAGTCCTTTTAACAGTTACTTACATAAAGACAATGTATCATCCTGTTATACTAACAATAGTTAAAACCTGAATTCCACCCCGCCCAACCCATCATTAAATATACCCTATATCATGTAAAATATCAATGACTGGATAAGCTCAAGATAAAAAGTTTTGATGTTTTGACTTTGCCACAATTTCAAAAAGCATAATTAATTTGCTTCCTGTTTCTCTTATATTTTGGACTTTAATAATAGTTGAACAAATAAAGAAACCTTCTTTAGTTTTAAATAAATTATTGTACTAAAATGTACATTTGAATTATTTTAAGGTTATGGATATATAAAACATTTATTTTCTACAGTAAAATTCATGTTTTTGATCATCTGGTCATTAATTTGAATTGTCAATTCAATGTATAAGCCAAATAGGGTCAAAATCAAAATTCAGAAATTAGAAGTCACATTTCACACTAACATTTCAAACTGGAAATGCAACTCTGTTTTTTACAAGACAATGTTGATTTTTTTTTCAGTGTATGTCCATGCTTTGAATATTTTATGAATAATTCTTTACTTTTCTTTCTGAAAAAAAAAGAAAAAAAAAAAAGTCTTTTTTTTAATCTTAAAACTGAGATATTTCATTCTGAGATTTTTGATAAAGCAAACGATTTGGATAAATAAAAAGGTGTTGTTTAATATCAAGTAAGTGGCCAAGTATTACAGAATTAATGGTCATTTCAATTTTGAGACACACAGAAAACACACTGAAAACAAGTTTCTTTTTGGATGAATATATTATTTTTCAACTTCAGTTCCCATGTCTGGCCTGGCACTAATCCCCATTCTTCAACCTCAAGACAGGACTTGCACTTCCTTGAATGTCAGAGACTGTCGGAAGTCCCACAGATAATACAGCAGGCTTGAAATGTCAAGCAATACCAGACTGTCAGTTGCACCAAAGCAACAAGCAAGAAAATCCTTGCCTGATTACGCTGTTCTGGACAGCCATTTCCACCTGGATGATACGGAGTCAACCATCAAATGGCCACCAGACTTCTGGAAGCATTGAACTGCTCCTGGATCAAATTTGTCCGATCCAGCTGCGATCAGTATGCAGTCTTTACAGAACTTTATATGGACAAGACTATTTATAGAACCATAATAATTACCCAATAGAAGAAGTCCACTGGCAGGATTATTGCAGCAGTGAAACTGCACTATCAGATATGTTCATGCCCAAGTTAATGCTTTAATGTACCTGTCTTTTTCTGCATCCGGGTAAAACCATCAACCTAATGCAAGCCAGCTGGAAGGCTTTCTCACATGAAAAACTTGCGTGTTAAATGACCGGGCCCTGTATTCATGAAAATTATTACAAGAGCTGTCTTCAGCACAGATTACTTTTCTGCCACTTATTTGAATAACCAAACTTAGTTTAACACAAAATTTCGAGCAAAATTTTGAAGTACAAAATAAAGACTATAATTTCAGCCAAGAGTTTATCTAACTCAATGGTCTGATGAGAAGCTAAGTGGTAGTAAATTCAATGATAATATGACCAATCGACATCTCATTCTATCCTTACTAAAAGCCTCAAACTCCTAAGAGTTTCCTTTAAAAGGCCTGGTTCCATGCACAGCCACTACAGTCAAGTAACAAAATTCTGCAGCTTGTTTCACTCCAACCTATGAATTTTTATTAATTTTAAATTCAGTACACCATACAAAAGAACCTAAAAGCAAGGTACAAAAAAAACGAGGACAAAACGTGTCAAAATCATATTTCAAGCAGATTAGTTTTTCTTCTAAACAAGCCGATGAAATATCACCACACTGTTTCTCCAAGTAATGTAATGTGTTTTTATCATGAATGCAGTGCTAGCAAGACGTTTGGGAGTCTTGAATCCCCGTGATACATCACTTGTAGCTCCTAATTGACATGTGGTGGATTCACAAGCAACGTTTGATTACCCCAAGGTAAAAAACTTGTCTTGCAATGGAAGTCTGGTCACCCTTGTGCCGTCATCTTGTAATATTATCGGACCCCCTATTGTTGTATAAAGTCTGTTTATGTATAGTTTATACCATCTTTGATTATAACATGACTGTTGTTCTGGTTATGCAATGTCTGTCACAACTATTGACTGTTGCTAATATCAAATCTTCTGTTGTTAGTTCCCACCTTCTGTTTGTTTGCAGTGTATTACATAAAGTGTTGTGCATGGCTACTGGCCAGTATATATAGCATATATGGCTGGCCAGTCAAGGGTCTGGGGAGAAGAGATCAGTAGTTACTTAAGGAGAGACCTAGACAGAGGTCTTGGGGAGCGGAGTGGAAGGATGTGTCATGGGGAGCTCCTACAGGCAGCGTTCCATTTGGAATGGGCTTCATTATAAATAAAGACCAAAAGGATCTTGTGTTTGTATGGCCATTATATGACAATCTCTCTTTGTGTACAAAAGGGTGCCAATAGCACCCTGGCTGAAATAAACTTTTCTAGACACTGAAATGTCACCATTATCATGAAATATCTTGACCCTTTACTTCATATAGACTCATTTTGATGTATTGGCAAACAGAGAAGATCCAGATCAGCTCCCCAAGGAGCTGTCTGATTAGTGTCTTAGTCTGCTCATACCGTTTTGTAGCTCAGATTCTACACAGAAAAATCCAATGTTTCATATACCATTTTAAGTACAGTCACTATTCATCAAGTCATAAATTTTTACATTAATTTTCATTAGGAAATGAATAGGATATTTCAACTTTGATAAGTTTTTAAATCCTATATTTTTGGGAATTTTGAAAATTCTAAAGATATAGGGAACCAATTATCTACTATCAAGATTTAGGAACTGTAAAGCTAAAATTCTTACTACTGAAAAATGCTCAGTTTCATTTAAGTGAAAATCTTCCATGTGTAATGCTTTCTTCCGATGGCCATATTGTTAACTTGTCTTTTAGAAGTTTTAACAATTCCTCAATCAGTACTATTTCAGGAGATTGAATGATTGTTTTGATTTTTTTCAGTATTTCAGTCAAATAGCAATGTCCAGCTAATTACAGGTGAAGGACGACCCTGAATGCACTGAGGCATTGGGTAGAACCACCAACCTACCGCAAGCCAAATAGATGGCTTCCTCACATAAAAATCAGAATTACCCTGTCGGGACTCAAACCCATTCAGTGAGGGGCTGAGTGAGTGCTAAAGTCAGTGACTTTACCCTCTCGGCCACGGAGGCCCCTATTTCAGGATAAAGAAATACTGATATGCTGACAAATTTAACGAGGTACTAACACTGACTTGATCAAGATATATGGCAAACACGGAGAACTGAGTATGCTTTAAATTAAAGAATTAATTCTTAAATGCCAAATAATTTTATCCAAAAACAAGAGCTGTCAGAGGACAGCACACTCGACTATTCAAAATGCTTGTTGGTAAATCAAATGAAAACTGTTTAAATTCTTGCCCTTCATAGTAATATTAAAAAATGATATACCTTGATAGTCTGATACCCCTTAATATATTTATGATGTCTAAAATCAATCCCATGCCTAGTTACTGAGACATAAGCACAATAACACTGTACATGCAAAACTTTAACCAAAAATCCATGTTAGAAAAGGGCCATAATTTGCATCAGTCCAAAAGTTATCCTCGTTTTCTGATGCCCTTGAAGAAACACCTTAACTTTCTAGTCAATTCCACAAGCAATTTCTGATATATAAGCTGGATATTAGCTTGAATGCAAAAATTTAACCATAAATTTAACCATAATTCTAAGTTAAAAGGGGGTCATAATTTTTAATTTATTCCATCAAGTGTTATCTTCCTTTATAGTATGATACCTCTAAACATATTAAAGATATTTCAAATCAATTCCATGCCTGGACTCTGAGATATAAGCATGAAAGTACCTTGCATGCAAAACTTGAACCAAAATTTCTAAGTTAAACAAGTAACTAGTGTTGTATGCAACACATAAAGTCCCCTACCGGCTCCACCTTGACTCAATATGATAATCTATCCCATTTTTTGCCATACTTTCACTATTTCTGCTACCATAGCAACCACAATTTTAGTCAAAGAACAAAAATAAAATGACGTGCATAATCTACACATTGCCATCTAGTCATATACCAAGTTTCATCAAGTTAGCTTGCTTAGTTATCGCAGGATCCCATTTTTTTGCCAAATTTTCACTATTTCCATTACCATAGCAACCACAATTTTAGTCGAAGAACAAAAATTAAATGACGTGCATAATCACACATTGGCATCTAGTCATAAACCAAGTTTCATTGAGTTAGCTTGCTTAGTTATTAAGTTATCGCGGGATCCAGATTTGAGCGGACAGACAGACGGATGGACAGATGGAGGGCAAACCTATAGTCCCCTCCGTTGTGAACACCGGTAGGGGACTAAAAAGGGGCCATAACTTGTTATATATTCCATCAAAAGTTATCAACCTTGATAGTATGATACCCCTAAGCATATTAAAGATGTTTCAAATCAATCCCATGTCTGGATACTGAGATATAAGCATGAAAGTAACTTGTATGCAAAACTTTAACCAAAATTTCTAAGTTAAAAAGGGCAATAATTTGTAACATATTCCATTAAGAGTTATTTCATGAAAGTATGATACCCCTAAATGTATTAAAGATGTCTCAAATCAATCCCATACCTGGATACTGAGATATTAGCATGAAAGTACCTTGCATGCAAAACTTTAACCAAAATTTCTAAGTTAAAAAAGGGGCCATAACTTGTAATATATTCCATCAAAAGTTATCTACCATGAAAGTATGATACCCCTTAACATATTAAAGATGTTTCAAATCAATCGCATGCTTGATACTGAGATATACGCATGAGAGTATCTTGCATGCAAAACTTATACCATAATTTCTAAGTTAAAAAGGGGCCATAATTTGTAATATATTCCATCAAGAGTTATCTACCTTGGTTGTCTGATGCCCCTGAATATATTTGTAAACTTTCAAGTCAATACCAAAAATGGTTATTGAGATATAAGGTTGATAGTAACTTGCACGCAAAACTTTAACCAAAAGCTGCAACGCCAACGCCGACACTGACACCGACGCCAGGGTGACTACAATAGCTCTCATATTCTACGAATAGTCGCGGGATCCCATTTTTTGCCATATTTCCGTTACTTTAGCAACCACAATTTTAGTCGAAGAACAAAAGTACATTTTCAAACACAAAGATTAATTATAGCATCCATCAGAATAATAATAAAAGAACAGTCTTTGACCCAACAAATTTCCTAGAATCAATGTTCTAATACTGTATTGTAGTAGACAATATCCATTTACTAATGTCAATACCATTGTGTGCCTTCAATACCATTTGCCACCACTTATTTCTCAACACCAATAACTCACTCTGTTCTTTATTAACTGCAAGGACAATGGCAAGTGGAACATAACGGTTTACTAATATATTAAACCCAACAACAATATGAACTTGTCAATAGGCCCTTCTCAATATTTATGCATACCAGAGATTCTTTTCTCAGAACGAGGTTTAGATGGGTCAGGTATACACACCAGTACAGCTGATAATATCACTTGTATAGTTATGGCGACCACTGGTGGAAGCACATCCACAAGTTAACTGTTTCTCATTATAATTGCAGTGTTCCAGTTTGTAATTCTAATGGAAAATATGATGCAGATAATTAACCTCTCATCACATTCCTATCTGTCTATCAAGAGACACTGTAAACTGAGTTTAAATCACTATGTTTAAGAACAAGGGTATTGGTTGATTGTACAGAAATAAAAACACAACAACCATCTTCCTTGATCTTAGGTTCTTAATTTTATATTTAAATAACAAAAGTGTATGTACATTTAAACAATCATTAGGCATTACATCACATGCTTGAAGTTACATATGTAACGTTTATCTTTTTATACTGAGTGTATGTCAGATGTATTACAAAATTCTCCGGTTCACACACTGAAAAAAGACCAGAATTATAATCAAATAAACAATACATGTGTATATGGAAAGCAATGTACAACTTGCATTTTATAAAAAAATTAAAAAATTTTAAAAAAAATTTAAAATTTAACAAGTATAATGAATGTAAACTTTTTTTAAATTATGAAGTCTTCAAAGATAGTTCCATGACCCTTGAGAATTCAAGAAGTCCAAATGGCCGATTTCTTGGTGATATATATACCTTATGGTTATGGTTTTATGCAATGTAGGGACACCAGAACTGCCAACAATTCCACAAGGATACATATGCCAAGAATTTCCTTCTATAGAAGCATAAGCGTTGCGTTCAAAAACTAATTCCCATTAATTGGCATCAGTTTTTTTATGTCTTTAATTCTTTAGTTGCAGGTAGAGATAATCACAATCTTTCCGCATTTAGCTATCTTACCCATGTTAGATGCTGTATGTCTGTGCTTCCTGACTTTGTGCTTGAGCTGACCAGTTTTTTTTTGTTGTTGTTGTTTTATTATTATTTCTTCAAATTTCTTTATCTCAGATATATTAAGATAATATTATCTGAGTCCGAAATTAACTGACTTATATTTGTGAATCATGTACAGTCAAACCTGTCTTAAATGGTCAGTCAAGGGAATAAGAGAAAGTCGCCACTAATTAACAGAGGTGACCTCTAAATAAAGTACAAATAAAAGATAAAATGCTACAGTTTGGTAATACATTTAAATTGACTGCTTAATGAAATTGGCCTTAGTACAAGTGGCTGCTAATACAGGTTGAACTGCAATTTCTTATAGGCAGGCCAGGAAAACACACATCTTCTGCTTAAAATACTATTTTTATGCAACGTTTGTTGGAAATTTAAAATGGAGTCATTTAAAGCTGGTCAAGACTTGGTGGGAGCTAGCTTAGTATAGTTGTGACTATGTTTTATACTTGACCTGGTCTCTCACTGGCCAGGTTACTAGTATATAACCTGGAATGAATGGATCTGGATTCTATGGCTGGGTTACGGCTCGAATAACCACAAACTTCAAGGTCCTGAGGTTCCTTGCCTCTTAAATATAGTGTAAAGATGTATTAATATCCTCTGGACCTATTATTTTTAACCCAGCAATCTGTTAAGAGTAAGCCCGTAATATGCTTGCAACATACACATTTACTTAATTTGACAGTCACATTTTGCAACTAGTATTATATGAAATGAAATAATGCATTTATTTTACATTTATACAGATTACTTTAAACTTCAAGCTGCCTGAAGAGAAAAAACAAACTTTCATACAACTGAACTAAATATTTATGCTATCCACTGAAAATATATCTTATAAAAGTTTATTTCACCCATAATTTATTGTTAATATATAATACAGTGTAATTGGTTTTGGGGTTTCTGTTCGAGTCTCGAGAAAATGAGGAAAACGTATGTCATAGTCTTTAAATTAAATATTATATTACAAAGAAATGTGTGATTTAATTCCATTCTTGATTAAAATGGCTTAAACATTTAAGTATGTGAAGTTTTATTCTTTCTTTGAGATTTGTGGCATTTGCTGCATACATCAGTATTATCATGAACTGAAACAGACATTTGGGATACTGTTAGCTAGGTGCCCAAAAGAAGCTGGTAATTTATATGTTATTGTCTAAAAGGTTATCTTATCTACAATGGAATGTAAGCTTAATGGCTTTATTGTAGGTTTTGAGAATTAGTTTTTTTGAAATATACATGGCTGGGCTTATTAGGTATTCTGTGATTTAAATAGTGGATGAATGGAAACTGTCTTAATGTAGATAGTCTTCACTGTAAAACTTGGATTTTTTGTTCAAGGACTACTTCTATGATGAAAATGTAAGTTATTTAATAATTTTCTAGGCCTCAACAAAGCTTAAACCTGTGTAAATATGTACACCACTGACGTCTCTATCAGTGTAAGTTGCTGAGTTTGTTTACAACTGAGTCTGAACTGACCCATCTAAACCTCGTTCTGGTTACCTTACTGAATATGCATGAGATAATATTAAGAAGGGTCTATCCCTTCCCCCACTGAGACTTCAAACCCATTAATTTCACATCTCTGATAAAAGAAAGAAATTGCCGACTTTCAGACAACTGTTGTGGATCGGCTCAAATGCAAGTCTGAGGAGGCAAATGCAGTGCATCCTTCAAATGATTCTGCATTTAACACAGGCTATGTTAGGAAAGCAATTAGATCTGCTCTCAGTTCTAATGTACCTTGTGGTTTTATTTTGGTCAGGCTCTGGACTATTTGTGCAGCTGATAAAAACAAAAGGAAGCAAATGATCCGGTGAGTTTATCATCATGATGGATGGAGAAAGGAGCAGTTTTTTCCCCCAACTTGCTACCACTTAGTGTTGTAAGCCTATCTTTCTCTCCCTGAATGCTGAAAAAATTCCCAGACCTTTATGGAATCTGCAGACAAAATAAGTTTGTCAATGGATATAGGAGGCAATTAGGAATAAATATGTGCAACTATCTTCAAATAAAATGTCACCTGATTTATTTTGTTTATTGGGTATAACGTCCCACCAACTGTATTTCAGTTATTTGGAGACGATGTCTACTTGAGACAGATATAGTGCTGCCACACTGCAGTATTACGCTGTAGCCATGTGTTAGACATACATCACCCAGTAAAATTAACCTGACATTGGGCCAACCAGTCCTGGAACTTCCTTTTTATGCCGAGACCTTAGCAAAGGAGCATTTTTTTACAACTTTGGTAAGTTGTAGTCTGGATTCAAACCCATGATCTTACAATTGTGGAGCAGACATTCTAACCACTCAGCTACCAGGATCAGTTTATTTTATCTGGATGAAAAATACTCAGGATTTATCTGCGGATGCCAAAGTGTTTGCACAATTGGGAAGATATCATTTTAAACATGTTACATATTTTGCAGAAATTAATAAAATATTCAGATTATATAACAAGACATATGTTACATATTAAAAGTATGACAGCATACAATGACTATACTCTAGTTTTCGTATCCATCAAAGACATGAGAATACACTTCTTTGATACTGTTTGTGTGCAATTAGCTTACATATTTAAGGTACCTTGAAATAACCCTTGACCTAATGAATACTTTCTGTTTTGGCTTTGTATATAAATAAAACTAAGCCACCATTTCAGACCAGTAACCTGCTATGAAAATGATTATGTGAGAACATATTTCTGAGAACTCTTGTCTACGAAAAAGACATTTACCCACTTTTAAAAATATCTTCAACAACATAAAACTAATTGATAACAGGTAATAAAACCAAACTTAAATTAAAATGTAAGTGAAATGAACAAATCCTATTCTTCAAATAGTTGAATGTGTTTTATTTTAATTGAAGATTTACTAAAGGATAGATTAGTAATGGCTAAATTCACTTAAAATTTAAATAGTTAACCCTTGAACAAATTACATGTGTGAGATATTTAAAGACAATTTTGTGCGAACATTACAATGCTTTTATCTAATTTTGTTTTTTTGCTAACTTGTAAACCTTATATTAAGAATGAAATAATCTGTTATCAGAATGATTGAGCGCATTCCAGAACAAGTTAAAAGCATTTGTAAAGACAGTAGCTATTTTAACGAGGCAAATGCTGATAAAAAAACAAGGAAGTTGAAATCTGAGAATCGGTTAAAATTCTCACACATTTCCATTATCTGGGTGGTAAACAGTTGATACTGTTGTAGTTCACCACATATCTGTTTTATTCTTATGAACAGGATATTCAGGGTCTTGGTTGAAATTAAGCCCACATTAGTGAATATAGTTTTGTTGCTTTGTTCATCTTGTGTCCACCATATGTTTTGGCAAATGGTTTGCCATGGAAGGGAAACTGTGATAATTGTACACTTAAAATAAACATCTTAATTAGAAAATGTGTACTTTCCTTAGTTTTAACAAGAAATTATGTACTTCTTATTCTATATAAGAAACTACATACTTCTTCTTAGTTTAAATAAAATATGAAACAATAAAATATGGAGCAATTCTAAGACATAATTAGAAACAGAGTACTTTTTAAGTTTTAATTAATTAAAAACGGTACATTTCTTATTCTTGATTTGAAAATCTGTACTTCTTAGACTTAAACAGTTTGTAATTAAACATGGTTTAATTCTTATTCTTGATACTATCTACTTCTTAGATTTAGAAACTGCATACATCGGTGTAATTCATATTAACTGTGTACTTCCTAAGCTTTAATTAGAAATGGTGTAATTCATATTAACTGTGTACTTCCTAAGCTTTAATTAGAATTAGTGTTTGAAATTATATTTTGCCCAATGAGATCATTCCATTTTTCAAATTTTTGTCTCCATTTAATTCATTTAATCGGCATAAACTTGACACTAAACACTATTCCGTTAAATCAGCTGATCAGTTTAAACCAGCTTCAAGCACCTTCAGTGCGCATGTGCGGCAAGGTGTGTCGAGAGGCGGAGCTTTATGTGTTTACCAATATCATGCGTGTGTAATGTGTTACAGGGTTTTCTGATGGGGACGCATGAAAATCGATATAAAAGAAAAACACAACATCAATAGTGAACCAGCAATCTGATTTATCCAAAATAACAAAAGAACTCTACCCTCCCACTTAGTTTAGTTTGGACATATTTTATTGCCGTAGATAATAATGATACAACATTGAAGATTTTAGAAAATAAGCAAAAGGGTCTGACCAAAAGTTCTAACAACATTAGTATCGGCCATCCCCTTCAAAGTATTTGTATAATACCAATGTCTACATATGCTTACATAGAATAGGCAAAATAAAACTAATCACTAGACACAGCAATTAAGTAAATATCTGATTAAATTTTTGAAAATAACAGCATTTTACGAGATGAGATGTGTAATAATATGAATGAAGAGATTTAAAAAAATTAACTGAAAAATATAAATAAATAATGAGAAGAGAAGAAAAGAAGGCTAACAAAGGTTACTAAAACGGAAAAAAATAATAATGTCCAATTGCAAAACACAAAATAACATATATATAGGTGCAAATAAATGAACCTTTCTAAACAGTATAATAATACATATCTTTCAACACTTTTTTGCCGAAGAGATCAAAGTCGGGGTCCGGTTCAATGCTCATTTTTTCAGCCTCCCCGAGCGTAGCTCTACACAGCTAGAGCAACGCTTGACCTTTGATATATCATGTTACATGTCACGCCGGGAACAGGTGGATAAAGCGGAGTCTCAAAAGTCATTACACAGCTAGAGCGACGCATTGACCTTTGACGTAACATGTTACATGCCACGTGATGTAATTCACGCCGGGAACACGTGGATAGGGCGGAGTCACAAAAATCAATACTATATTTGGAATGTGAGACTGCGTTAAGTTGCAAAACATAATTTCAAACACTAAGTAGGTTAGTGTTATTTAGTAAGCATTAATTCCATTAAATCGGTCGCGCGGGCCAGACCGATTTAATTTCATTAATGCTTACTAAAAAACATTAACCTATACATGGTGTAATTCATATTAACCGTGTACTTCCTAAGCTAAAATTAGAAATTGTGCAATTCTTGTTAACTGTGTACTTCCTATTAGCTATAATTAGAAATGGTGAAATTCTTATTAATTTACTATGTACTTCCTAAGCTAAAATTAGATATGGTGTAATTCTTATTAACTGTGTACTTCCTAAGCTAAAATTAGAAATGGGGCGATTCGTATTTCTCCTTACCTAGCTAAAATAAAAGAGTATTACTTTTTATAAACTTACTATGATTTTGAACTGAGCACTTTTCTTTGACTTAATTAGAACATGTGTACTTCTTTTCCCAATATCTTCAGAAGAAACTATATACCCCTGCCTCAATTTAATTCACAGCTTGTCTAACTTATGGGTTGCAACTGCAACATGTTTCTTGTTAGATTCTGGTACTTAGCCATACCAATAAATGAAAAAATCTAAAATCCTTCATCCTTAATCTTATTATGTTGACTGGCAAATATAAAACCAAACTAAAGTATTTAGCCTTCTATATGTGTAGGCTAAAGGGATGGATGTACCAGTTGGAATATTAGAACATAAAAATTATCTTTCAATACTTTAAGTTATGCCAGGGTACGTCTCAGCAGCTGACTGTTATATGTTTGACCCAAAGTGAAGACATGACAAAAGCCATTAAAAGTATACTGGTATTTTCTTTCTTGACACTCTGCATAAATGGTAGTTCCAGGACTGGTTGGCCAAGTATCAGGATATTACTAGGTGTGTTATGATGCTACAATCATGTCTACAGAATGATACTGCAGTGCAGCAACATTATTTTTGTCTCAAGCATCAAAAGGAATGAAATACTGCTGGTGGGATTTTAAACTCAACAATAAAAAAAAAATCTTGATTTCTTGCCAGAAAAGTAATGATCTATTACTTGAAAAGTACAGCGACAGAGAAATAAATACGAAATGTAAGTGCATGTTTCAAGACTGATGTGATAATAACAATCCAACTCAAAGCAGAAATATTACAGTCACTTGTCATGCATTCTCATATGCACTGGTTCACTCCTGGAAAGGAGTGTGGATAATTGACAACTGCTTTCTGGAGTGCTCAAACCAATTATATCTTGAAACTCAAAGATATCCATCACATATAAAAAACGATCAAGAAAAACATTAACTTCTACAGACTACTGGCAGACAGTAAACCTCCTCTAGATATCTGAAGGTTTTGTTGAACAAACAAACAATTACAAGACCATCTGGAGACAAACAAGCTTTGATTTCAATCAACAAGAGAAAACATCAATTCAACAATTAAAGAACCATTCTCGGATGTCTGATTTAAAGTGTGGCATTATATGAATATAGAGATTTATGACTTCTGGCAAGTTATTAGCCAGGCATAACAGAGTTCTGTTTTCTATATCTGATTTCTCGTTATCATTAACGATGATGCTAAATGGTTGTCAATTTCGATGAGTTTTGTGTTGGTCTCATTTGGAGGCATTGTTGTGAATTTCTCGGTAGAACTAGAACTATAACTGAAAGTGATTAATACCTCCACATCCCGCTTTTATCTTCATGTGAGTGTTATTACAGGATGTAACATGTGATGTAACATGAAAAGTGTGATTCCTATAAGGCCCCCTACCTCTGTGAATAATGGGGGTATAAAACAATGCTAACAACTTCCAACATTAGAATTGGGGGAGTATCAATAATTGTAACACTATCAACATCATTTCATTTGTAGCCATGTTTTCTCTGATCATAAACATTTTAGATAAAACAAGAACCAAACAAAGGATGCTATATTCCATTGGCTATAAAGTGGCCTTAGGACCATTAGGATATGTACTTCAAAATCACTGATTCTTAAAGTCCTTGCTAGCTAGACGTCAAAGTATGACTGAAATACTGTCCAAAGAAAAAAAAAAAACAACAGAAGACATAACAAAATAGTATGACTGAAATACTGTCCAAAGAAAAAAACAGAAGACATTACAAAATAATAACTGTTTTTCAAAATGTGAACAAGTTATTTTATGGCTGTCTCGTTGTAGGAGTGGGGTGTTTAGATCAATATGAGACACAATCCTCTGTGACGGCAATTAACAACTGCAGGTGATGCCCTCATTTTAATATTCAATATAATCATTCCAGATGATTATTTCATTGAAATCGCAGAGACACACCTTGTATAGACTGATGTAGTTAATAATACTCCTCCTTATCAACTAACAAAATACACTTGCTTATACCTTACTAAACTAAATTGGGCTTGGAGCAAACCTTTTGTAAACCCTTATTTATATGTAGTTACCAAGCCCATGCATCTTCATCTGCTCCCCATTTCCTTTGAAAAATAGGCCTGTCATTATAACTGCCATGATCCAATTTTTTACTGATGATAAAATTTCTTTAATACTTTTATTAAACTTCTGCTTCAATGCCCTGCTATGGTATAAACGACTGACAGACAAATAATGTGTATTATCTGCCTTACTTTCCAAACCTGTCTGTAGTACTCGAAAATTGGAAAGTATGACATCATTGTTCAACATGACCAACATCAAATAAGCAATAAAATCTTATATTCATAACTCTTTTGTTGTTTTTAAGAAACTACAAATCTATACACCATAACCAAATTGGATCCAACTTATATTAACCACATCATGTCATTTGAATTTCATTTACAGCATCAAAAGAGCCGTAAAATTTCTGAACTTTATTCAATTTTAACCAAGACCTCTAAATATAAACTGGCACATTTTATAGGAAAAAAATGCCATTTTTTTTTTTTTTTTTTTTTTTTTTTTTTCATATTCATTTTTTCCATGCAAGTCTACAATGTTATCCTGTGACCTACTTCAAGTTATTTAAGGATGTATAAAACAAAGCTGAAACTATCAAACTGCTAAAATACAAACAATTCCAATGTAAATTTTAAGCCTTTAGAGGAGACATAAAAGAAATACCATACACACGGTCAGATTAGGCGCAGCTACGTATAAGGCGCATCCAAACTTTCAGGGTAACTTATTTGAAAAAAAAATCACTTATTGTATCGTATGCGGCGAAATCTTGTTTTGAAATTTGCGTCATTGTACATTTTGACAGACTGAAAGCTATCCGTGCGTCACCGGGCTAATCATACGGTGAACCGTTTTATTTACACATGGCATAAGATTACCATTAGACCGTTACATTAACGACGGGTAGGATAAAGGTGACACATTTTCATAACATGACATTACTCAACCGTGTTCCCGCATTCTAACACTGGGGACCATTGTCACCTGTCAAAATTCTCCCAACTAACAAACATTACGTAACAATTGCCACCTGTCAAGTTTCTCCTATACATCATGAGGTCCCGTAAAATAAACTTATTTGTTTATATTGAAAATGGCTTCCATCAAAGTGTTTCAGTTTCTCACGATCATTTTATCATGAAATATACCAGTAGGATAACTAATAAGAACAAAAGCAATAATCTGGTATTGTTTATGATTCATGATTTCGTATAGACTTTGTGGTATATTATCGTATTCATTGGCTTTCAAGTATATTCATTTTCTGAGATCGTATACCGGTAAATTTCACTTCTCGGTGATTGAAAAAAGAAACCTGAAAGGCTGTATATCATCATATAAGGCGCACCCCCTCTATAAACTTGAATTATCTGGAAAAAAAGTGTGCCTAATCTGCCAGTGTATACGGTAGCTGTGAAATCCATAAATGAATTTAAATGAATATTTCACCATGAAGTGACACATGGATTACAAAGGGGAGAATTGTTAGTATGCAGTTTCACCCATTAGGATAAAGCCACAATAACCTTTATATATATGCCTGATGTCAGAACTGATAAAATATTATATTTACCATCAGACTAAGAGGATAATTCTTTCCAAATTTGTGTAACCCTAAATGAACCATCAATCCATTCAATTTTTTTTTTTTTAAATATTTTACTTGCTTATTTAAAGGTTGCAGAAATGATTTAATATTGATAATGGTGTTAAAGGAAATTAAATGTTCAGAATCTTTTAGTATCAGGGTAACTGAACTCTACAATGTTGTTTAATATCCCTGTTTCAGTAGTTCAAACATATAAGCGATGCTAAGCTCATTTTTTGGCAGAGCCAAAGGGAACAGTGCAGAGCAGACAAGCAGCAACACTTGTGATTCTTAGAAAGCCCCAACTTCTGTGAAGCAAGGTATAATAATGCATTGCTCATTAGCAATATATACTTTTTTTGTACAAACAGGAAAGGATGGCCTGACACACAAGAGTCATTCTATAAAGCAAACTAGACATACACATTTCCCTGCAAGCTGATTTTTTTGTTTTTATATTTTCCATTAGGAAAATAACTACTGTATTTGATAATTGCAAGTTCCATATAGCAACCAATGAACGAATGAATGAATTTTCTTCATCAGAAGTGATGTCAGTATCAGTGAAATTGTCATTTAACCTGGCTTTGTTAAGACAGACCAGTCTAATGAGGCTAACACTCAAGTCATTATTTAGCTCAGTAGCCAATCCCAAATGATGGGAAACAAAGCATCCATAAACAAGTCTAGACAGAGAGGTTATGAATGTTCCTGACTGACAGTGAGAGTCTTTATCATTAAGGGAAGGAAACAATTGTGCTGAGAATATCAGTAATGAGCTAAGATTAAGTTTTATGTGGACTAGGCTACCAGTGCACTAGGCTACCAGTACAGAAATTAGTGTGCTAGGCTACCAGTAAAGATTGGTGCAATGGGCTACTGGGACTGTTGCACTAGGTTCCTATTAAAATGACTGGTGCACTAAGCTACTGATAGGGAACTGTTCCCCATGGCTACTGGTAAATAGACTACAATGCTACTGGTAGAGACTGTTACACAAGGCTACACATAGAGAGACTGTTGCACAAGGCTATTGGTAGAGACTGTTGCACAAGCCTTCTGGTAAAGAGACTTATACACATGGCTACTGGTTAAGAGACTGTTGCACAAGGCTACTGGTTAAGAGACTGTTGCACAAGGCTACTAGTAGGGAGACTGTTGAACAAGGCTTCTGGTAAGGAGATTGTTGCACAAGCCTTCTGGTAAAGAAACTGTTGCACAAGGCTACTAGTAGGGAGACTGTTGAACAAGGCTTCTGGTAAGGAGATTGTTGCACAAGGCTACTGGTAGAGACTATTGCACAAGCCTTCTGGTAAAGAGACTGCTGCACATGACTACTGGAATTACAAGGCTCTGTAGGAGATGTTGACAAGGCTCTGGTAAAGAGACTGTTGCACAAGGCTACTGGTAGAGAGACAGTTCCACAAGGCTACTGATAGAAAGTCAGTTGCACAAGGCTTCTGGTAAGAAGATTGTTGCTACTGGTTAAGAGACTGTTGTACAATGCTACTGGTTAGGAGACTGTTGTACATGGCTACTAGTTAATAGACTGTAGCACAAGCCTACTGCTATTGAGACTGTTACACAAGGCTACACGTAGAGAGACTGTTGCACAGGACTACTGGTAGAGAGACTGTTGCACAGGGCTACTGGTAGACAGATAGTTCCACAAGGCTACTGATAGAAAGTCAGTTGCACAAGGCTTCTGGTAAGAAGACTGTTGCACAAGGCTACTGAAGAGAGACTGTTGCACAAGCCTACTGATAAAGAGACTGTTGCACAATGCTACTGGTTAAGATACTGTTGTAAAGTGCTACTGCTAGAGAGACTGTTACACAAGGCTACACGTAGAGAGACTGTTGCACAGGGCTACTGGTAGAGAGACTGTTGCAAAAGGTACTGGTAGAGAGACTGTTGCAAAAGGTACTGGTAGAGAGACTGTTGCAAAAGGCTACTGGTAGAGAGACTGTTGCACAAGGCTTCTGGTAAGGAGATTGTTGCACAAGGCTACTGATAAAGAGACTGTTGCACAAGGCTACTATTAAAGAGACTGTTGCACAAGCCTTCTGGTAAAGAGACTGATACACATGGCTACTGGTTAAGAGACTTGTTGCACAAGGCTACTGGTTAAGAGACTGTTGCACAAGGCTACTATTAAAGAGACTGTTGCACAAGGCTACTATTAAAGAGACTGTTGCACAAGCCTTCTGGTAAAGAGACTGATGCACAAGGCTTCTATAAAGAGATGTTGCACAAGGCTACTTAAGAGACTGTTGCACAAGCTACTTTAAAGAGATTTTGCACAAGGCATGTAAAAAAAAAAAAATCAATACCCACAATATCATGATTTTTTAGAAATAATGTGTTCAGATTTTATTTGCTATTCCCTTTTGGCAACATTGTGAAAAGTTAAACCTGCACATTTCAGTTTTTATTGAAACAGATCCTAATGAACATTTCATAAAATTTTCATGTGTTTGGACTATTTGACACAAACGGCTATTGAAATTATATTGGCAATTGTAAAGTGAAAGAGTTTGACTGACAAAATGTGACAGACAGACAAAGACAGATGACAGAGAAGTGATCCCTATGTGTCATCTCTGCTTACAGCAGAAACAGACCAAAAACACTATGCCCCCCCCCCCCACACAATGGATAGATATGGTGGCATAAAAATTGGTAGGGGTCCATTATGATGAAATGTAAAGGCTCAATTCTGTGTTATAATGGAGTGTGTTATAACAGATCTAAACTACTGTACATGTAGTAGTGCAATAGTATGAGAAAAATGTACAGCCAGACTAGGATTCGAACCCTGGACCTCTTGCTAACAGAGCAAGACTTAGTGTTCTAATGACAAAGTTACCAGAGCACTGACACAATTTTCTCCCCTAGTGTTAGCTACCAGTACCTAAACAGTGAGGAACTCTATGGATTTCTCTTATTGGATTTCAAACCCTGTCTAGGGGGTTTGACATAACTCTGAACTATCTACAATAGAATTACTCTAATGCTGGTGTTCAAAGAATACTGATTGTCCAGTCCATCAAGAGTCTATTGAGACTGACCTACTTCACAGTCATGTTAATGTTGACAGAGACGAGAGATGTATGACACATTCATACTTTTCCTTATCTTCCGGAATCAGAAAATCAGACTTGGATTACAGAAGCCGGATGAAGTCCGTAGACTCTGAATACTGGACACTTCTATGGATTGACAAGAGGAAATCTGCTCACTCCACTTCACATAAAAATACCAGTTACCAGAATTAACTTGTAAAATAGTTAATGAAAAAAAGGCACAAGCAATCCTGCAGCTGTTTTGGTAGTCTGATTATGAAAAGGAGTGGGTTTGGAACAAACACTTACAACTGGTAATGTTTATTGATCTAGTTTTAAGTCAGTTCCTATTTCATATGTATAACAGGTTCTAACTTCACCATTTCTTCTCTAATTTACCCTTTACCTCATAAATATTAATATCCAAATTTATGACTTGATGAATATTCATCTACTGAACTTAAAATGGTACATAACATGATAGATTTTTCAATGTCATGCAGATTAAGTAGAATCTGAGCTACAATATTATTTTATGTATATGAGCAAACAGAGGATCACACAGCTCTTGAAAGAAGCTGATTTTTTTAACAATTCAGCATGCATTATCATCAATACATATAATATCATTCCTTTTAGATTTAGATTGAAGGACCTTGAAAAAATTTGCTCAATTATCTGGCTGTCGACTCAACAAATTTGTAAAAAGTAAGAACCAGCACCTAATTTTATCTAATTTGAGTCAGCCTTTTTTACCATTGGCGATATTACACATTATCTAATTTGAGTCAGTCTTTTTTACCATTGGCCATAATGGACTAGTTGAAATGGACTCATTTTAAATAAATAACCCTCTACGGCACTTATCAGTAAGAATTTGTTCCAATTATCATCATTATACACCAGAGAAAAAATCCATTACAGAATGGAAATGTCCTAATCTTTTATTACTTTTTTTTTTTTCAGGGAAAAAAATATTGAGGGTTGACCATGCAATTTTTCTATTTTACTCTATTTCTATTATCCATTTAGGACTGTATTTGAAGTCAGCCCTCATTGTGTATGTATATTTATGTAACTGAAAAGAAAGGAGAATAATAGCATTCATTGATTCAGGAAATCTCTCCAGATTCTGGCAATGGCCATAGCCAAAGATTTAGCAAATTCTTCCCTCCCAAAAAATGTCAACCTGCCATTGTTTATCAATAACCATTACCAGCAATACAAATCATTCCATTTCTGATAACCTGATTCTATGCATAATATAAAAGAATCCAATCTTTCAGACAAGTATTATACATCAGCTTCCAAAAACCCCTATCTTTGTCACTAATTCGACATGTATACTGAGTTTTTCTACTGAAGAATCTCCACTAGAACCCTGAGAAATGGGCTTTTATTTCCCATTTTCTGACATTTCACTAATTAGTTTTACCAGAAAGACATGTCACTCTAACAAGTAACCCTCGATAAAAAAAATATCAGTGTGATTTAGTGTCCTCTTCCAGACTATCAGATTGTTGCCCTATTTTCACAGTTCATAAATTATACACTTTTCCTTCTATTCATAAATCAAAGTGCTCAAGGCACTGAGAGACTCCTGGCTGGATTTACTTGACATGCCTATATTTATAAACCGAGTGTTTCAGCAGGGTAGAACAAAAGAGGCAGAGCTGATAGATCATAAACTCCACTTGTTGTCCGAGAACTGTAATTAGTAAGTCAGCTGAATTCACTGTAAGCTTCATGATCCCCCACCAACAGTCTCTCATTGCCTTGATATGTTTCAAAATGATCTGGAGAGATGGTCATGACCTTTAATTTGCTTCATAATGATCTGGAGCGATGGTCATGACCTTTGATTTGTTTCATAATGATCTGGTGCGATGGTCAGGACCTATGATTTGTTTTATAATGATCTGGAGCGATGGTTATGACCTTTGATTTGTTTCATAACAATCTGGAGCGATGGTTATGACCTTTTATTTGTTTCATAATGATCTGGAGTGATTGTCATGACCTTTGATTTGTTTCATAACAATCTGGAGCGATGGTCATGACCTTTGATTTGCTTCATAAAGACCAGGAGCAATGGTCATGACCTTTAATCTTGGTCACACTTCAGAATACAGACTATCTGTTGTTGCACGGAGGAGTGATACAGTGTAGTCCAATTGGCTGCAGTAATTATGCAAATCAGCAATGCCAATGTTTGATAAGATTGCAGCTAGTCTACCAGTCTACAAGGCCTGCTGATTTAGGCCATATTCTAGACATTAAAATAACTGATACTGGTCAATAACATCGTATTTCCAGAATGAAGTCTTAAACACAGCTCATCTGATGAAAAGCAGTGCACGAAAACTATCACTGTTATGGCATCTCAGTCATACAGTGACATTCAAGACAAGGTTGGAACATTGCATGAAAGTAAGTATCAGTATAGTAAAGTGTTGTTTACCTGCTTGTTTGTTTACTGGGTTAAACATCCCACCTACAGTTTTCAAATCTTATGGAGAAAATGTCTACTTGTGTCAGATAGAGTGCCGAGACACTGCAGTTTCACGCCGTGGACATGTGGCATGATAATATATCCAGTCACATTATCCTGACATCAGGCCAACCAGTCCTGGAACTTCCCTTACATGCTGAATGCCTAGCAAGAGAACTACTAATACCATTTTTTGACTGTGGTATGTCACAACCAGGGATCAAATCCACAACCCCTTCACTCCCAAGGCGGACACTCTACTATAGTTGTTATGTGAACAAGAATGTGTGAACAAGAATGCAACTAGATGTCATAGTTACAGGTGGAGCAAGACCCAATGTGAACAGGGGGCCTCTGGGTAGAACCACTGACCTACAGCAAACCAGCTAGAAAGCTTTCTCACATGAAAAATGCCGAATGACAAAACAGACTTGAACTCACAGCAGTGAGGGCCTTGACTATGGCCAGCTATCACTGAAGATGATGACTGTATGCAGCCTTTATTCAACAATATGAAAAGATAATGAACTTTTTGCATGGCCGAGTTGGATGGGCCAATGTGCATGACTCCAATATAACCACCACTTCATAGTGAAGTAGAGTAAACATCCTACTAAATTTTGTACACTCATTATGTTTACTAGAAAGTCCTTATTACGTATTGGAGAAAAACCTACTATAATATCGTAAACCATCCCGGCATTTCAAGACTACTGACAGGTAACCCTTGTAATTGTCTTTGTGGTTTGCTTCTTAAAGTACACACACAGAATCCCTTAGAGCTGGAATGTGCAGCCAAGATGTACTGCTGGTGATGGAGATGGTAAAAATTTATTACTTAGAAGCACGGAATCATGTCACGACTGATGGCTTACTCATTGAAATTGCATGCAATTAAATCACAACGATCATGAATTGTACAATTTTTTGTCCTTTCAATCCACCCATCATATCTGGTCCAATCAACCTACGCAGTTGATATTGTTGTTTATTTTGTACATCATCCATTCCCACCTTCATCCTTTTTCAAGATTTATATGAGGTGAGAGGATACTTTGAGGTTTGTTTTCCTATCACATTTATAATCAAGTTGAGGAAAATTAAAACTTAAGACAGTGTGTAAATGCAGTTTGAATATTTGGTTAGAATCTTGAACAGTGAAATTTTAAACAAGACTCTCTACCTTCCTATTATTTTTTCAAACAGAAAATGACTAACCCCTGTGGAAATGCTTTAACAGTGAGAGGTTG
The DNA here is from genome assembly GCA_021229015.1 of Solen grandis. Lineage (NCBI taxonomy): Eukaryota > Metazoa > Mollusca > Bivalvia > Adapedonta > Solenidae > Solen > Solen grandis. The sequence goes on along the minus strand of CM037791.1, from coordinate 6,163,551 downwards.
TGGTTTTGATCCCCAGCACAGATGGAGAGAGTTATTACCTAGAACTACCATCAAAGGTGATTAATACCCCTGCATACCGTTATGACACACGAAAAGGGCTATAACTGTTAAAAAATCCTTTAAACAGTTATATGCACTGTTTAGTATTATCATGTTAAATCCTAATACTCCAAGTGTAAATGCATTATCAAGAACAATTACCCAACTTCATGTCATGTGAGTGTAGGACAGGACGTGATGGGACAGGACGCAACAAGCATGATTCACATGTAGACTCCACTTCAATTTGTGAAGAGGGAGTATAAAATATCATCACTCCCTTGCTTGGTGCTTTACATTAAACCAAGTAAGACTGGTAATGGCACAGTCTAAAGATAATGCAACGGGTTGTGGTATCATGCCACTTGATCAGTTTACCACAATGAGACTGCACTATACTAAGTGTCTCAAAAAAAGTCCCCAAATGACTGAAATACTATAAACAAAGCAAGAGGAATGTCAGTTAGCTTGTTCACACTCTGTGACCTTGCAACAGTATTTCTGTACTTTGGCAGCTTCCGTATCCTTGAGTCAGGTATATTACTGATGTACTGCCCACGGAAGAGTTTCAATCACTGTGTAATGTGCCAGCTCGTACGGATTTACCTTTGCATCACGAGGACAAAACAACTCATCCCTCCATGATACTGCCCCTCTCTCTCACATTCTAGAATAACAAAATCTAAGCCATGTCATATTATCAAGAAAACCCTCTTCAGAGCACTTTGTCAAAGGAATAACAATTGTCTCCCTTTGGAAATATTTCATGAAAACTATTAGATGAGCTTGCGCTCATTTATCTCCCCTTTGAAACACTGGAATGAAATAATAATATCTTTATGTGTATATCTTCACATGGTGTACAGCCTTTGAATAAATTTTCCTAGTTAGGAGCCCCTTACAAATTATAGTAGATAGGTTGATTTATATACATATCCCACGTTTGGGTTGGGTGTTGAAGGGTATATACAGGAAATTCAGATAATCGGGAGTCAAGCCTTCCAATACTTCCTTGTACATTATGGAGGCAACCAAGATGATCAGATATTAACTATTTGCTTCTAATCATTACCATGATCCTGTCCTGGTTTTTCCCCCTTTACCTTTGTTAAAGAACTACTTTCCTTTTATGGCTAGTTCAAATGCAATAAACTGCATTACAAACAAAGCCATGTGGTTCTTTTGGTTAAATCAGGTCAACCAAAGATCACATGATTTCTGAGCATTGCTATTGGCTAATCTAATATATTAATTTGAGTATCATTGTAAACATTAGAAAGGACCTCAGTGATGAGGAATACAAATGTGAAACCTATACAGTCTAAACCAGAGCTATCGCTGAAGGTGATTAACACCTTGACTTAACAACTGAACTCATTGTAAAGTGAGATGCAAAGGGGTTGCCCATGACAACACAACATTTCTTATATAGCCCCACTGAACTTTAAGACGCAATGAAATGAAATTGCTTTTCGAATTGTTTTACACAATGCAAAGTGGCACACTTCAAAGTAACTGGTTTCAAATACTGGTTTCAAATGTAGGAACATTCATTCTTTTAAGAATAATTTAGCTTGTAAGCTCTTGAATATCGTTCTTTTTGAAAGCTGAAACTGAGGCTTTCAGAATTAACAAAGGAACTATCTAGTGCACAGTTGAAATAAAACAGTTCACAGACGGTCACTTTAATTATCAGCTTTCAAATATCTATTGGACAAGACATGTTAAAAGAGACAATTTCATACAAGACTGCATCAGACAACATCCTTGCTTTGTAAGCAGGATATTCAATACATACCACATGATAATAACTACGAAAATATGCAGCTTGTGACTTTGATTGATTGAGTTCCAGACATCCCTCAATGGAGACAATTGGTTTGAGACAGACAATAGTATAATGCCTCACTGTGATATATCATGCCATTGACAAGTGGCCTGATACCACACCATGTTGCGTTACCAGCCATACACTCAATACCACTAACACCTTTGCAGCCCTGTTGTAGTAGAATGCAAGCAGGAAACCAATCTGCAGCTGTTAGCTTACATGAGAGACCTTTAGCATTTACTGAACACGCTACAATCCAACCATTCCTAGAACTACCCATACATGATGACGGCCAGGCAAGGGTGTTATGTAAACCAATACTATTGTAGATGACTGGTATACTGCAGCAGGAGCTTGAACCCACCACCTCCCAATTATGAGGCCGACTCTCTAACCACTCTGCCAACCGATCCCATGATAACCTTGTGAGAGAAAAATTGAAAGTTGAAATGTTGTCATACTGGTATACTAGTGATACAGGAGTTGTTCTTTGTGACATCAACCTAGGAAAGCATGATGTAATATGACCAATACCACATTAACCATAAAACAGACAATAGTGAGCTTGACTACAGGAGCATTGGTGATCCATTACGGCCACCCATCTTCCCTAACATAAATACAATTTTCCCAAATGAGGGGACCAATGGCTCAGTTTTCTGTTTTCACTAAAAACAGACAAATCGTGATGGTCTGTTAAAAGCTGCAACAAAATGATGGGCATTGGGAGCATGTGGAATGAAAAACTGGCTCATTTTAACATCGTCTACAATAGCGTTGAATCCATCAAGTGTTATCAACTAGTCATAATACTTCCCTAGATATGTCTGCCTGTATCTGTATTTGGCTATATTACAGTGTAAGAGATCACTGGGATTCTGGCTCTTAATGTGATTAAGCAATCTGCCACTGCAGCACCTAGATATTCTACAAATATAACAAATACGTGGGAGTTAAAGATAACAGCATAATTTTTTTCCCCAAAAAAGGTGACACGCATACCGATCAGATAATGTCCTTAATTAGCATCAATTATGGCTCAAGGGGCACCATCGCATCAATGCTGCATTTCATTACCAATGATTCACAAAGTTTCCGTTCCCAATAAGCAAAGGAATGCTTCCGTTTCTGGATGTGTGACGTGTTCCCATCATATCTATCCCAGGCTTAGTTACGCTAATTCCTTATTAATGAATGGACCATTTTTCATCTTCACACATCTTTTCATTTCCACATCCCTCTCATTAATAACACACAAATAATTGACAGTCCATTTCCAAATAAAAGCAAATGTAATGAAGAGGCACCATCAGTTATGGATAAGAGCTATTTAGAGAAAAAGAAACAAAATGAAAAAAAAAATAATAATAATGATGAAGAATTCATTTTAGTTATCCAAATAAAATATGTTTAATGATCTTTGAATTAATCACAATAAAAGAAAACCTTGCAATTCTCAGGTTGCCCCCCACCCCCCGACCAAAAAATGACTCAAACAGTTAATGAGACCCAGAACTAGATCCAGAACTAGAAAGTATCACTGAAAGTAATTAATACCCCTAAATACTGTTTTGATAAAGAGAAAGAGCTTTAATCTTTACAAAATTATTGACAACAGTTATCTGAACTTGAATACCTGTTTGTCTTAAAATAATACTGTAGAATCATTCATTCAAACTTCATGTAATGTGAGTGTAGAATGGGAATCTGACATAATATTTGCTATTGATTATTTGTACAATAAATCAATCCACTCTCAATTAAGAATTTAGTGATATTTTATATGACTGTTGTGTGTTTTGTCAGGAGAGATGAACATACTCATCAATATTTTATGACAATTTTTAACACGGTGTATAGTATATTATGCTATCTGCTATTTAAAGCATTATATTTATCACGTTAAAATAATTGTGTTTATCTAAATTAACTTAAAA
>CM037791.1:6109644-6159644 GCA_021229015.1 Solen grandis | reverse complement strand
TCACAAGCTTAAATTGCTGGGGTAATGTTGATATCGATAATTTGTGTGCACTTTAGTAGCTTATGTTTTGTTATTTTTGGAGTCACTTCTCCCATGTAACTGCTTGGCTTTAAATATGATAGGCTTTAACGCAGAAACGAGAAATAAATAATGATCTATGTTTGGCAACAGGGAGAGGTTTAACCTGAAAACATCTATTATAAACATTACAATACATATAATCGTCTGATTTTTTCACGAGAACAGAGCATTATATGGATGACAATTCCAACTAAAATTGGGATAAACGGTTTGAAACTGATATTCTGATTGAAATAAAGTTTGCTACAATTGCATTTTATTTAAGAAAAGGAAATTAACTTTTGATGCAAAACACCTTTCTTAGTTTTGTTTTATATCATTAGTAATAGAAAACCCAAAGGCAAAACCACAGTTAAGTCTATGATGACATTAACCCTTACAATTCTAAATTTCTTAAATGAACTTGTACTTTCTTCATTTTAAACTGTACCATTAGTTCTTTATGAGGATGCTTGCTGTAAATTTGTCGACTGAATAACAAAAGGTGCAGGCAATGATCACACTGCAGGAATGTGCAGGCTGATCTTAGTTAGCACGGGTTGAAAAGGCAGTCAGAAGAGCCCATTGTAAGGACAAATCAATTGTGGAGTAATTTTCATGGATAATGCCATTTGGGAAATAAGTGAAAATCAATTCCCAAATGATAAACATTAGTAAATTGTATTACAGTATAAAGTTTCCTTAAGATATAAACATACAAATTATTTATTATTGATTTCATTATCTTAAATATTGAACCTAGTAAAGGTAATCTTGAATATATAAAATTGTTTGCTTTTTACACCCATCCTATATCTTTAATAATAATAATAATAATAAAAATAAAAAAGAGCAAAATTGGAGATTTTTCAGACAAGATGTTACACAATCCTGACTTCCAGTCCTCGCTAAGTATGTCTACATGATGACCTAAGTCTGGAGCACTAGGGGAACAGTCCCTGCGGAAGCCCACCAAGAGCACATCAGCCAAGCTAATAAACCGTAATGCTCCTAATTAACCTGGTTTCTATATTTACACCCTGGCAACTGACCACTCCCCCTTGTTATCTGGGACCGTAATCACAATCAGCAAGACTTCTGTCATTAAAACAGCAGCAAGTGACATTGAGTAATGGAATGGAGTTGATTGTATTTTTTTGAAAACCAGCAAACAGGTCATTAGTTATGGAATGGCAGGCAATTTAGGCCTCATGAAATGTCTGGAGCATTGTTTGATTAAGGAAAATAAAAACCAGGTGAAGCAAAACTGTCCCAGACTGAATGAAGAGGTTGATGCCCCAAATGAAGGCTGTGCCCATCATAAACACTAAAACTGACTGAAATGTTGATCCAATCACAAGCCTTTTAATGAACCAAACTTTAAATTTTAAGGGGGTGGGGGCTCCATGGGTTTAGTCCCTCACTGTTGTAGGTTCAAGTCCCAATCAGGTCTTCCTCCACCTTTACCTCATGAATATTCATATACACATTTATGACTTACTGAATATTCATTGACCAAACTTAAAATGGCATATGAAACAATAGATTTTCTTTGCATCCAATGCTGTGTAGAATCTGAACTACAAAATTGTTATATGAGCAGAGAAGACCCAGGTCAGCCATTTCCATCTAGGTCTGCTCTGTTTGCCAATGTGTCAAACGGAGTCCCTATGAGTTATTAAGGACATTACATGACAGAATTACTGCTTCAGTTATAGTGAACTCCAACAAACATTCCCACGTATTCTTATTTCTCATGAACAACTTGCTACCTAATCAATGTCAGCAGTATTGTGACCATAAAGAAACAGTATAAAATACACAAAAGAAAATAATTATCTAATTAACAAAAGTCCCCCTCCATCCATTTCCATATGTACATCAGAATGTGTTTCCATGGAGACATGGGTCAAGAGGCCACTAGACCCTCTGTTGTCATGGCTAACAGTTAAGCAAACCATCAGTGACAATCAAAGCTGACCAATTCTATTTCTGGCGATTCTACCATTGTCACTAATCTAATTTGTTTCATGGTATAGAAAATGGGGGCAATTTTAGACAAAAGTGCCAAGTTTACTTAATACTGACTTCATCTAGCCTAGCGTGTACCATTATTTCTAAGCATCAAACCAAGTACAATTGACAATGAGTCGAGGTTCAGTGGAAAAGCAAATGGCTCCTGATCTAAGAGGTAAGGGTTCTTTCATTTCCATCCAAGGTAATACCACCAAAAACTATCTAGAAAGATAAGCGTATGAAATCTTTATAATAATCAAACAAAACCTGTAAGCATACCCCCCAAACTCAATGCTCGCAAGCGGTTAGACAGCACTTGGTTGCAATATAAAAGATACTGCAAATTCAATAAAAAGGGCAATAACTCCTGTAACAGTTGATTTATGATAATGAAAATTGCAGATGCAAGAGTAAGACTTGGGAGTAAATCCCAGCAACAGTATAAGAGAAGTAAGACACACAAGATTTATTTCCTATATATCTTAAATAGAATAAAAATTCAAAGGGGCATAACTCCTACACTAATTGACTAGGCATAATGAAAATTAAAGGTGCAAAGGTTCCTAAAGAACAAAGAATTCCAATAAAGTTTCAGCAATTTTGGTGAAAAACTGTAGAAGGATAAGCTCATTAAAAATTGTGTAACGGATGGATGGACAACGTGTTTCCAGTATACCCCTCCCCCATAACTTTGTTGTAGGGGGTTTCAAACTAGATCAATCACTGATGGTGATCCAAATAAGCCTGCTACATTGCCTTGACATAAAATAAATTAAAGATATGTTGGAATACAATTGTGACAAACTCCCTGAGTGAAAAGGTGTAATAATCTATGAAAAACAGTCAAGAGAGAAATATGCTTTTCACTTGTAATGTACCTTTATGCCAATGAAAAAATGTGAAACATATCACATCACTGTCCCTCAAAGACTTCTGAAGATATTGATTTCTATGAGACACAATGCAATAAAACCTCCCACACTTCACTTTGTAAAGGTGGGATACAGAAATCAGAAGTACAACCAGTCAGTACGAACTACCAAGGGACTCACAAAAACAGTGCATGCTTCCAAGAATAACCATTCTTCTAAAGTCTGGCATTTTAAAGTTTTGAACTTAACTGCTACACCGCTAACCGCATCAGCCAAAAAAAAGTATCACCAAAATTTCTTTGTTTTTCAGTTCAGTAAGACAAAACTATATAATTTCAAATATTTAAACAAAGAAAAATCTTATAAGTGTTTACAGATTAAAAAGAAGTATGAGACCAGTAACAAATGTTTCGACAAACAAGTTACTACAATGTCTTAATCATAAGAGGTTTTTTACCCTAACAAAACCAAATTTCTTAATTGGACTTGTCCTTTCTTCATTTTGGACCTTACCATTAAATTTATTGACTGAAAATCAAACACTGATGTGCACTGGTCACAATTAAGCAATCACAAGTGCCAACAGCATTGTAAGGGTTTAATATTTCATGAAGAACTTTCTTCAAAAATGCAGTTATATCATTATAAGGTGTTCATGTTTGAAACAACACCTTTTTAACTTAAATTTAAAATATATCAGAAAAATAAAACTTCCCTCATCTGCTTTCAGAATATAACATGAACATTTTGGAAAAGTGTCTACAACTCCTGCCAGTGCAGCTGTAATGTTAAGGTGTTTATCAGTGATCCTCATCAAGTTTATATCATCAGACAACTCACTATGGTGGTCTCCACCTCATTTAATTGAACACAAAATAGTTCCCACATTTTGCTTGTATTTACAGTCAGTGTTTGAATAAACACATTTTTAAGCCGAAAGGCTATCCCTGGGTACTTGTGATCTATTCCAATACACATTAACCATATTGAAATGAATTAAACAGTCTTCCTTTATAATCCTAAATTTATGTTATCTTACAGATTTTACCATCTACAGGTGCCAAATAATATCTCAGACATTCCCACTTGCATGAAATGTGTGGTTCAAAACAAAATAAACCATTACGAAATTGTAGTCAGATTTTTGATCTGAAGAGCACAAAAAAAAAGTCAAAGAAAAACATAGGACATCTAGAGAAACACTGGCCTAAATGAGATTTTTATGTACAGCATTCAATGTTAATCTCTATTACCAAATTAACCCAATAAAAAATTATGGACTCACTGTTTTAATGGCACTTGCTACTACATGTGTGATACTCCTAACAAACCCAAGTTAATACCTTGAAAAATAAAATTCAGTTTTCAGAGCGACCTATATATTAAATTATATCAAGAGATATGAATTATTTCTGAGGTACATTGGTTCTAAGAATAGATCTGGGGTAGTTCCAGGACAGCTTGGCTGGCCCGGTGTGTGGTTAATTTGGTGAAATAGATGTATATCTGCAGGTCAACTAGAAAAAACAGTAATATAGCTTTCTGCCTATAACCAGTATGAGTCAAACTGGATGCCTTTTTCTCAAGCAATCTCATGGCTGTTTATTTCCTCATAAATCTGTCTCAAAGAGAAATGATGATTTACTTTATCTGACTGGTTCCTTTTCTTGGTCCAACCAGTCAATGAGTTCAATATCTTGATTCCCTGCTCTTTCTGTTAGTATGTTCTCTGTTCTTAGTGTACTTACCAAATATGCACTTTAAAATAAAATGGTGCAATTTATAGAGAAAATATCAACCCAAATTTCATCAATTCATTAACAAGCTTCACCTCATGTAGACATGCATCGATACAGACAATATTTCCACGAGCTGTCTGATCAGGGTTCTATAGGAGCTGTCTGATCAGTGTCTCTTCTGTGCTTGCTCATACATTGTTAATGGCATATGACATAATGGATTTTTCTTTGCTGTACAAACTGAGCTACAATATTGTATGAGCAAAGAGAGGAGACCCTGATCAGACAGCTCCTATAGGACCCTGATCAGACAGCTCCTATAGGACCCTGATCAGATAGCTCCTGTAGGACCCTGATCAGACAGCTCCTATAGGACTCTGATCATACAGCTCCTATAAGACCATGATCAGACAGTCTGCTCTGACTCTGCCATATGGCGTCAAAATGAGTCTGTTTGAGGTTTAAGGTTAATTTTTAGTTTTTAGTTGTGTGTGACTTAGTCACTCACAACTATAGTACCTACATTCTGAGGGTCCAATGCTCTAATAACCTCTTGATTTTGTATTAATGATCGAACAATTGAAAAGAATTCTACAACACAGGTATGCTGAGATTCAGCCAAAGTGTTGAAAACTCAATTTTGAGTAAAAAAATACATTGTTACGAGAAACAATAATTGTATGTAACATAAAAGCACAAAAAAACTATTTCCCTTTGATGTTGCGTATCTTTCACTTTACCATGCGGAAGAGTATAGTTTCTTTTGAGGCAAAGGTGGCCCATGCCTGAATTTAAATGGTAGATTATTTAGTGGCGTTATGATATTCCATATAGAATAAAAGAAGGCTTAAATTCCGATACAAATCTGCATAACTTACTAATAATCACATCTCAGATATATTGAGATACTCCAGGGGTTATTTGTTGCTTTATGGAATGGCTGATACCTGTATATATCTGCTATCAGAAGTAACTTAAGACACAGTATGGAGCCACTGATTTTCATCTATAAATAGAAATTGTGTCATCACTCAGTAGTACAAATCAAAGTGCTGATAGTGCTAAGAGAGCAGATTGTCACATTTCTTTTGTTTATCAAAGTAACTTTAAACGGGGGTCAATTTCACGCAATGCCAATAACCCCGCTTTAATGTTTCATTAACATGGTCATTACAAGACATCAGAGATGAATGCAGCATTTGTTTCATCAGACTTTTAACAATTGGCACATCGCCACTCTTACTCTCCCTATTTCTACAGCCTACAATGAACAATAATTTATTATTTTAATATAAGTTTAATATTTGGCAAAAATTAAGTTACACTGCATATCTGCAGCTCGTCAAACCCTCTTCCACTTGAGACACACACAACTTCAGTGCCTTCAGCACTTTGATTATATAATTATATTTCCCTCCATTTGTGGCAGTAAAAACAAAATGAACAGAAAACTACCCTCATCACTGTTTTTTTTATATATTTATGCAATTACTTTTCAATTTTGTTTTATAGAACCCATAACTAAAAAATCTACTTTCCTAACTAAAATTATTGATGAATCGACTTTTTCTCAGTTAATGTAATGCTTAATGTTTTAATTCTGTTCAATAAAATTTCAGAAAAAAATTCAGAAAGAAAAAAAAAAGAATTTTTTTTACCTCTTCGTCTGAAAAGAATCAGGTCATCATCTAGTGATATTTTCAATGTTAAATCATCCTGTATCAATATTGATGTATTAATTACATAAAACATACAGATTTGATAACATCCCTAATTTTGCACCAAATATTAGAAAATCAAACAAATAAGGAAACTATGAAATCATTTTATTGCAGTTGTACAGCAGATATTAATCAAATAGTGTTGCACCAACTCATAACAATTTAAGCCTTGCTGTGGGAATTTGTTACAGCCTTTGCAACAAGTACAGATCAGCCTGCATATCTGCGCAGTCTTATAATCATGGTCTGCACTGTCAATAAATTTTCAGCAAGCACCCTATAAAGAACAAATGGTACAGTCCAAAATGAAGAAAAGACAAGGCCATTTCAGAAATTTAGCATGAAAATAGTGCGTAACAATGCCAAATCTGAAATATGGTTGAGTGTGTGTCTCTTTTATTGGAATTACTTTTTCATATCTTGAAATGTTCCATATCCCTATTTTCTGCTGACCCAGCAATGTGTGGAGAATAGTATGCTAGGCTTGAAAAGTCTGTCAGCAATGGATTATTGTCATCCTCAAATTAGAAAAATACAAGTTATCAGACTGAGATGTCTGTTAGAGGGGACGACAGTTTTACTTATGCTGCAGATTGTGGCAAGATGAGGCTGCATTGGTATATATTTATATAATTATATAGACTATGAAATCATTCATATTTATGGAGGGATTAATTTTTGTTGATTCTATATCAATAAATATTGTTCCCCACAAAATGAGTTCTTATAAATGATAAAAGAATACAAATCTATGAATATATGTACCCACTAACATGTTTTTGATACTAAATCAACAATTCTTCAATGTCAATGGATATTAATGATTTTTTGGTATACTGTTATATTTACACCCAATATTGTAATATCATTTTTCTGGCAAACTCAGTTGAGCTTTTTGGGTATGACTTTCTAGCCTGTGAGTTTATGTATGTTTTAATAAGGGTACAGATTGATCATAAATGAAACCAAATACAATACAGCATTTTTCATTAATATGAATTAACTTAGTTTTAAACTTATTTATTTTATGTTGATTTGGAAACAAACCCTTTCATTCATATAGACTCATATTGACACATTGGCAAACAGAGCAGACTATAAGATCAGTGTCTTGATCAGGGTCTCCTCTGTTTGCCCATACAATATTGCAGCAAGAAATATCTCTTGTTTTGAATTTCATTTAGCCCTTTACTTCAGAAAGATTTTAGAATTTTAGACGCATTGGCAAACAGAGCAGACCCAAATCAGACAGCTCCTATCAGGTTTTTTTCCTTCTATAACTGCTGCCGTTAAATGACGGTTTCCCCTCAGTAATAAACAATATTTTTCCCCTCCAAGAAATAAAATTACCCCTAAGAATACAATTTCCCACCCATAGACCTTTAAGAAAACAAAGTGGAAGTAAATAATGTATATCACTTTCACTGTATAGCACTTGCTGTTGGCAGATGAAAAAAATAAAAAGGCAGAGTCATTCTTGGCAAGTTATCCAATCAAAATGCTTTCTAATGCTTCCTAGTTATGCAATGATGTGGAATACTGGTATAGTATTGTTCATAATGTTGGTTAACATCTTTCACCCTCTTTACCGGTCTATTGTTTTACTGCTAAATTTGCGCAATCATCAGAATGGCAGCCATTTGCAATTAACATCAATAAGGTTTGATTGATGGCCACGTATGTTTAAATCAATTTAATTGATTGATCGGTTTGCCTTATGAGTTTAAGAGCGAAACTTAACTGGTAACTGCATGAAAGATACTTTTTATAAACAATGGGATCATTTCAATGCCTTGATGCAAATTCTAGCTAACCAAACGATTGAAATTTCCTCCGATTACAACTGCACTGAAGGTATTTTTTTCCTTGTTTGAAGTTCTAGGTATGAATTTGGATGTTTCAACTTTATATCATTTGTAGTGATTTCATTAAAAATATTTAAGTCGCTGATGGCTATTACTGAAAAAATATTTTAAGATAAGTGTTAAAATCAAATTTAAGATTCTGCAATAAATATGACACTATCATGTAATTTTTGTAATACTGTTTTTTTTAACGACGTTAATTCCTACAGTACTAGTTGACATGATTAACATAAGCCACACTGTGCTTGTTTTAAAACTGGGCCAAAACAACTCAGAGTCTCTATGTTAACCAATACCAAAAATCTATTTTACTTTTTATGCCTATGCAGATATTTACACATTTGCATTAAAATAAGCATATATACTAATTATACACAACCTTATATAATGTTATAAACCTTTACTTAGTATGACTTATTTTTCCACTAAAATGCTAAAATGACGCAAAAATTCCCCTCCTGAAAGGTGGTGGGCGACTTCCCCCAGGATGGAAAAAAACAACCTGCCTATATGTGCTGTCTGATCAGGGTCTCCTCTGTTTGCTCATATATTTTTGTTTAGTTTCTTCACAGTCTGAGAGGCAAAGAAAAATCAATGATTTCAAATACAATTTAAAGTTCAGTTAATTGATATCCATAAAGTCATAAATTTGTACATGAATATTCATGAGGTAAAGGGTTAAACTTATACTTATCCCTCAGGATGGTATATGGGTTGAACGAATGGATAAAATAAATTGTTTTATGACTAACACTTTTAGATCATTTTCTACCCCCAAAAAACTTTGCTTCATTTCCAATTAGAACCTCACTTGGACCCATGTAGCCTCCCACCTGATACAGGACCTGGCTAAAAAATACCAGGTTAATGAATGAATTATCCGACAGTAACCTCTTATCTGGTAAAACTTGACCTCCACACTCATCCGGAAAGCTTGAAATCACTAGCACCCAGCTGATAGGGACTTGCGTCAGAATTCAGAAGACTAATGAAGGATTTACTGTTAGATTAAGTCTTATCTACATTGAAGTCTCTCTCACTTTATGGACACCTTTCCCTGCCTGTTCTAGCTAAGCTGGTGGTTCCACTTGGGCTGCTAATATTGTTCAGTAATTACTGGGCCAATTATCCAAGTGTTTAGCCTATTACAACATGCTGATGCTCACACCAGGCTGGTGCCTGCTAGACCTGGTACCAAAAGTACCATCAAATTATTGGATGTTTTATTTGAGTTCAAACTAGGGAATAATTTAATATATATGAAAATAAAACCTTGCGAGTCAATTACTTTTATTCTCTGAAAGAGACAGAAAATTTACTAGTTATTTATTGATGATCATTTAGATCTCAAACATGACAGTTTTAAAATTTTTAAAAAAAATTACATACAAAAATTTCAATTTTTCTTTAATCAATGAAAATGTATAAAAAGAAGAAATATTTGCAGAATCTGGTCAAGAAGATGTTGGGTTTTACTGACAGTAGCTCAATCATCTGGAGACTACGTCTACTTGAGACAGATAAAGTGCCTTGCCAAACTGCAGTATCCTGCGGTAGACACATGACACGATTCCACACCCAATCACATTGTCCTGACACTGGGCCAACTATCCTGTTCTCATACCGAGTCCCATGCAGGGAGCTACCAGTTCCATTTATAACAAATTTGGTAAGTCACAGTGTGGAAGTGTTGAAATGAAAACAAGATCAACAGCTTCAATGACACTTACAGGCCCATTACATTTTATAATGATTCAATTGTTATGAAAAAAGTATCACAAATAGTACTTGATGTGCAAATATCTGCTGTAAAATTAAATGCATTGAAATGTTGATAAAAATGTAAAAATATTTAAATGAATTAGAAATATTATCTGCTAGTCATCATTGATAATTATTTATGCACTTGTGATTCGTTAACAGAGACATATGGAAGGTCTATGGAAAATGTCAGAAAATTGGCAAAGATTTTTTTTTTTTTTTTTGTAAACAAGAGGGCTATGATGGCCCTAGATCGCTCACCTGAGTATACGGTTACCCAATGAACATCAGTCTGTATTAAAACATTTTGAAATCTGGCCTGTAGTTTTGAAGGAAATGATCCCTGTAAAGTTTTATCAAATTCTGTTCAGCAGTTTCAGAGAAGATATAATTTAAAGATTTCACTATATACATATAAGGCAAATTAGCCTTGCCCCTGGCGGCCATGTTTCTTTATGGATCGGAATAATTTCAGCAGCTTTTGTGAAGATTCACCCAAAGATCATCCCTGCCAAATTTAATCCAAATTCTGTCCAGTGATTTCAGAGGAGATGTCGTTTTAAGATTCACTATATACATATTAGGCAAATTAGCCCTGCCCCTGGCAGCCATGTTTTTTTACAGATCGAAATAATTAATAAACTTTTGTGAAGCTTCACACAAGGATCATCCCTGCCAAATATAATCAAATTCTGTCCAGTGGTTTCAGAGGAGATGTGGTTTAAAGATTTCACTAAATACATATAAGGCAAATTAGCCCTGCCCCTGGTGGCCATGTTTTTTTATGGATTGGAATAATTTTAGCAACTTTTGTGAAGCTTCACCCAAGGATCATCCCTGCCAAATTTAAACAAATTCTGTCCAGTGGTTTCAGAGGAGATGTCGTTTAAAGATTTCACTTTATACATATAAGGCAAATTAACCCTGCCCCTGGCAGTCATGTTTTTTTACTGATCGGAATAATTTTAGCAATCTTGGTAGAGAGTTACCCAAGGAACATCAGTACTAAAATATATTGAAATCTGGCCAATTGTTTTGAAGGAGATGATTTTTAAAGTTTTCATAATATTTTTCTTTCTACTGCCATGGTAACCAAAGTTCCACATGGATCAAGTTTATTTTAGCAACTTTTGTGAAGATTCACCCAAGGAACATCCCTGTCAAGTTTTATCAAATTCTGCCCAGCGGTTTCAGAGGAGTTGTCATTTAAAGTAAATTGTTGACGACAGACGACACACGACAGACGCAGGGCGATCACAAAAACTCACCTTCAGCACTTTGTGCTCAGATGAGCTAACAATTTAATGGTCTTCAGTAAAAGATTCATGCTTATTTATTCATTGAATTCACATTGTCATCAACAAGTATGTACAATTTTTAGCTTGTAACAAATCTGTAGCACACACTTTGCTATTCTGTCCGAAAAATATACACCACTTTTGGAAGAATAATGGGCCTTTAAATACAACCAGGTCATGAAGGTTTCCGGTAGTAACCACAGAAGACTCTATTAAGCAATTTAATGATGACACGTGCTATATCATAAACACACAATCCCAAATAATCTTAAGACATCATTTTTCTATAATTTTGCCTATCTGGTAACTTACTAAGGCTTTCTAATGGACAGCCCATAAAGAACATCTACTTAGAGACTATGAGATTCTAGTGGCATGTTTGCTGCTTTATCCGTATGATTATTTCTCCAATTACTTACTCAGGCTTAGCTTTAACAGCTCATCAACCAAATTTCAATCAATAATGGACATCTTTCTTTTGCAATAGTAAAAGCTAGAAATCATTTTCTGTTACAGCCATGTTTAGACAATGCAGTCAAGGATAATGTTATGAGAGGGGTCATGTTTTTTTTTGTTGTTGTTTTTTTGTAACAGAAATTATAAGTGCTGCTTACCCACTATAGGAAAATAATTATTAAGCAATATCTAAATACTAATGGAATAATTTTTTACAGCAAAAACATGAAATATGCATTATTTTTGCAATCGGCAGTTAATCAAACAAGCATAGCAACATTACCTAGGTGAAAGTTTGATATATCTATCATTAGTTGTTTTAAGATGAAATCAAAAGATAACATAGAAATTTTAAGCATGTGATAAAAAAATATTTTGAAAAACACAACAGCAGTTCATCATTCAGTTTATTTTGACATACTAATATCACCTTTCCCCTAGGTGTTATTTTTCAATTGACATAAACTGATCTAAATTATAAAAAAAACTCATTGAAAACTACTTTAACTCTTCCAATATAACGCACAACAACAATTTATCATTCCATAACATAGTATTGAGTTCTATAATAGTGAAAGAAAACTAATTTGAAAAAAACAAAAAAACAAAAACAACACAACTAAAATACATCAATCCATCTTGTGTAAAACATCTTTAATGAGTTTCTGATGTTCTCAAATTTTTTGCCATTACTTGAATGTTTTATATCATATTCTGCCTCTCCTCTAAGAGGGAAGACTTCACTTGGAACATAACAAAACTTGCCGGGTCATTCATGCAAATCAGTACAATAACAGAGATTTTGTTGAACAAAAATCACCAGCTATAATTCAGCTGGAACATTGTAATTGCAAAACATTAAGTTGAAATTGGTCTCTTTCTGACTCAAATGTTAATCAACCTTTAAGAACCTGTAATGGCTAGCTCATTCACAGAGTCCCATGTGGCTAATAGGCTAAATTTATGAATACCCCCCCCCCCTTTTTTTTTCTTCAAAGTATTATAACTAGGAGAGGAGAGGCCAAGATGACAGAAACAACACATAAGGGTCCCTTGATCAATAAATGTTTGACCAATGGATTGAAGTTTCACTGATGGACAAAGTCATAAACATCCCTCAATCTCAGCAGGGAATAATAAAAACCTGTTTAATCGAAGATGCTGGTTGATTTTTTCTTTGGTTTTTACTCAATTCTGCAGAACACCACAATCAACAGTATAATTGAAGGAGAAAAATAACTCCAACAATTATCCTTGAAAACAACAAGAGTGTTCTTTGGATTGCTGAAGCGTGACAGAAAAAGTGTGATGGACAGACAATGGATAAGTGATTCCTATGTGTCACCTCTGCTTAAAGCAGGTAACACAAAAACTGGGTTCAAATTCAAACTCATGGTTTGGTCATCAGTTTCAACATGATTTGAATTATTGTGCATTATTGAAAATGTCTTTTTTAAAAACATTACAAGAGCCATGTTGACATGGCCATCTCCCACCGAATGCTTGCTCGTTAGAAGATGTGTTGAATATCAGTAGATTATTTCCATTAAAAAAAAAAAATTTTTGGTAATGAAGGCTGATTATATTATGACTTAAGTGATTATAGATATGAAACCCTATTTTGAGGTCTATAGGTAAAATGATAAGGTCACTGTGACAAAAATTAAGCCTGAAAAAAACCCACAAAGGGCAATAACTCAAATATTATGAAGGTTAGAGTTATCATTCTTGTGCATTGCAATTCTTCTCAATAAGATCCATCCACCTAAGAAGTTTCAAGTTGATATCTCAAATACTTTTTAACTTATGCTCCAGACAAAAAATTAAGACTAAAAAATAACAAAGGGCAATAACTAAACAAGAGGGCCATAATGGCCCTGAAACGCTCACCTGAGTACCATTGCTACAACTGATTACAAGGTTTTTAAACAGACAAGAATTCTGATATAACTCAATCTTAAACATTTTAGCCCTGACAATACTACACACCAAATATATAAGCACTGGGCCTTATGGTTTCAGAGGAGAAGACTTAGTGCGGGGTCATTTATCTCCAAACCCTTCCCAAATAAGTTAGCTAAACCTGGTTTAAAACCGGTTTTAACTCGAGTTAAACCCTGCGGTATTGGCACCGGGTTTAAAGTGGGTTTTTTAGCTTACCGAGCAGGTTTTTTCTGGGCAAAAAGCAGGTTTTAATGATTGAAAAACCCAGCTTATACTTACTTCTGTGTTTTTTCTTGCTGAAAAGCGGGTTTTAAAACCCACTTTTCCAAGAGTTGGTTTTTTCTGTGTTTTTTCTTGCTAAAAAGCGGGTTTTAAAACCCACTTTTCCAAGAGTTGGTTTTTTCTGAGCAAAAAAACCCAGAAAAAATTTTTGTGTGTTTTTAAAGTTGGTAAAAGCTGGGTTTTTTCTGGCTTTAAAGTGGGTCTTTTAGCTTACCAAGTAGGTTTTTCTGGGCAAAAACCAGGTTTTAATGATTGAAAAACCCAGTTTATACTTACTTCTGTGTTTTTTCTTGCTGAAAAGCGGGCTTTAAAACCCACTTTTCCAAAAGTTGGTTTTTTCTGAGCAAAAAACCCCAGAAAAAACCTACCATAGACCTACTTTTTGTGTTTTTTAAGTTGGTAAAAGCAGGTTTTTTACTGGCCTTAAAGTGGGTCTTTTAGCTTACCAAGTAGGTTTTTTCTGGGTGAAAAGCAAGTTTTGATAATTAAAACCCAGTTTACACTTACTTGAGTTTTTCTTTGCTGAAAAGTGGGTTTTTATTGGCTTAAAATGTTTTTTATTCTTACGCTTAAAGCATTTTTTTTCAAACAAGTATGTTAAAAGTTGTTTTCTTTTCTGGTCTAAAAGTGATTTCTCTATGGAAGTGAGTTAAAAAAAAAACCTTGCATAAAACTCATTTGTATGTGTTTTTTTCTTCAAAAAAGTCAAGCAATTTTTTATGATTGTCATTTAATAGTTTAATAGTTTCAATATGTTTTACAGTCAATTTGACATCATATATACATTGTCCTCAGCTTGCACAATGTCCCACATATGTCCCCTTCAACCTGGACCACTGGTGAACTTCCATGAGATAATATCTGAAATGAGATAGTAAGAACCATCTAAGGATCATTCCTGTTAAAAGTTTCATCAAAATCTGCTCAGCGGTTTAGGAGTAGATGTCGTTTAAAGCAACAGTTGATGACTGATGACGGACAAAAGTGGATTTCATTAAATTTAGCTAAACCTTGAATCATTGAACATCCCAAGCAGGGAAAATTAATTTGTTTGAATAATAGGTTGTTTTAAGTTTCTGGACCTGATGTGTTGAATCACAAATCATCAATCATGTGTTAAGCGTGTGTGAATAGGGGACCTTGGTCTTCATCATATGATGGTGAACATTAATTTTGTGACAAGTAAATTCAAAACCCATCAATAAATGACAACATTATGGACCAGACAATAATTATGACAGATGAACAAAGCAACAACTATATCTTTGTGATTGGGGGAGCATAAACCTGTTATTTATTTTTAAGTTGAAAAGGACCATGATTTTCCAATCCTTTACATCCATTCCTTTGCTACACATGTTGATTTGCCACGGTCAATGTGAACTTAGTTTAATTTAGGTTAAATAAACAACTGCATAAATACATTGATGCTGATGATAATGCAAAGGCTATCACAATAGCCAATTAATTTTATTTGAAAAATCTTGATAATAAAGATATAAAACTAGCAGGCCATGATGGCCCTTAATCACTCAATTATTACTGATCATGCCTTTAGGCTAACCTATAATCAAACTTGACTGAGATATCATCAAAACGCACATTCTTACCTAGTTTGAGAAAGATATGTCTAATAATGTGGCCTGGATTATACTAAGATTTGATCTAATGACCTATGTTTTGGCCATTACTAACCCATTACCAATATATCAACACAAACAATTCTGACAAGTTTGACAAATAGTTGGCTAAAAATGTGACTCCCTGTGGCATTAACAGCATTTTACTAAGATATGACCTAGTGACCTACTTTTGGACCCCACCCAATCCATGATGGAACTTGACCAAGATACCATCAAGGCAAACATTCTGATCAATTTTGAAGAAAAAAAATCTGCTAAAAAAGTGGCCCCTAGGGTGTAAACATGATTCTACTAAGATTTGACCTAGTGACCTACTTTTTGACCCCATCCCACCCATGACAAACATTGGCTGCGATATTATAAAGATTAACATTCTGAGCAAGTTTGAGAAAGATTGAGCCAAAAATGTGGCCTGATAAGTGTAAACAAGAATTATCCAAGATTTGACACCGTCAAACTTATATGAAACTTAACTGAGACATTGTCAAGACATACAGTCTGAGAAAGTTTGGGGAAGGATTGGTTAAGAATTGTAGCTTTAAGAGTGCAAACATTAAAGTTGTTGACATTTCTCTTAATAATAAAAGGGCCATAACTCCTGACCTAATGGGCCATTACTGAGTCATAACTGAACTGAGAGATTATGACCATAAATATTTCTGTACAGTTTGGAAGAGATTGCTTAAGAAATGAAGATGCTAGAGTGTAAACAAAGTGAAATATGACTCTTTTTTTTATATTAAAAGGGGCCTAACTCCTGACTTAATTGGCCAATCTTAGCCGTAATCAATCTTGATCAACATAATTATGATCATAAACATTTTCATAAAGTTTGGAGATGAGGGAAAAAAAAAAATGAAGACCTTCGAGTCTAAGCAAAAGGATTTGGATTTTTTTTATATTAAAATGTACATAACTCCCAACTTAATTGGGCGATTCCAGACATTAGCAGAAGTGAGAGGACATTATAGTTATAAACATTGTCATAAAGTTTAAGGATTATTGCTTCAGAAATTAAGACGCTAGAGTGTGAGTGTTAACAGTAAATTCAATGATGTGAATGTCTAAACGACACACATACAGACGACAGACACTCAATGGATCACAAAAGCTCAACCTGAGTGTTGCGGTGAAAGAATGATAATTCTGTCAATTTTACCAAGAGGATCAGGTGACTTTTAGACTTTTGACTGTTTCTCACATCCTCAGTGGATTTGGGCAGTCTTCTGTTTCTCATCTGATGATGACATGTGGCGATCTTTTCCAGGAGCCGGTTCTTCAGAACTTGAAATAGTTGCTGTCATCTTTTATCTACCAATCACAATGATATATGACAGATCATAGCAGGTTAAGAATTTATAACCAAGCAATTATTATACTTCCATGCTCCTACCTTTTGATTTTTTTAGCTATAATGTGTAAAACAACCAAGCCAAAATAGTGAAAAGGTTGTGACAGTGTTTGAAAAGACCACAAAGTTTAGCCAGATGATGCACAAAAGCTACATAAATACTGTCTGTAGTAATTGCCTCACTCTAATAAAAGGATACAGAAAACTAAAAGGCATATTTGTACATTTAGTTACAAGCTAAAAAAAACTGGATCTGGGCATAGAAAGAATGAAACTGCCTGTGTTAGGGACTTGTTTCGTAATCAATGAAAAATTTTTTTTTTGCTGGTGGAAATAACACAATCCAGAAAGTTTATTACTGCAAACTGATAGCCTTAGGTTACTATGATTGAAAATAGATAGCCTAAGGTTACTATGATTGAAAATAATAACAATAAAGAATTACTTGATATGTTCACCTTTGCATAAATCAGCATTGGTCCCCCAGTGACTGGGTCTCTTGTTGGGGTGCTCCTATCCCTGGCCCTGCAATCAAGCATGAAGTCACTAAACAATACAGGAACATGAAAGAAAAATTCCAGTCAAAATGATTACACAAAATAGATCTATATCTTTATCAGCTGAAGCACTATCTAATGTATTAATGGTATAATTATGTCTTAACAAGAATGCGATTTTCTACACATTGATGGAGGTACCCGTTTAATCAATCTTTCTGCTCATTTCAAATTCAAAGGAAAAAAATCCACTCACCGCCGATCTGATATGTCTGTTCATGATTTACGCCGCATCTGTGATCTACGATCAGTTTCGTCGGTGTTAATACAGATATCTAACCGATCACAGAAAACTTGTAATATTGCGATCATTTTTTGACTTTTCTATTTGTAAATAAACATCAAAATTCAAAGCCTTGGTTCGCGCTGAAGAATTTCAACCAATAAAACAACAGCTTAGGTCAATCGGTAATGTCCGGTTGATACCGAAGAACAACATTTTACTTTTTTTCTGTTATTTTTATTTTCCCTATATTTTTATTTTGTTTAAATGTGTGTAATATGTAAATATTTCAAGGAAAGAGTCTTTTTAATCGATATGCGATAAAAATTTTGCAAAAATACAGCAAAACACACTATCTCGCATAAGCGTGATTCGAACGTGATCACCTATAAATAACACGTACACGGACCGTACACAATCGAAATCGAAACTAAAGTTGCCATTTCCCGCAAAAGTATACAAACTATATAACTTCGATACTGTAACGTTGCCGATTAGGTGAACAACTTGAGAAATGCAGGATACGAATAAGGTTGCTTTAGAAGGGTGGACAGAAATTTGACCAACGAAAGGATCCAGAAAACAGCCCCTCGTAAGTAGCAAACCTTCGAAATTATTTTCTTACGCATTCTATCTTTCTGTACTGTATGGAACGATTGTCATGGTTGCAAATGTCTGCCGAATCCATAAATATTAAGAAAGAATAATCCTTTTGAAAGAGACATTGTGGAAATATGTTTGACAACCATGTTTTTTTGCAAAAATTACCGGTTTTCGTGGCACAGTTACAGGAATATAAATTAAAAAAAAATTTACTGATGAAATGTTTTGTTCTTTTTTATCATCATATGGATTATTTGTGATAGAAAATTGGTGAATCATCTTTTATTTATGAACTGGTATAATGTGCCCCAAGTTCATAATTCTAGTTTTGTTGCAGTTTTTATCTTTTGAAAACATCTATTTTTAATCGCCACAATATTAATTGGTCATAAACGACACTGACCCATTGTAAACATTAATTATCAATTGGATGTAAGCCATGCATTTTGTCTGGGGACAAATTTTCCTTGCAGAGACTACACTACAGTGCAATATGTATTTTTTTTTTGTATTATAAAATATGTTTTGATGCATGCTTCTGTAACATTTCATCTCCATTAATGTCTGTAACAAAATTATGTATTGGTATTATGTGACAAAGAAATGTGAATGCTGGATTATCCTTTTTTTTCATGTATACATTCAATATAGGTCATTACCTTTTTGTTTGAATGAAATAACCTTTGTTGATTATTCATGAATGTATCTTAGCAGCTTGATCTTTTACAGGATCATCTGCACAACACAAAATACGAGTTCCAACAACAATCTGCCTGTGTTATGAAATGCAGCTATGATGTTAATTGGGAATGGTAAGCTATTTTTTCCATTCTTATGCCTCTTTTTTGAGAAGGGGCTGCATGACAGTAAGACAAATAGCACTCACCCCCACTGCTGACAGCTATAGTATGCATATTACAATTGATATATTTAGGAAATAATGTTAAACCCAACAAACAGAATGATGTCCATTCCCTAATGTGCAAATTTGTCTATCACAAAATGTACAGAGTTATTGCTTACAAAACATGGCCCTGTTTAATATACTTGTCCCAACAAGATACCCTAAAATGAATGTCATGTCAGCAGGAGGTGAGACAATCATTTCCTGGACAGTACTTTATGGCTGGACTCATGCTGTGTGGTCACCTGGCTGTGCTGTGCAGGTGCAGCCAGCAGTGTGTTTTATGGCCCTGCAGTGTGATATTATGTAACCTGGCCAGCCTTTTAGCTACTTATTTATGGTGATTTTGATGTTGCAGATTTAAGTGATTATAAGTTTGATGATGGAAGTTTGTTATCAAAACTTTATTATATCATGACTGGTATACTTTTTGTTAGTTTTATACACTAATTATGATATAGATGCTGGTTTTGAAATTATAATAAAAAAAACACTTTTCATTGAAAGTTTGGGAGAAATTCTGTGTAATCTAAATGGGAAAATATGAGTGTTGAGAAATGTGAACAGATCCATTCTAATACAATGTGGAAATAAATAAAAAAAAATGTTTATTAGATGTTTAAGATGACATGCACTTCATTTTTCAACATTTTTTTTGTTTGTTTTACCTTTGGTAGTCCTTTTTTAATATCAAATATGTTTGTATTCTTCATGTATATTTTTTTTTAAGAAGGAGGTCTAGCTTGTCACAATAAACCTTAAATGTTTACACTAACTTATATCACAGTTTAAAAATGCATAATAATAATACAGTGTCTGACCCATACACTATATAGACAGAAACATTTTTTCTTCTTCAGAACATCCATGGAAATATCATATATGCAGTCAACTTTTGTCCAGAAAGCAGTGACTTCAGACACGTTTTGAGAGCAGACATCCAGAGTCTGTGGCCTGTTTGGGGACTGAGGCAACGAGTTGGAAAGACATGATTCAATGCCTACCAACAGGCCCTTGTTGAGGATCTTAATCAGCTACAGGTGTATGATTTAATATGAACTGACAAAATATAAAGGCTACCTTGACTTGCTATACCATGGATATCAGATTAAGGCTAACTTTATGGAAATGGTGCAGAACATTGGATGGTATGGCTACATCTTCTGTGAAACTCCCGGGAAAGTTCACAATCAGAGAAAGGGCTGATTATGGAGGCTACCCAGTGAATGAAAGAGGTTGCTACTCAAACACTAAGTTTGTCAATTTTGTATAAGCATTGCTTATGTTTGCTTGTATATTTTGATATATGCAAACAAAAAGTTTTTATAGCCTTATGTTTCACAATAATGAATTATTAAGAAATAGTGCAATGCATTTATTCCATGTTTTTTTGTGTTTTTTTTAATAAAAATATTAAAAACAAAGTTTATTTGTTGTTCAATGATGTATGTTAATTATACAGTCTAGTTAAAATGGTAGCTAATTTTATGTAATGTAGTTGCTAGGTCCAATGGCCATACAGCAATAAACTATTTCTACTTCTTAGAAAAAAAAGCAAAATTTTATAAATAAATTGATGATAACTGTATTTTCTGAGATTATTTTTTCATTACAACCTTCATATGAAAAACATTTACATCAGAACATGACTTGGAAAACTGACACATTCTCTGTCTTCATTAAAACACAGAATTATCTAAAGACCCACTTCTTAAGAAGAAATTTTCATAAAATCCTTCCACTAAGAAAAAAAAAACCCACTTATGAAAAGACTCACTTTTTCCCATTTTAAAAAAGACCCAACTTTGTAAAAAACTCACATTCTGAAAAAACCAATTAAACCAACTTTTTGAGGTAAAAAATTTTTTAAAAAAAAAAACCCTTTTTTTTAAAAAAGGGAACACATTAAAAAAACACTGGCGGGGGCATTTATCACCATAGGGCTATGATTTGAACAATCTTGGTAATGAACTATAAGATGATGCTACATACCAAATATCTAAGCTCTAGGCCTTATGGATTCATAGAAGAAGATTTTTAAAGATTTTCCTATATAACTCTATGTAAAACAAGTGACCCATGGTGCAGGGGCATTTATCACCATAGGGCTATGATTTGAACAATCTTGGTAATGAACCATAAGATGATGCTACATACCAAATATCTAAGCTCTAGGCCTCATGGATTCATAGAAGAAGATTTTTAAAGATTTTCCTATATAACTCTATGTAAAACAACTGACCCCTGGTGCGGGGGCATTTATCACCGTAGGGCTATGATTTGAACAATCTTGGTAATGAACCATTAGATGATGCTACATACCAAATATCTGAGCTTTAGGCCTAATGGATTCATAGAAGAAGATTTTTAAAGATTTTCCTATATAACTCTATGTAAAACAAGTGACCCCTGGTGCGGGGTCATTTATCACCGTAGGGCTATGATTTGTACAATCTTGGTAATGGCCCATAAGATGATGCTACATACCAAATATCTAAGCTCTAGGCCTTGCAGTTTTGCAGAAGAAGATTTTCAAAGTTTGCATTTTTAAAATCTATTTTTAGCTCCTGTGACCTACTTTTTTAACCAATCTGAATAATTTGTACAACTTTGATAGAGGGTATCATAAGGATGATTCCTGTGAAGTTTGGTCAAAATCCCTTCAGCGGTTCATGAGGAGATGTTGTTTAAAGCAAATTGTTGACGACGGACGGACGCACGCACGGACGACGGACAAAAGGTGATCACAAAAGCTCACCATGAGCACATTGTGCTCAGGTGAGCTAAAAATATGAAAGATACAGTTATCATTCTTGTACACTGCACTCCTCCCCAATAAGATCTATCCAACTATGAAGTTTCAAGTTGATATCTCAAATACTTATGCTCTGGACAAATATCAAGACTGAAAAATAACAAAGGGCATAACTCAAAAGATATACAAGAGGGCCAAGATGGCCCTAGATCGCTCACCTGAGAAAAGTATCATTCATTGCCTGTACAAAACAGATTGCTTAAGAATAAAGATGATGAGGTGAAACAATGTTCAGGAATTTTCTGACCCCATCCACAAAAGATATCATCATGACAAACATTCTGCCAAAGTTTGAGGATGATTGGACCAAAAATGTTGCCCTCAGAGTATAAACAAGATTTTTCTAAGATTTGACCTACTGACCTACTTTTCTGTCCAGCCCCACCCATTTTCAAACTGGTTCAAGATATTATCAAGACAAACATTCTGACCAAGTTTGAGGAAGATTGGATCAAAATTGTGGCCTCTAGTGTGTAAACAAGATTTTTCTAAGATTTTACCTACTGACCTACTTTTGGATCCAACCTGACCCATTTTCGAAAGGGTTCAAGATATTATCAAGACAAACATTCTGACCAAGTTTGAGGAAGATTGGATCAAAATTGTGGCCTCTAGTGTGTAAACATCAAAATTGTTGACGGACAACGCACCACGGACAATCAAGTATCCCAAAAGCTCACCCTGAGCTATGCTCAGGTGAGCTAAAAGGTAGCGTTATCATTCTTGTGCACTGCACGTCTCCTCCATGAGATCTATCTACCTACAAAGTATCAAATTGCTACCTCAAATACTTTTCAAGTTATTCTCTGGACAAAAATGCTGGACAGAAAGACAGACGGAGACTATTACCATATCTCCCCCTGCTTTTAGCAGGGGATAATAATAGTAACTAACATCAATAACAACATTGGCTGAAAAGTCATCTCTTCAGGTCTCTTTTGTTGAGCATAATTTACTGATCCATATTGATCAGTAACTTTGATTCTTAGAAACAAATGCTCAAATGTGAATACTGGGAAACAATTAATTTTCGCGGGACACTAATTTTGTTGATTTCGTGGAGGGTTTTATGTATGAATATTTATCCCAACGAAAACATGTCTCTTATATATAAATCTCACGTTTTCTAAAACATATATCCACAATTAAATGTACCCACGAACTTCCGGCAAGTACATAATCAACAAAATTTTAATGTTAAATGAAAACTGATGAGTTTACAGTAATTTTTAATTACTGGTGCAACATGGGCTCCGGGCATTAATTCTACTACGGTGCTTTTCAAAGATTGTTTTAATTTCTTTACAATAACAAATGAGAATTTGCACACGCTCTCGGAGTTTCCATTAGGGGCCTCCTTGTTCCCTGATTTAGAGTCATCAGCGAGTGTCGTATAATATCTTTTATCATGCAACATCCCTTTCATTACAGTACATCGTAGCTTGCTTGTCATTAAGTTAAATAATGCAGCCTGCCGAATAATACATTCATTTTATGTGTTGTTTGATGTGATAATGAAACTGAATCCCATCTTCCATTCCTAACTTAACCAAACAAGCTTTAAGTTACAATATAAACTATGCTTATTTGCAGGAGATGATGGCTCCAAGGTGACGGAGACATTTGTAAATCATGTATTAGCAAATGAAATTATCTAAAGCTGAAAAGACATAATTTCTTAATGCATCAACATTGAGAAATATTAACTTCAATGAAAATTATACATCAGAATTCATGATCTGATTAGAACTAAAAAAACAAAATTGTCTGAACTTCCCTGCCAAATTATGAATCCTTTAGGTAATTCAAATTATTAACACAAGTATTCCTGTGATGGAACAAAATGTGTCACTTGCTGAAGCGTGACAGATTGAGTTTACCATCGCTGCCACAGTATTTCAATCATATAGCTACGTTTAGCTATTTACAGGTGGAGGAAGACCCAGAATGCACGGAGGCATCTGGGCAGAACCCTCGACCTACCACAAGCCAGCTGGAAGGCCAAAAAAAGTGTGGCAGATGACAGAAGTGATCCCTCTGTAACTTTGACTAACAGCAGGACTGACACAAAAATTAAATAAACATTTCAAACCTCTGTAATTCTAATCAAGGATGACACCAGAACATAAAGATAAATGCTTATAACAGGCTCTTCATTGTGCCATCAGAAAAACTGATTAAAAAAGGGGACATTTCCCTTCAAATTCATTACCATCTTGATCAGCATCATAACCATTATCATCAAAACCTTCATCATCATCTCATCATCATTGGATTCATCATTTTCATCATCAAAATATGAATGGCATGGATGATGCTTGTGTGTTTAGTGTACTGGTGAAAATTACATTCAAATCAGGAATGTTTGTCTTATTCAACTGGGAGCCAACAACCACAAGCTCACCTTAACCCTTACCTATATTTTTTTAATTGTACCATTAGTTGCGTTTGGAGTTGCTTGCTTCAATTTATAGACTGAATAGTGAACAGTGCAGACCATAATCAGACTTCACAGATGTCACAAGACCCTACAACATTGTATGGCTTCAGTTTGCTGTGTGCTCAGGTGAGCTAAAGGGTTATAAAAATTTAGAAAACAGGATTCCATAAATCATTTGACCTGTCTAGGTAGATAAAAGCATTACAGGTAATGGAAAAATGGCAGAGGACTACATTTTTATAGCCTTTTTAATCTTTATTGACAGTTTATTTCTTCCTTAAGTCCTTACAATCTGATTAACCTCTTCAATCAATTATTTATCAAACCTTTCCATCTGATTTATAACTCTTTCTTTTAAACTCAGGCACTCATCTCATATTGGGAGCAATTATTATTAGAACCAGTGTCTCATCAAAAAAAAGAAAAAAAACCCTGTTTTAGCATACAGATTTAAGTATTACCGTAAAACCAATAAAGCAATGTATATCTCCAATAAACTCATCCAAGTATTAAGCATGAAGAATGCCTAGCTTAAGTTCAGCTATAATCTTTGACCTAACATGTGCCATACAAGCACTTTTTCTGATATTCTGCTCAGGCATCAGATAACTCAGATACCATTTTCATCATTGCTACAAAAATATAAACATTATGTGTTAAAGTCCTGTAACATAATCCTGAAATCTTTTTAAATATCCATCAACTTACCTCTTTCTGACTCACTGATAGAGAAAATGTTACGGAGAGATAAAAACGCAATTGTGAAAACTTTAAATGATTCCGAGTTATCGTCTCCATTCATATAAACGATTAAGAAATGCATCCAGGCAGAATTTGAGAGATAAAATAAGATGGTAAAGATTGACTTATCCAGGTCTTTTGACTGAGTGAAGCTGTTTACAATTTAATTTAGATAAAAATCATTTTTCACCATCTATTTAACTGTTTCAAGGGAAATAGGCATGTCAAAAGAAGAGTTGAGAAAATTTACGAAGTTTAAGGTGTAGTTCATAATGGTGAATAACAATTTGATAGAGAAAAGATGAAGTTTATTTTGCTTAAGAGCTGGTGAATGTACCCAGAACCAACCCTGAAAATGATTAATTACTAAGAGACAGCATGTCCCCCACAAGCACTACCTAGAGTAAGACTTCTTAAAATGATTAATGTCCCCTAAAACAGTACCAAAAGCCTGAACTCTGGAAATTATTAAGGTGTCAAAAAAAATACATGAAGCCAAGTCTGGAAATGAGTTGTCTCTACAAGCAGTACCTAAAACTAGTCAAGCAAATGCTTAATGTACCAACAGATAGTACCTTGAGCCAGCCCTGCAAATGATTAATGTACCAACAGATAGTACCTTGAGCCAGCCCTGCAAATGATTAATGTACCAACAGATAGTACCTTGAGCCAGCCCTGTAAATGATTAATGTACCAACAGATAGTACCTTGAGCCAGCCCTGTAAATGATTAATGTACCAACAGATAGTACCTTGAGCCAGCCCTGCAAATGATTAATGTACCAACAGATAGTACCTTGAGCCAGCCCTGCAAATGATTAATGTACCAACAGAAAGTACCTTGAGCAAGCCCTGTAAATGATTAATGTACCAACAGATAGTACCTTGAGCCAGCCCTGTAAATGATTAATGTACCAACAGATAGTACCTTGAGCCAGTCCTGTAAATGATTAATGTACCAACAGATAGTACCTTGAGCCAGCCCTGGAAAAATGATTTATGTACCCGAAACATAGTACCATTAATGTACCCACAAAGCATATCTAAATCTAGCCCTGTAAATAATTATTGTACCCAAAATCAGTACATAGTACACATGAAAAATTAAAATAGAGTAACATTGTAATTGATTTATGTACCCACCCCCCCCCGGAAATGATTAATGTCCAAAGAAATAATATCCCCATAAAATTCTATACCAGCTGAAAATGATTAATGTACCCACAAACAGAACCTAGAGCCATCCCTGAAAATGACTGAAGAATACAAAGCCAGCCCTGTGGTTGATTAATGTCCCCACAAATAATACCTAGAGCCAATGATGCAAATGAGAGTACCTGGAGTCAGCCCTGTAAATGATTAATGTCCCCACAACCAGTACATAGAGCCAGCCCTGTATATGATCAATGTCCCCATTATCACAGCCTGGCCTGAAAATGATAAATGTACCCACAAACAGAACCTAGAGCCAGCCCTATAAATAATTAATGTCCTCTCAAAGGGCTCATCAACATAAATAATAAGAAGGCTGATGAGCCCTTCTGACTTTCGAGAATATGACCAATATGCATTTAAACTATTATTGCAACTTTATAACAAGAGAGCCATGATGGCACTGGGTGGCTCACCTGAGAACCAGGTATTAGTGGGAGGAAAAAAACAGCAAATACCTTATGATATTGTGGAAAATGGGCTCTGCCCTCTGCCAGTCATAAATTGAGTGAGTACTTTAGGACATGAAGAATTTTCACATTTGTACTATATACATATATGGAAAATAGGCTTAGCCCCCTGGCAGCCATGTTTTTCTGTGGATCAAAATAATTTAAACAATCTTGATAGAGAGTGACCTAAGGAACATCTGTGCAAAAATAACTTTGAAATCCAGTCAGTACTTTTGGAAGAGAAGATTTTTCAAATTTGTACTATATACATATAAGAAAACGGGCTCCGTCCCCTGGCAGCCATGTTTTTCAACGGATCAAAATAATTTGAACAATCTTGGTAGAGAGTGACCTAAGGAACATCTGTGCCAAATAACTTTAAAATCAAGCTAGCACTTCTGGAGGAAAAGATTTAAGAAGTTTTTACTATACTCATATAAGGAAAACGGGCTTGGCCCCCTGGCGGCCATGTTTTTCAATGGATCAAAATAATAGGGCAATATATGATGAAAACGTTATGTCTTCTTTTGTCCAAGAATTTGTGTGAAAACATCTGCATAGAAATCCCTTTAAAACTGTTTGTTGGATTTAGCGTCCCACCAACAGTATTTCAGTCATTTGGAGAGGATATCTACGTGAGACAGATATAGTGCTGCCATACCGCAGTATCACGCTGTAGACATGTGGCATGATACAACATTCAGTCACATTATCCTAAAACTGTGCATGCACAAATTGCAAAAACTGAAAATTTTGTAGGACCATTTCTTTGTGCCATGGAAGGTCATGAAAAATCCTTGCCCCAAACGATGATAGAACCCACACCCTTTGGACCCACAGTTGGGTACATTATCACTGGGTCACAGCGCTCTTGTAAAGACATAGACTGTATATCATTCAAATAAGCCATACATCCAGGCTGATGGATCATTACTTACAACCAGTCTAGAAATTTATTATTAGAACCAGTCTGATATGAGATCAATTACATACAAAATTCATTGTGCCAGAGGTGGCATATCTGACCCTGCCTGATGTATTAGAACACTTAATTTGCTACAAAATATTGTTCATTGCTGAAGCAGATGAATCCCAGAATTGTTCATCTCAATTTCACAAGATTTTCAGTGCCTTGTTTAAACATTCAGGCATGCAATAAAACACAAGGCCAGTAAATCTTACTAGACTATTTTCAGAAGAATTGAGAAAAAAACAACAAAAAAAAAACACATAAATGAGCTAAAAACAGAAGGAAAGCAAAAGATATATCAATAAAATCTCTTAATATATCAGACAAGGGAAGAAACATGTTCCTATTTTAGAATTCAAGAAATAAATTTCAAATT
This sequence comes from Solen grandis, assembly GCA_021229015.1. NCBI lineage: Eukaryota > Metazoa > Mollusca > Bivalvia > Adapedonta > Solenidae > Solen > Solen grandis. Next base: position 6,131,344 of record CM037791.1, on the reverse strand, counting down.
GCAAATCACTCAGCATGACAAATGGGCAACTAAATCAGGATATTCAGTGCTGATTAAAAACCATGACTTCTGCGTATACTAAACATACTCAAACCTCAAGTTAGGACCAATCTGTTACTTTGACACCAGTTATCAATAAGGTACTATTGATGCATATATCTTACTTGCATTTCACGGAAAATTATCAAACAGTTGCTGTTGTCTTGGGCCCATTTAATTCATCAATCTCCTAAAGCTATGTTTTAAACTTAGATTCAGGTTTTCTAATATTATAAATTTCAATATCTTCTTAAATGGAAAATGATTCAACAAGAACACAATAACAAAACATATAATTCTAAGTCACTGATATGTTTATAACTTACATAAAAAATCTCCAGTAGAACCGGTGGACGCTCCCCGAATTGCGCTTTGTCACTCGATGGGTACTCTATCATTCTATATGAGTTTGGACAAAATTTAAGTATGAAAAATAACAGGGCAATAACTTCTAAATTATGCAAGACAGAGTTATGGTTCTTGTACACTGATCTCATTGAGATCTATCTACCCATGAAGTTTCATGTTGATACCTCTTGTACTTTTTGTATTATGCTCCGGACAAAATAATGACGCCAAACAGATGAACAGACATAGCAGCAACTATATGCTCTCCTTTCTGGGAGCATAAATATTTCATTGCATATCTGCACTTTATGAGCTTTAGTCTAAAATACAGATTCAGGAGAATAAAGAATTCGGGGCCCAGGAGTATTACTTTTGAAGGCTAGGCACTTTATTATTAACATAATTAATCAAACTTAAGGTGGTCCAGTGAATAATGTACAGGATTGGGGATCCAAAGGTTGAGGGTTCAAACCCTGTTGGGGACAAGGATTTTTCATAACCTTCCCAGATACAAAGTACTGGTCCAACCCTATAACCATCAAGAGGGATTAGTATAAGTTTTAAGAACTTGTTTTCCAAACAATGTAAAGTAAATCAGTTTAAACTAGCAAAAGATTATTAATACCCTTGCATCCTATGTTGTCTTCATGTAATGATAAGTTTGTGATGAGACTTTATAAACAAGTGCAAAACCTAAACAACCCCAACCTCTGGAAGCTGAGATATAACAGACAGACCTACAGGATCATAAATAAAGTAATGAAATTCCAATCATGACATGGTTTCTATGATCTAGATCCAAATTGGCCCAGGTCTGATCTAACCCTTTCTTAAGTCAGGCCAAGAGAAATTCCATCCCACAAGGCTGTTCCGAAATCTCTCAGCTATGGGGGTCACCTCCTGCCATGCATTAAAACCGAACATCCAACTAATACAATCTCTGGCTCCCACATCAAAGGTTCTATAAATGAAGTACACCGTAAAACTTTCTCAACAAGTTTAACATAACAAAATCCCATTTGACTATTGGTTTTATTAATGCAAGCCATCCTTTTGTTTAATTGACTTAAATTAAATAACAATATGTGGAATGGAAGAGTTGTAAATAGACTCTGTAGGAATAGAAATAACACCATGGGGTGGACTTTTCCAGCGCTACTAATTACAGAACAATCATTTTATACCAAACACATAATCATTTACAATATCCTTGATAATCAATTTAAATGGAAGAAATGTGTTTTATCAAAATCTATTATCTTCACTGTTTGATTAGAGAGGCATCTTTGTTGGCTTTTCATCTGTAAGTACTTATTATAATATCAATAAAATGCTTAAGTATTTTTTTATTATCTTGTTTTTTCTAAAGGGATATAACTCTTTAACAACTGAAGAAGAATTTATATAGAGTTACTGACAGTTTTTATACAGCTTCATATTCAATCCATAAGTGAAAACATTTGGAGCTACTCAAAACTTTTGGAACAGAAGTAAAGAATAAAATATTAGCAAAAAGTGTGAAATGAACAATAATCTTTAATATTATATGTTAGGCATTGGATATTATTACACTTTACAAACATCCTTCAAGTCTAAAATAAGGGAAATAACTCTACAGATACAGTTTTAAACTAAAACCAAGTTATCTTTCTTCATTCCCACGCCCATGGCACTATTTGATACCCATTACAGCATGGTGAAATATATTCAAGTTAGATGACAGTTGTGTCCAACCAGCAAGTACAACCCACCTGCAAATAAATTATGCAGCATTTTCAAAGTCCATTAAAAATGGACAAAGGTGAGTCAAAAATGGACAAAGGTGAGAGTGAGCAGACGTCAAAAATGGGCATATGAGTTTAATGAGAAACTCAGTCTGTAACCAATCATAGTGTACTGACATGCATGCAGGGAAAAAAAAGTCCAGAAAAATGCTTTATTGGGAATAACAGAAGTGCAAGATGAAAAAGCACAAAAATGGTCACTGTCATAACAGTGTATAAGAAAAAAGTTTCATCTGAAAGTTGAAACAAAGGACACATGTTGATTATATTGTAAATAACTTCATTTCATAAGTGACCATAGACGAAGTCTTCTGAAAGTAAGCATACATAAAGTAATACAAAACAAAATTTTAAAATATTAAAGCAACAGATTTTCTACTCTGTAATCTTTATTTGGTCTCTAATTTATCTTTGTCTCATAAATCTGAAAAATATGAAGAAGCCTGCTTTGAAATCATTTGTATTGATCTGATGACATTTATAAATAGCCGTTTAATTTACGATAATGAACACAATGGTGCTTCAAAATAGGAGAACAAGAAGCTTTCAATGCTGTGAAATTGATAACATCTTATCTCTTACAGTGTATGACAGAAAGTTCATTCTCATAAATTCAATCAGAAGCATCAAGTATTAACAACGATGACGTTCATCCTGACGCACACACAGCAACGACTCCAGAAGCTTCCACATCAAATGAATAATACATCGTAAAAACAACAAACACGCCCCACACTGTATAGTGTACAGTCAACAGTCAAGCTAAATAATGGGATAGTGACTGCGTCCCCCCTCCCTCCCAACATACAGGTTCTAGTGATAGAACTTGACAACTAAACGGTGAGATCTGTCTATATGCTAATGAGTTACTCCCTCTCTGTTTCAGTTATTTATTCCGCGACAACATGGCTGTCTCTTCAAACACTCCTTGTGCCCTTGTGCCACTGATTGCTTGCAGATTGCAAATACTGCATCAGACTCTTTTATCAATCTGCCGTGAAGATGAAACCACAAAAATAAAATATATAAAACTGATAAAGCGAATTGATTAATCTCCTCCTACACGATTTCATAATGCAATACTATCAGAGTTCAATATAAAACTTTTCACAATCTTACTGCGCACTGTCCCCATATTAATTAAATGCATTTCAACAATAGTAAAAAAATTAATGCAAGAAATTTTGATAAAGAAAAAAAATCCATTCCAAGAAAGACGTGAAATAAGGAAAATGAAAAAAAAAATCTTCAGAATATGGTAAAAGAAAAAAAACAAAAAACTTTAAACGAAAATATTCAAATCACACGTGCAGGAGAGTGAATTCAAGGCGTGCTAATCTGGTTCCATAAATCATTACATTAGTTAAAGAAAGGCTCTTATTTTTATCCCTAAAAATAGATGGCTAGTTAGTCATTCACAGACTCACTCTCAGCCTAATTTGCTTTACATTCATCCATAATAAAGACATACAAATGAATGGGAATGGTGTCAAACCTAAGGATAGGGCAGTGTGGGTGATCAAACACTATGTGGAAGCAAGAGGACTACAAGGGTTGAAACTGCCCACCTGTTGAATAGGTTTTCTCCAAATAATACTGCTAGACTAATCTGGTTTCAGGTAATCCATCCACCATAATCATCTTCCCTCAAATGCTTTAAAAGACTTCACTGTGTAGATTCAAGCATCCAATGACTTGGAGTTACATGCTCTTGGTCACTTGATGGACCATGACCACAGTAAAATGATAGATGGATTACCTAAAGGTCACTGAGAGGGTATGAGGATATCTTTACATTGATCTATACCAAACAGTGAGACACTCAGCTGATAACTTGACCTCATCTGATTGCTTGTTCTTTGATCAAACTAATTTTCATTCTCAAATTCAATATCTTTACTTCTAATTTTAACCTTACAATAAAGACACCCCTGTATGAACTGCAAAAAAACAACAAAAAAAAACCCCTATCAATCTAACCATTTTTAATCAAAACATCAGACACCTTAATGACAAACATTAACACATTAAATACATTTCATCAAAATTAACAAGAGCTGTCAGAGGACAGCACGCTCGACTATTCAAAATGCTTGTTGGTAAATCAAATGAAATCTATTTAAATTCTTGCCCTTCATAGTAATAGTAAAAATGATATACTTTGATAGTCTGATACCCCTTAATATATTTATGATGTCTAAAATCAATCCCATGCCTAGTTACTGAGACATAGCAACAAAAACACTGTGCATGCAAAACTTAAACCAAAAATCCATGTTAGAAAAGAGCCATAATTTGCATCAGTCCAAAAGTTATCCTCCTGTTTTCTGATGCCCTTGAAGACACACCTTAACTTTCTAGTCAATTCCACAAGCAATTTCTTAGATATAAACTGGATAGTAGCTTGAATGCAAAAATTTAACCAAAATTTCTAAGTTAAAAGGGGGTCATAATTTTTAATTTATTCCATCAAGTGTTATCTTCCTTTGTAGTATGATACCCCTAAACATATTAAAGATATTTCAAATCAATTCCATGCCTGGACTCTGAGATATTAGCATAAAAGTACATTGCATGCAAAACTTTAACCAAAATTTGTAAGTTAAAAAAGGGGCCATAACTTGTAATATATTCCATCAAAAGTTATCTACCATGAAAGTATGATACCCCTTAACGTATTAAAGATGTTTCAAATCAATCCCATGCCTGGATACTGAGATATTAGCATGAAAGTACCTTGCATGCAAAACTTTAACCAAAATTTCTAAGTTAAAAAGGGGCAATAATTTGTAACAAATTCTATCAAGAGTTATCTACCATGAAAATATGATACCCCTAAACATATTAAAGATGTTTCAAATCAATCGCATGCTTGATACTGAGATATAAGCATGAGAGTATCTTGCATGCAAAACTTTAACCAAAATTTCTAAGTTAAAAAGGGGCCATAATTTGTAATATATTCCATCAAGAGTTATCTTACTTGGTTGTCTGATGCCCCTGAACATATTTGTAAACTTTCAAGTCAATACCATGAATGGTTATTGAGATACAAACTAGATAGTAGCTTGCACGCAAAACTTTAACCAAATTTTCTATTGCATGAAAACTTTAACCAAAATTTCTAAGTTAAAAAGGGGCCATAATTCATATTAAATTCAGTCAAGAGTTATCTACCTTGGTTGTCTGATGCCCCTGAACATATTTATAAACTTTCAAGTCAATACCATAAATGGTTATTGAGATATAAGGTTGATAGTAACTTGCACGCAAAACTTTAACCAAAAGCTGCAACGCCAACGCCGACGCCAGGGTGACTACAATAGCTCTCATATTCTACAAATAGTCGAGCTAAAAAAGGAAACTTCTCAGTTAACAACCTTAACCTCAAGATTAAGATAAAGTCTTTTTTAATCAGATCTGACCTAACACACACAAGACATGCTCCTACCAATCAGTTTATCTCTGATGATGGCATATCAAGGAATCCTTTCTAATGTGACACATTCAAATGAACTTGGCTTCAGAAAATTGTCTCCCCTGCCATGGCCATCTACCATGTTGTGTGTGGGGTAGGGGGAACCACACTCTGTTTTCCATTAGACTTCTTATGTGTGATTTCTGCAAGTTTTTGTATGGAAGAGATTTAAGGTAAGTCCACTGTTTGTAAGGGCCAAAAATCAGCCCCATTCTTAACTGAAAATTGATAACATTTTCCCCTATTAGCAAAAAATGATTTTTTTTAATGCTGTTTATTTTGTTTGTTATTCAATTGTATTTATGAAAGAAAATGCCTCTTTTAACAATATGTTATACATACTAAGTTGCTTTTCTGCCTCTTAAAAATTCCAAATAAGGTGAAATATGTAAATAAAGTAGTCATATAAATTTATATAATTTGGTAATCCAAAACATTATCATAAGTTAAACTTCATAATATTATCTAAATCATTTTTAAGTTTTTAAAATCTGCACCTCATTTCAAATATCATGATACCAAATTTGAGTAGGATATACAAATCTCTAAACAATTATGAATATACAAATATACTAGATACTGAATACAAATTCTCTTAAAAAAATAATTGAATAAATATAAAATCCAAATAAACTCAAAATCCAAAACACACTAAATTTTACTTCATAAAATATTCACAAGGTTGAGAATTCTGACCTTGGCTTATTACAAGAGCACGGATAGAACATCACAAACATTTTTAAGTGTCATTACTGACTTAATGTGGGGGATTTTCATTAAATCCAGTTGATGTGCATGGGTTCAAAAGTTCAAATTTAATTGTTTCCCCCATTTCCTTTTCGAATTATCTTATCCATTACTACAGGGAAGCCAAGATGAAAATGATTTCTTGGGTGCTGCAATTTAAGTAATGTGAACAGACAGCTGAATGTTTGTTTCTTTACTGAGCAAACATTAATTTGTGTCAGGAGATTTCTTACAGTTCTGCATTAAAATCAATTTTTTTTCTCTCCAAATACACAAATATTAACAAAACAAGAGAGGGATAAATTTGGTCAAAATTTACCTAAGAGTTTCAGGGCCTTGATGGAAATGTAGTCCTTGTGATGGTGACAAGTTTGTGAAATTTGATGACAGATTAGTTTAATACTTTACAACTTATAAAATGGCCAAGGTTGAAGTATGCCAACAATGACAACACCAGCTACGATGACAACATCTGAGTGATGACAATACCTCAAATCTTTTTTTCTTTGAAAACCGGCCAACATTATTATATATTCATTTTGAAACATGTTCAACATCATCAGATCTGAATAATTTTCAATTAACATACTGTTAAGGAAATGACCACCATGATCAAAATCTAACAAATAAGTAATTCCCATTCCATTTAACCCTTTGACCTCTGATTTACACTAAGTCACCACAGCTAAACTAGCTATTTGTTTATTTATAACCCCAATGACAGTCTCTCATTGCCTTCAGCAATTTGATTGGTTTCATAATGATCCAGAGTGACAGTCATGACTCCTTTAACTGCAGAAGTACATTCTATCTATTGCTGCATGGAGTGATACTGTGCAGTTAAATCGGCTGCTGTAATCATGCAAATCAGCAATGCCTGCTTTTGATTTCCCTGCTACAAAACACTCAGGCTCCATCTAAAACAGTCCTCATGGTCAATGTGACATGGAATAGATTTTTTGAGAATGCCTTTACAAAGTAGACACAAAAACTTATATATATGACTTACAGAAGCAATGGAGTTAGGATTAATGGCCTGTAATTAGAGAATCTATATTTATGGGAGCAGAAAATTAAGTCTGACATGTTGCATTCACCTGATAGAATCAGCAACTGCTTAGATAAAACCTGCAGGAGAGGGAACAGCTTTGATTTGTGGAGTGAGAGACAACATGCTGCATGATTACCTCCAAACTTGATAAGCAAGCTGTTAACATCAGGAACATCTTGTCTGTCTTGTGGTCAACTTTTTTTTTCTTTCTTTTTATTTTCTAGGGTGTGTGTGTGTGTGTGTGTGTGTGTGTGTGTGGATCATAACAAAGACAGTATGGGATAGGCTGTGGGGAGTATTTAACCCTTTCCCTCATATAGACTCATTTTGACGCACTCAATAGGTACCACATAAAGCCTGCTCTGCAGAAAACCTCAGTTAAACCTTACCAACTTTAATTGTAAAGTCCTCATTTCCAGACCACTGAGGAGCAGCGAACAGCATAAAACCTGATCAGCCTGCGAGTTACATGCAGGCTGATCTGGTTTTATGCTGTTCGCATAGGTCTTTTCATGGTTTCCTCTATGAGGGAAAGGGTTAATGGGATAGAAACTGTAGTGACAAATATGGTTAGGGAAAAGAGAGAGCATATAACATTATACAGCAAAGGCAAAGTGGTTAGGGAAAAGTAATTTAATGAAGATAGCCAGTGAAAGAAGGGATTGGGTAAGATAGGAAAATAGGAAAAAACAAGAGGACCAAGATGGCCCTAAAGACACCAACCTGAGAAAAACTGCCTTAATTGCCTGTACAAGTAATTAAATTATAGCATAGTTGTATTGAATACATTATCCAGGTGATCATTTATAATTCCACAAACTAAACAGTGCCTGTGGTCTAAATTGACTGAGAAATTATGGCTTTAAACACCCAACTTTAAACATTAAAAGGGACATAACTCCTGACCTAATAGGTCAATATCAGCCAAACCCAAATTTGGACAAAAGAATATCGCTATAAACATTGTTCTTAAGTTGGAAGATGATTACTTTCGAAATGATGATGCTAGAGTGCAAACAAAGTGAAATCTGACATTTTTTAATATTCAAAGGGGCATAACTCCTGACCTAATAGGCCAATATAAGCCATAATTAAACTTTGCCCTGATATTACAGTAATAAATATTGTCATAATGTTTGAAGATGATTGCTTAAGAAATGAAGATGCTAGAACGCAAACAAACTGATTGTGGACGAAGGATGGACGGACAATGGACATTCATCAATCCTAATAGCTCATCCTGACCACATGTGCTCAGTTAAGCTAAAAATGTTTGTACTTGTAGCAAGAAGTAAGAAAGTTAGAAACTGATGGTTAGGGATGGAATTTTATTTTAGAAGCCAAGAGAGATGAGAGATGAGAGAGTGAAAGAGTAATGGATTGATAGCAGGAGGAAGAACAGGCAGAAACATAAACGTTACTGTTATAGGGTTGCCACCCTTGAGGCCAAACAGGAGTTGGTCCTTGATTGTAACAAATTCAATCATAAAAATCAAGGGCTCAGACCATGAAACAGTCCCATCTCCTACTATTTTTATAATGCACTTAGAATATTTTGTAGCCCGAAACCCTTTTAATGCTGACACTATCAAAAATGTTTCCTCATCTGCTACACTATAATTAATAATAATAATAATAAATAGACTGACTGGAGGCAGACTTTCATGCCATCTGCCACGGAGCTTATCTATCTGCCTGCCATAAAAACAGTATGCTATTGAGAACAAAAAGCCAGAGGTAAAACCAACACAAATAGATGCTGGATTTGATCAATCCTTGATCAGCATTTCAAGGTCTTGATGAAATCTGAGGTCACAAAACTGATTATCTCTGTCCTTGTGATAAATAAGGTGACACTTTTCCAATGATCTTAAGAAATGTTCTTAACAGATTTTTTATTGAGTAAGATCTAAATCTTAAGTGCATGCTATGTGCTGTAAACAAAAGTTTGTAATTCTTACACTTTTTTTTTCTCGCAGTATGGTTTGTCATATTCATAAAATAATTGCATAAATTATGTGCATGTGTTTGTGGAGGGAGAGCAATATCACTAATTTTTTTTTAAATTAAAAACTTATTTATTTCAAAAATGATGATGGCATTCACATTCAAAATATAAATTATCATAATAGGTTCCTGACACACTAATACTTTAAATGATTATTCCTGACACACCCTCTGTAAATTTCCTGACACACCAGTGTCATAAATGATATTTCCTGACACATCTGCTTTAATTGATATTTCCAAACACACCTGCCCGAAATGATATTTTCTCACTCACCTGTCCTAATATCTACACACACTACTTTTCTCTTCCTAATCCCATGTAAATAGTTCATCATTTTAAAGAATTTTGTGCTTTTATGACAAAAAGAATGAAAATAATATTCTTTAAGAACCACATTACAATTCTAAAATGCAGAAACATTTACTGGGCAAAACTTTATTTCTGGGGGAATTCTATCATACATTATGAAATAATGAATAATATATATATAATTACACCAGAGATCAGCCAATAACGACATTTCCCCTCTATTTTCAGATAGTTTCAGTTATTTTTCCTATACTTCTTGCAACAATTCTAAAACTAACATGAAATAAGTGGCAAGGGAAATACTTCAACATGGAAGATCAACTTTATTCTCTAATTTGAACATTAGGACTAGAAAATGAGAACTTAATTTCAAAATCGTTTTATTTTCCTCTCAAATATGTCTTATTTTTTTTAAATAAAATGGGGAATAACTTGAATTAATTCAAAACTTAGAAGACCCAAGAGAGCCAGAAGACATGGCTGGAACATCAGTGCCATGGTTATAAAAATCAAAACCATGGTTAAAATCATCAGCGCCATGGTTATGATATCAATCATGACTGGAGCATCAGCGTCATAGTTATAACATCAAATCTATCATAACATTATGATTAGGTTAAAAATTAAATCAATGGTGATGATATCAAACATGGCTGGAACATCAGTGCCATGGTTATAACAAGAGTGCCAGTGATGCCACAATTTACGCCGCCACAAAATATAAAGACCAAGAGGGGCCTTTTAATTATTGCTTTTAACATTTCTGTAAGCATAAGCTCATAATGAAGTCTATAAGACCAATTAATTTAGCTGAACAGAGATAGAACCCTAAAAATGAGAAGGTCAAATAGCAGTATCAATATGAATCCTTTTTTCTTTCTCCACATAACTCTTCCAAAAATAACTAATAAAATAATGATAAATAATAGAACATCAGCGCCATGGTTATAATATCATGATTAGAACATAAGTGCCATGGTTATATATCATGATTAGAACATTAGCACCATGGTTATGATATCATTATTAGAACATCAGCGCCATGGTTATGATATCATGATTAGAACATTACAGCGTTTTTTTTCCCTTCTTTAACCACCTCCGCAAAACGGTACCATTCCCAAAGCCGACCGGAGTCTTCCCAATTCAAAGCACCGGCCCTTTCCCAATACCCAAAGCTACCGTTCCCAACAACGTGCGGTCCCGTTCCCGATATACAAATGAGGTTTTTAAAAGTGTAATCGTATTCGGTAAACCATTTTGTTCGAAGGGAAGTAACTCTAACCGTCTAAAAGAGGGATCCGCATTATAAACTCGTCGATTTCCTATTTCCGGTACTTTTCGATGCCATCAAGATGAGCCACAATTCCAAATACTACCGCAAGCGGTTGAAAACAACATTAGAATCGGGCACTCGGTCGTTAAGGGATTTTGGATTTATGCACCATGACCCTGTAAGTAAAGAATCAAACCAAATTGAAAATGAACCCAGGCTGACGTTTCTGAAGTTCAAATGCCAGTTGAAATTGACGTTTCTGGAATTGAAATGCCGGTTGAAACTGAACCAAACCAAACAGCAGAAACTGATTTGGACTCCGAAATTAGTTTCCCTGGTGATCCAAAAGTTTCTGTGACACCTCTGACATCAAAATATACTGTCAAAAAAAAATTCCCAGGCGCAAGAGGAGAGAATAAGTTTATGTTTTTTGTTTAATATTTGAAATAAATCATTGTTCATCAGAGTCATATTTGTTTGAAACCTTTTTGAAGTCCATTGATGATCATATTATTGAAGTGATATGTCATTAGTCTTCAAGTAGTAATAATAATAATTCAAATGCAGAAAATATAATTCTAACCACAATGGAACTATGGCTTTCAATGGAAATATTTTTTTTATATCTCAATTTTTGTATAATAGTTATATCACTCCAAGCTTTCCTATAGAAGAAGAAGACATTAAGATGCTTTTTAAGCTGAATAAATCCCAAATATAGATTTACATGAATTTTGGTTAAAATCCCTATTTCTATGATTTCGCGACTGCTTTTTTCCCAATTTAAAGATTTTACGACGCGAAAATTTCCCAATTGTAGGGGAACAGGACCCTTTCCCAATTAGGGAAAAAAAAACGCTGCATTAGCACAATAATGGTTATAATATCATGATTAGAACATTAGCGCCATGGTTATGAAATCATGATTAGAACATCAGCGCCATGGTTATGATATGATTAGAACATCAGCGCCATGGTTATGATATCATGATTAGAACATCAGCCCCATGGTTATGAAATCATGATTAGAACATCAGCGCCATGGTTATGATATGATTAGAACATCAGCGCCATGTTATAATATCATGATTAGAACATCAGCGCCATGGTTATGATATGATTAGAACATCAGCGCCATGGTTATGATATCATTATTAGAACATCAGCGCCATGGTTATGATATCATGATTAGAACATCAGCACCATGGTTATGATATCATTATTAGAACATCAGCACCATGGTTATGATATCATTATTAGAACATCAGCGCCATGGTTATGATATCATTATTAGAACATTAGCGCAATCATGCCTATAAAATCATGATTAAAACATTAGCACAATCATGGTGATTACATCAGTGCCATGGTTACATACTAGCTACCTGCATTAATGGCAAATTCACATATAAATCAACAACTGAAAACACTTTTTACCACTAGAGATAAGCTTTAAAAGACCTGAGATGCTTTGCAATAGGTATTTCAAGCCTGGATAAAAGGCCTTTTTGCAGTGAAGTCATTGAATACTGTCTTGTCAATAAATTAAAAGCCAAGGGTCAAGCCAAAGCCATTTTCATGCAGACAACATTGTTAACACACAAGATGTTGGACAGAGAACCATCATCAATCTTAACACTTGACATATTCACTTAAGATAAGAAAACAACAAAAAACGAAAACTGCCTTCCACAAATTAGATCTGAGACCCAATCTGATCCAAAGTAATGACATGGTGACTCAGAAAAGATTCCTTGCAGACCATCAGGTCCCCCCCCCCACAAACCAATCAATCATTAAACCTATATACATGCAAACTAGCAAATTAGTAGCATGCTCTCACGGAAATCTCTGCCTGTTCTGGACAAGCCAGGTCACTGCCTATTAACAGTAAACTCAAAGGATCAGATGCTTCTGGACAACAACTGACACCTCCTTGACTTCATATAAAGGATTGGTTGGTTTGCCACTTTGTCATCCAATGTCATTTTGAATAATTGCCCTGGTACACTGGTGTTCAATCAGTAAGACTGTAGTTCAAAGTGGAGATATAAACTTAGTCCAATTTTGTGTGTTGATAAATGACTCCAGACAAAAATATGTATCGTATACAACAATGTAACAAACCATTTAATATAAAGGTATGCCACTTTCCACCCCATCATGACTTAAGTGCTTTCAAAAAAAAAAATGTTTATAGATCTTGTTATAATCACACTTTAATTTTTATTTGCCACAGAATCTGAAAGATCAAGAGCTGACCATACAACTGTCTCTTTCCATTTCTGTAATTTTATATACAGAGAAAAGTTTTGGGTCAGCCCTCAAAGTGCTTCTTTGTCTACCATTTCTCTGTATCAACTATACGAACAAAGTTGAGAAAGGATTCAAGAATCATATTAATAATACCTTGAGCAAAGAAACTTATTTACAAAGGCCAAAGTTAAACATTGTTTAAAAAAATAGTATGTATATATTCTATCATTTCTATTAAGTATAACTGCCTATTTCTATCATCAATATATGGTTTAAGCATTTGAATTTTATCAAAGACTCCTCAAATATCATTCAGGATTAAATAATGTTCTTAATATGAGACACAATATATAAAATATGCATATCCCTATTAAAAAATTAACTACTTACCAAACATGACCAAAATAATGTGTTAACAAAGACTAGGATCAAGTTTGGCAATAATTTGTCAACCTTTCTCAAAGTTATGCAGTTTAATTAATGAGCAGACACTATTCATTCTGTATTTTTTTATTCATGGGATATTTCCAAGTATGAGTTACTAAAGCCAATATTTTTTGATAATACAACAATTACTGTAACCAAGTTTAGTAAAGATATGTATATGTTTATCAGATAGAGAGCAGATATTGTTATCTTTTGTTGTTGTTGTCAATTCAAGGGTCATAATTCTTGAGTAACAATGAATTTTTGATTATTCCTCAAATTTGACAAAGACACTATACCAATTAACATTCTGACCAAGTTTGGTGAAAATATTATCAATGAGCTATTGTCAAATTCAAAGGTCATTATTAAACTCTGAAGTGATAAAGAATTTCTAGTTAATCAACCAACTTGACTTAAACACTATATCAAATAACATTGTGACCAAGTTTGGTGAAGACTGACAGACATTTGCCAGAGTTAAAGCGTGGCCATTACTAAGGTCGAAGCCACCTGCATCTGATAATATAAGCAGATCGTAAAAATTCCCAAAAATAATTTCAAGACAAGAGCAAAAAACTTGATTGATGGTTTTTCATTTCAATAAGAATATCATAATGAGTAATTTTATATTATATCTGAAAAATCAGTGCATTCAAAGACAAATGATTTTCTTTATTCATTTTCTAAGCTGAGAGCAATGTACTTGGATTATGGAGTTTTCATTTAAATAAGAACATTTTATTGAGTATTTCATAAATATAACGAAAAATCAGTGCAATAAAAACAACCGACTGATTTTTAAAAGGTTCATTTATTTTTCATATCCCTTTTCTCATGCAATGAAAGCTTTTACACTAATCCTCCCCTGTGTCTGCAATCTAGGCCCTATGAAGACCAAACAAGGCTGATCATACTGACAGAACTGGTGAGCAAACAATAACTTCCATATTTTCCTGGAACCATTTCACTGATAAAATGTTATGCCCTCTTCAGAACGTTTTATTTTAAGTAATCAAGGCCACCCTATCTTGATCTTGATTCAAACACCTTGCTACCACCAACGTATTCTATTATTCATGGTAACTGTGTTTCGTCATGTCCATGTGTACCCAAGAGCACATTTTATTGTTTCAACAATCATTTGGTCAGAATTATTCTAAATTTAGCAATGTAAAATGAAATTATTCTGTAATAGGGAAATGGAATTCTGCAAAATATCATGTAGTCCATTTGTCATGTTTGTTTTAGAATATAAATAAATGAATAAATAAGAAATAAAATGCCATTGTTAAACATTTTTGTCTTCTTCAAAGGAAAATAAACTTGAGGGATATAATAGGGATATAATATCTTGTAACTATCTCAACACCAATAATCTTTACATACACAGAATTCTTGGGAAATTTCTGATATATATCCAAGGTCAAAGAAATCAATTAAAAGAATAACAAAATAAAGCAAAAGTATATAAAAGCTATAAATCACTTTTATCAAAAGGTGATAAATGCAGTACAGAAAGTGCAGCTGTTTAAGATATGTCATGTAGTGCAGAGACATATGTTACTCAAAGGTATCCGGTACATTGCTTTGACCGGAAAAACTGCCGTACTAAAAAAAAATAATAAAAAATCATTAACCTTATAGAAAAACTAAAGCCACAATATCAATGTTGAATTGTATGGGCTGATACTGATGAAATAAACAAATATACCTAAAATGAACACTTGTGCTGACTTGAAATCCATTGTTTTGAGATTTTGTGACTGAATTGAAAACGAAACTATATCAGAAATATCACCAAAATGCTCAATAGTTACTGTAGAGAATCAGCAGTTTAAATGTAGCTGATCATCGGTCAAGGTCGAGTCAGATAAATTTTTAAAAAAGCAGAAAAAAAGTCTGCATAAGATAAAAAATGAATAACAACTAATCATTTTAGGTTTACTTGTTTCTCTTATCAGTATCTGTCCAAACAATTCAACACTGATACTGTGGCTTAAGTTTTTCTTAAGACCGGCGAGATTCTGTCTGTCAGATCTCTTCCAACCAAGCGCGTTTTCGACTTCGCGAACTGTTGTAGCAAGATTCCCTTGGCAAGGGGGTGCTTTTTGTACCTGATTGTCTTTAATCATCCCTTCCATGCAAAATAAAACCAATTTTAAGAAATTCCACCAAATTTCAAAGGAGTTACGTCAGTTGAAATGACGTGATGTACGTTTTCAATGGACAAAAGAACCTTCCTTCTTATTATATATAACATCATTGATTTTTTTCTTCTTTTATTTGATGGGCAGCAATGTATAAAGTACCTTTGATGTTATTGAGAACACCATTCACAAACACTACGTTAAAATGAACGCCATGCCTCTTGAGTGTCAAGGTCATTTGAAGGTCAAGGTCAACTGGCGGATAGAACTCATCAAGGTGCACGCACCTGTGAAGTTTGGAGGCTGTAGTAGGAAGGACTTTAGTGTTATGGTCAAGGTTTAAGTTTTGTGACAGACAACAAACAGACAGACTCTCTGACCTATGGATACAGGGGCATAAATGTTTTGCTCCTACCAAAAACATTTCAGGTGGGTTGGTTAGAGGGGACTTTTTTTTGCTAATTTTTTTTTTTTAATTTTTTATCTCTCTATGACAATGTCAAAGCTTAAAGGTCTTCAATATTAAGGGATGAATTATTGTTAGGAACAGATTGAGCTCAATTGACAGAAAGAGCTAAATCAGTGAAATTATGAAAAAATGTTGGTCTGGGGCCAAAAAATAAAACAGAGTCAGTATCAACCCTTTTGAGTCGCTGGTTGAGCACGGTGGACAAAAATAGTCTTAATGATAGTCTTTATACTCCCTATATCATGTCTTAGTCAAATTTAGTCTATATATTCCATCTTGGAAATAAATTACAAGCTTCTTTACATGGAGTGCCCCTGGATAGCCTGCAGGTTGGACCAGTACTTTGCTCCTTGGAGGGTCCTAAAATATTACTGTCTCCTTGCTGGATTCAAACCCACAACTTATGGAACAATAGACTATTCAAAATGAAATCTATTTCAATTCTTGCCCTTCACAAACCCTGTACATAATAATAGTCAAAAATGAAATACCTTGATAGTCTGATACCCCTTAATATTTTTATGATGTCTAAAATCAATCCCATGCCTAGTTACTGAGACATAAGCACAATAACACTGTACATGCAAAACTTAAACCAAAAATCCAAATTATAAAAGGGCAATAATTTGTATAAAATTCAGTCCAAAAGTTATCCTCCTTAGTTTTCTGATGCCCCTGAAGACACTCCTTAACCTTCTAGTCAATTCCACAAGGAATTACTGAGATATAAGCTGGATAGTAGCTTGAATGCAAAAATTTAACCAAAATTCTAAGTTAAAAGAGGGTCATAATTTTTAATATATTCCATCAAGTCAAAAGTTATCTACCTTGATAGTATGATACTCCTAAACATATTAAAGATGTTAAAAATCAATTGCATGCCTGGATACTGAATTATTAGCATGAAAGTACCTTGCATGCAAAACTTTAACCAAAATTTCTAAGTTAAAAAGGGCAATAATTTGTAACATATTCTATCAAGAGTTATCTTCCATGAAAGTATGATACCCCTAAACATATTAAAGATGTTTCAAATCAATCCTATGCCTGGATACTGAGATATTAGCATGAAAGTACCTTGCATGCAAAACTTTAACCAAAATTTTTAAGTTAAAAAGGGGCCATAATTTGTAACATATTTTATCAAGAGTTATCTACCATGAAAGTATGATACCCCTAAACATATTAAAGATGTTTCAAATCAATCCCATGCCTGGATACTGAGATATTAGCATGAAAGTACCTTGCATGCAAAAACTTTAACCAAAATTTCTATTTTAAAAAGGGGCAATAATTTGTAACATATTCCATCAAGAGTTATCTACCATGAAAGTATGATACCCCTAAACATATTAAATATGTTTCAAATCTCTTGCTTGCCTGGATACTGAGATATAAGCATGAGAGTATTTTGCATGCAAAACTTCAACCAAAATTTCTAAGTTAAAAAGGGGCCATAATTTAGATCCACTAAAAACCATTAACTTGATGACCTGTAATGAAACATAGCAGTATATAATGTAACCTCATCAATATTTCCTTTCACCAATAGACTTAATTGTCTTTCTTCAAGGTTTTAATGATACCCGTATTCCAGTTTTGCGTTGTTTACTATGTTTTTGACATCAATATGTTTTACAGCCCCTCACCACGTGGGTTCGAATCCCGACAGGGTCATTCGGATTTTCATGTGAGGAAGCTTTCCAGCTGGCTTGCGGTAGGTCGGTGGTTCTACCTGGATGCCTTCGTGCATTCGGGGTCTTCCTCCACCTGTAATTAGCTGGATGTTGCTATATGACTGAAATACTGTCGAAGCGACGGTAAACTCAAATAGTCAAGTCAAGTCAATATGTTTTATGATAACTTAGACAAGTAATGATATCTTCTAGTTCAGTTTCACTATATCAGATAACTGTGACCTTATAATGCTCCAAGAAAATTAAAATTTGCTTTTTCACAATTTCTAACTGAAGACAAAATCTCCTTATGTCAACCATAGAGCATCTTTCACTCGCACCAAGATAAATCATCTAAATTCTCAACTACCTAAATATACCTCCACTGAAATGGTTTTCAATATTCTGTGTTGACTGAATTACAATATTAATACTGTCTAATCATTAATTTTCATGGGTTGACTAATTTTCATTGAACTTGTAGAATCATAAATGTTTGTGGGTAGTTTATTTTAGTTGAATTCATTGATGCCTTTATCCATGAAAATTAATGCCCTTGAAAACTTAAACATCTAAAAGAGCTCATGTTTCTAGGACATGAATCCAGAAATATATATGTACCATCAAAATTAACTTTATTACAGATTCCACAAAATTTAATACCAAGAAAACTAATACTTGACCCTACAATATCAGGCTGTCTCTACAGGAAAAAAAACAACAACTTTATTAAAGCCAGAAATAGTTAATTTTTTACTTTTTTGTTTTGTTTTAGGGGATCCATTTTGTATCATGTACAAAGTAGGAAATTCACACTGACATAAGACTCCAAGATTTGAATATTGCTGTCTTTTGGCAAACTCAATGTGACTGACCCTGATGCTAAGAACATGACCTGAGGTCCACCAGGAAAAAATACTTCCTGATAAAAGGCTAATGATGCATATTTCATCTGATCTTGTTACAGTATGAGGGATAAAATGTCAAAGACACAACATCGATGACTCACTAGTGAATTAAATGTGACAAATCCTTATTTCTTGACACTGAATTTTGTTTCTATTTTACTTGTTGTCATGCCAACAGACTTGACAGTGTCACACTAATGGCCAGCCACTAATGGACAAAAACAGGACTGATCTTCAAATTCTGAATTTAAACAGAATAGTTTGTTATAAGTACAAATGAAAACAGGTCATTTTGCTTTTAGTCTCAAGAAGTGTCGTTAGAATCTACAAAAAAATAGAGCTATTAATGCCGATGATTGATGCGTTGCTGTCACCTCACTGATGTAGGTTGAGTTCCAGAAGGATCTTTTTTTTTTTCCCCATGCCTTCCAGCTGGCTTCCGAGAGGTTGATGGTTCTACCCGGGTGCCTCTGTTAATTCCAGGTCTCTTAATTTTTTTGCCAATAATTTGATTGAATCTGTCACATCAAAAACTCACATAAAACAACATTTTCCCCCCTTTCTATTTTTAGTAACAGTGACCTTGAGACTCCTAATCCCAAACAATAAAGATTAACTATCACCCCTCCCCAGCACCAAACTCTGGCACACTGAGTTAACCACGTAACCATGGTGTGTACCAAAAGTAAGGCTATTGATTACCTGTGATTTAGGTGGAACTCAGTTATTTTTCAACTCACTGTGGCAGAGTACTGTGCAAGATCTCCTGTGCTGGATATTGCCATTAAAGGTATTAGGTGAGGCATCATGAAGCAGGTCATCACACAAAATGTATATATGATTCCAGAATTAACATCCAAGCTTACAAAAAGAAATGATTTATTTTCATCAACAACATCAAAAACAAATAAACACAAAACAAAATGAATTCAACCGATACAAGTTTTTTCCGCCTTTATAGTAACATCAGAGACAAAAGCACTGTTCTACCATAAACACACTTTATCACAGTCGTAAAAAAAATGTCATTGGCTCTACAGCCAATAAATACATCCGCCTTTTTTAACTGCTTCTGGATTTAACACACATAGGGCTAATTGTTTCCCAAGGTGATGGCTAATAAAGTTGTGTTGTCGGGTCCTGATGGAAGTATTATAGCAAGTGATTGCACTAGGAGGTTTTCTAACTTTCAATGGAATGGGAAAATTCAGCTTTTAACCTAAGTATATGATCTCTTAACCATTTTCATAAAAAAAAAAAAACCATAATAATAATAATAAAATTTAATCTATTAGATTATCGAACATCAAAGAGACAATGTTGAAATGATATATTAGTGATTAAATATCAAATTTCCATTAACACTTTTATCTGAAATGATGAAATTTCATGATGCTTATAGACTGAATAATTTGCAGTTTTGACGTTTAAATTTATTTTACTTTTTGCTCCAGGGTTCGACATTAATTTTTTTGAGAGCTGCACCAGTGGTCCAGTTACTTAGAAAACCTACTAGACCTGACCTAAACTGAACTAGACCCAAGTGTAAAACACATACCTGTCATACTTAGATCAATATACTTACTTCGGAATACCTAACAATGTTTTTTTTTTTTTTTTTTTATGTTTACCGTTAGAAATGTATTAAGATCTACAAAGATCATACTAGAATTACTCTTGTGTTACATACTTCTCATTAACATTGCATGAACATCTTGATTGTACCTACATGGAAATCCCCATATATGTGAGTTTTGTTTAACGATTTTCAAGCAATTCAATTTAAAGCAAAACGATCTGTTTCCTGTCATCTATTTATACAGTTTCATTGATTACTCTTTACCTTTTTCGTTCATTACTGACATTGTCTTTTTTGTTGGATGAAAAGACTGACATTTTTTTTATCGGCTGCACAATGAAGTCACAACAAATCGTGAAAAAGGTCTATCGTTGTTAAACATGGGATCCCAGCATAATAAAAAGATAAGTGTTCATTCATGAGCTTGCATCTCTAGCATTTTTAAATTAAATTTTAT
The DNA here is from genome assembly GCA_021229015.1 of Solen grandis. Taxonomy (NCBI): domain Eukaryota; kingdom Metazoa; phylum Mollusca; class Bivalvia; order Adapedonta; family Solenidae; genus Solen; species Solen grandis. The sequence continues at coordinate 6,110,380 of CM037791.1, read as the reverse complement.
TCATTATAATACCAAGATTTCATAAACCTTATAAAATGAAAAGTTAGATGAAGAAATAGGCATTCTTAGCTTAGTATTACAACATTGAACTTGGCAGGGGGGGGGGGGGGAGAGAAAGAGAGACAGAGAGAGAGAGAGAGAGAGAGAGAGAGAGAGAGAGAGAGAGAAACCTGGTTTTGAAAACACAAACCAATGAGTGAGTGCGTGTCAAGGTTGTTACTGAAAATGCCGCTAAATATAGCACACACGGTACACGGGTTTTCCAAGAAACTGTTCCAACAAGGGTCAATAGTTTGACCATTACAGTTTTTTTTTGTGCTTTTCATGCGTCAATAGATAAAATTTCTGGGAACTTTGACCAATTTAGAACATGACCAGTCGGTCGTGTTAGCCTAGGACCTAGCTGAACCGGACCATCAATCTACTAGAGAATGGCGTTCGGTCGGGCCTTAATGTCAAACCCTGAGAACTATCACTAAAGGTGATTAATACCCCCATAATCCAACTAAACTTCATGTCATGTCAGTGTAGGACAGGACAGGATGGGACAGGACACAATAAGTGGGATTCCTATACAGTCCCCACTTCTGTCCAGTGAGGGTATAAAAAGAGGGCTTACATGAATTAGACAAAATCTTAGTCTTTTGTTAATGGCAAAATGCAGGACTTTGTAAGATTCAAGCATTTAATTGTACCTTACTTTTTGAGCTTCATTCTTCCCTAGAGTACACGCAAC
>CM037791.1:6081975-6109544 GCA_021229015.1 Solen grandis | reverse complement strand
TTAGCAATCAGAAATAGCACTAACATCAAACGCAATAAACACGGAAAGGCACAACTGATAATCAAAGTTGTCATGCATAGGTCTACTGTGTCTAGGTGTATATATGCTTATTGGTTTAATATTTCAGTTTTCAGGAGCAAGAAACAGATATTATTCTTGGCAAATTTTAACTCAAATTTTAACCCTTTTTGGGCTTTAGAAATGTTGGTATTGCATACAACATACGTTCATGCTTATATTAGCATTCAGAAATGGGATTGACTTGAAACTTTATAAATATGTTCAGGGGCATCTGATAATCACATCAGATAATATTTTATTGAATTTATTGTAAATTATTAGCGTTTTTTGAACTTAGATAATTAAGTCAAGGGTTAACGTTCACTTTTTTCTCATTCTTTTTACTGTTATGCATACATCTCAGTAACCGGCAGGTATGCTAATTGCTTTAATATTTCACTAAGGTATTCTGGGCCACTAAACAATCAAGTGACATATTTCGTGACTTAATTAATCCATCATAAATTATGGTCCCTTCTGAACTTAGAAAATCTGTTTTTTCGAGCAACTTTTTTTTGTTAAAGGTTTATATGCAGTTTACTATGATACATACATCTCGGTAACCAGCAATGATAAATTGATCGGACAGCTATTGTTTTTCATGAAATGTTTTATTTAAACACTGTTTCGTTTTGTATTGACATTTGAAATATTGAAATGTATATGTCAGTCCTCATACATATAAGATGATTCCCGTTTTCGATTCGACTGGCTACAAGTACGATTTGTCCAAAAGCAAGGTACAACTTAACTAGAAAAGCTGATCACAAATAATAAATGATAAAAGGAAGTGACAAAGATTGGAACTAGGATACGGTATTTAGTATACACACTTCGCGCAGTTCCTTTAGACTTTTTTTTCATGAACGAAGTCTTGCATATCAATATTTGTTCAATTGAGCATTATCTACGGAATTCAGTTAGGGCCATCGCCTATAAATGAAATAATCTGAAACGCAAAATCACGAAATCACGAAAGTACGATGACGAAAACGCGAGAACACGATGAAGAAAACGCGAAAGCACGATGACGAAAACGTGAGATCACGAAAGTACGATAACGAAAACGCGAAAGTACGATGACGAAAACGCGAAAGTACTATGACGAAAACGCGAAAGTACGATAACGAAAACGCGAAAGTACGATAACGGAAACGCGAAAGTACGATGACGAAAACTCGAAAATGCACTTCCCTTACTATGTTTCAAAAGGCATGAATGCAAAACAGAAGAAAAAGAAGAGACGGGGGTATGCGGTTCTAGTTCCAGTAAGATGACGTCAGTCAGGAATAATCATTATAGCCGCCGAGGGGTTTCCATGCCAATGGGTTGAACAGGAAATTGCACGTGTCAAACAGCTGATTCACATCTCATTGAAAAAAATCGTTCTTCTCGTGTTAAAATACATTATTAAAGATGTTGAGTATAAATTCGAGCCAGTACGTGTATTTTTACTTTTTATTAATGAGTTAGATTGTCAAAATCACGGAACACGAAAGCTCACCCAGAAATGAGACATGCACGTGCCACGGAAAACTTTGGTAAAGAAGTCTGGCCGTTATTTGTTTAATTATTATTTATGCATCATCAATGTCATCATATAGCAAATTGCCTTATTAATGATCAAATTTTGCAGCACTTTGTGCTTACCAAATTTGTTGTTGTTGTTGTTGTTGTTGTTGTGTGGTGGGTGGTGGTGTTTTAAATTCCGCAAATTAAAATGAAACCCGAAAAGCGAAAAAGAATGAGAATGAGGATACGGCAAACGGAAGATGACACAATACAATGAAACAACCACACTACTGATATCGTATACATTTTTTTTAGTATAAACCACCCACGATACGCTACTGAGTAACCACGGCAACTGCAATGTTTTGAAACTGAAATGAATAACATTACGGTTGTTCAGATGCATGAGACGAAAAACAAATTGAGAAAAGCCAGCTAGAACAACAGTATGCCATTCCGTGAGATTGATTACGCTTTTGCATGAGTTAGGAAAATTATGTTAGTCACGTTTCAGCATTTTCTTTTTCGATAGAGTTTCCGATACTTCGTACATTATAATCGACCAGGGTTGAGTCTAGAAATTAGTTTGAGAATCAAAAATTGAAGAAAAAAAAAACTTAATTTGAATATAGAAGTCTCGGCTTAGTCTGTCAGCTTTGATCTTATTGAAATGAATTGAAACACATTCATTTTGTTCATTTTTTTTATGGTTAGGATCTTATTTAATCTCTCAAAACATGTTTATAATATTGGATTTATTGGCATCGCTTGAATTATTAAATTTACCATAATATACAAAATTAATGCGGCATAATTACATTAAAAAATATCATTGTTTGAATAGTAAAACAACGGGGATAAAACTAACCTCGGTGTTGACATAAATTCAATATATCTTATTTAATGTAATCTGGAAACAACTACATGTAAATAATGAGACAGAAGACGAGTTTACTAGAATCTAATTTTAACATATACCCACAATTGTTTACACTAATCCTTTTAAATGAATGTAATATTCTTTTAATTACCCTGTATACCACAGATGTACATATATCGTGTAGTTAAAGGCAACTAGGAAAACAGAATTCACAATACCACACCATGCAGCGCCTAAATGCTAAAAATAAAAATCTTACGTAACTATAATCTCATGGAAAAACACGTCCAATGTATAAAATCGTTTCTATGTTTTTACTTTATAAAACGTTGCAAGTCTTAGAGCGTAGAAATTTAACTAGCTCTGAATGATTAGCAAACAAGAGATGCATCTGACAATCGTTGTCACGGTGATTCTGTTAACATCGTAATTAAGAACTGGTTATTGTGCAGGTTTGCACTGGCTCTAAACATTTCAAACTGAGATTTTCTCAATAAAAAAAATCTAAAAAAACAACAACAAAAAAACAAAAACATATCACTACTGTTTTGAAATTCTGAAGAAATTGACGACTAATATGTTAAATTAATATATGTACACAGCATCTAATCACCAGGTTAGGTATGCCCATGGCCTATCCAGACGCAACGTACTGGTCCAACCTATGAACCGTGGAGAGGGGCAAGTTTAAAGAACGTGTCTCCCAATTGACGAAAAGGTAAACAAGTTTGAACTTAGAAATGGTCAGTGAATAAGTGAGTTCCACTCGTAGATAACCAAAGTATAAAGTTTGAGATTGTGATATACGAATAAATTAGTAAGATTTGAAACCGCAGTTAGTGTGTTTATTTATGTTAACGTCACACGAACAGCATTGCAGGCATTTTGGGGACTTGGTGTTATCTATGTGCGATTTGTGCCATGATACCACACCCAGTCATATCATCCTGATACTGAGTCAAACTGTCCTGGATCTTTCTTTTATGACCAAGCCAACAATATTTTGCGCAGACACAGTTAAATCACGTGCGTTCATCCATTGCATCTGTTACAGACGTAACACGTCGCCTTATACCTCGCACGAAACTGTACATCAGGAAGAAGGCGTCGCTTCAGAAATTAGTTATTTCGAAAAGACATGCAACATGGATAACAGTTGCAAAATGAAAATGTCCAATCATGCTTTTTTAATGTCTTCTTGTTGTTTTCCCCCCAACAAGAAGTTACATTTGATATAAATATTCCGTGACCAATACAGCGTGCATGGTATTTATCATTATTATTTGAAAGTATGTGGGTTTTTTGCATCAAGAAACGTATTTCTGAAAGAAATGATACATTCAAACTATTCAAACCTAGGTTGACTTTCTAGAATACTGAGTTTGTAATTCAGATATCGGAATTTGAAAATAATGAAACTGATGTGATTGTTGTTGTTGTTGTATTGGGGTTTACCGTCGCTGCGATAGTATTTTTATCATATAGTGATGTCCAGCTAATTACAGGTGGAGGAAGACCCCGTGTACACAGAGGTACCGGGTAGAACCACCGACCTACCGCAAGCCAGCTGGAAACTGATGTGATGCGTCACTGAGATGCGACCAATTACATAAGTGATTACGGCATTTATACACTTTTATTGGTAACAGAGGTAGCAGTGTTGTTGATTATGTTCTTGCCTCAAATGATATATTTGAAAGTACTTCTGTTTTTGAAGTAAGAGACCCTAATGCTATTACAGATCATTGTTTAATAGAGTTTGTTATTGAAAATAAATTGTCTACACTATTAGATACAGTAACTGAATGTCAAAATTGTCAATATATTACAAATAAGTGTTCATGGAAAAATGAACTTAAGGATGATTATGTGGAAGGTTTACAGTCTCAAGAATTTTTGACTAAACTTAATGTTTTAGCTGTTGATGCATACAGTTGTTCAAATAGTTTAGACGTAGACAACAACTTAGACCAGTTTTCAAGTCTTTTAGGTAGTGTAACTGATATCTTATTTCAGAGAAGTGTTGATAATAATCAAAAGTATAAATCTGCTGATAATCATAGCAATCCTTGGTTTACAGAAGAGTGTGAACGAAAGAGGAGAGATTTTTTGTCTGCACTAAATAGGTACCGGGAGAATAATTCGGGTGTAAATAGACAAACGCTTGTTCGGTTAAGATCAAGATATAAGTATACACTTAGACAATGTAAAAAACAATATTTAATTATAAAAACCAAAACTTTAGATATGTATCGAATAAAATTTTAAAATTTTTACGGGAAGTTACTTAAAAAACTTTCACATTAAGTCACCGACATACCCCTATCCGTTTTTGGGAAAAATATCTTAAGGTGGAAATAATCCGGGGAAACGCTTTCTTCACCTGATGATGACGGGGTATATTTTAATGAAAGGAGGTAAATAATAGTTTCAAGTGATTTTAACGAACTTGATAATAGATTTACAGTAAGAAATATAAGTGCAAAAAAGTTTAAAAAAAAAAAAAAAAAAAAAAACCCCCGGTCCAGATAACATCTAAATTAATATTTTATACAGGGGAAAAACAATTCTTTACGTTTTATTGTCATTAGTAGTTAGGTGGCACTATGGCCCAAAGGTACCAAAATTTTTTTTTTATGGTACCGGGGTCCCAAATTTTTTTTTTTTTTTTTGGGTACTTAGGTACCGAATCTATAGTAAAATGTCCTATAGAAAACAGAATCTATAGACCAAATGGTACTATATAGAAAACGATTTAGTAAAAAAAAGGGACCAAACTTAACATTGACAATTGAAAAAATTTCCCTTTCAGACTTTTGGGTTTTGGCCCTAAAAAGGCCCCGTTTTTTTTCTTTTTTAAAATTGGGTGACATTTCCACATCGTGTTTGGTTTCAGTGACATCGTTTTCATCGTCACGTTTACGATGACCGTTTTCATCTTGTAACACTCGTTTTTCTATGACATATACTTCATCTTCATCTTTTGCTGTTGCTAAACATCTCCTGATGTTCCATGAGAAAAAGGGCACAGTTGCTCTCTTTGTCTCAACATCATCTGTTTTACCATTTTGAAAAAACCAGATGGATTCCAATATGGCTTGCTGTTGCTCCACTCATTCTTGCGTCGATCACCCCATCAATTCGTGATAAACCACTCATTTTCGAATTTTTTCCATGTTGTGCACGAGAATATGACCAATGCTTATGGGGTCCCTTTTTATACCTTGAGGGGATTGACCACTTTCTCTTTTTAGCCTACACCAATCAGAGAACGTTTTTTTCATCCAAATTAAAGTTTAACCTTTTGCCCTATTGGATAGCATTCCCTTTTGGCCTTACATTGGGGGGATTGCCCTTTTTTTTGATTGACTATCAGAATTGCTGAAAATTAAAAACATTTAAAGCCAAATTGTAAGTGATACTTTTTTTTGTAACATTTTTTATTTTTTAACATTTTTGAACATTTTTGAAATTTTTTTATAAAACATTGGATCGTATTTTTTAATGAAAGAAAATTTGAATGGAATTTGAAAAAAAGGGTGACAATTGGGGTAATTTCCTTTCAGACTTTGGGTTTGGCCCCCTGATGGGGGCCGTTTTTTTTTCACGAGTAGGGGTTATCATGATTGCTGTGATTTTCTCACAGTACAACTTTTTTCTATGGTGATGAAATGTGTTCAAAAAATTTTTTAAGATATCATCGTATATAGTTCTAAAAAGTAAACCCCAAATTTTTAAACTCCTAGTGTTGTTGTTATTTTAAGCGACGTTTATGGGCTTGATTTTTTAAAGCAACGGGGTGTCGGGCTTCTTTTTTTGCCAGTCAATATCATCGTTAGTTATATTATTTACCCATAGCACACCCAAAAAACGAAGGCATGAATTCTTTTCTTTTAACTTTTATTACTTGGTTTGACAATTGAAAAAATTTTCCTTTCGAGACATCTGGGGGGGCCCTAAAAAGGGCCCTTTTTTTTTTGTTTTTTTTTTCTACTTCTTACTCTTTTGAAAATTTTGTATTCTTACAAGGGGCCCCAAGCCATCTTAGAATGGATCCACCACATGCGGAGTTTTTTTTGGGATGCTTCCACTTTTTTCTGGAGTGAAAAGTGTAGGACCACCACTTTTTTTTTTTTATTTTTTTCCTTCCCTTCTACCATTCCTTTGCAATTTAAAAGGGGTGTTTTTTCCCCCTTTTTGAGTTCCCTCAAATTTAATTGCCCAACATTATTTACGGGCTGCGCGCCGGGTTGCTGTTGACTGGGTTTTTGCTGTACGGTTGCGCTGTGTGGGGGGGAAAGGTTGATACTTTTGGTTTGGGTAGCGGGTTTGTACCCCCGGAGTCGGAGTGTACGACACTGAGCCTGCTAGCAGCTTGTCACCATAAAAATCAGCACCTGCAGGGCTTTGTTAACGGATCAAATTTTACGAGCTTTCCAGGGTGGGTAGGGGGATTATGATAATGCGGGGTTTTTTTATATCTTAGGGGGTTACCTACTTTCTTCTGTTACGTACACCAATCAAAAATGTAATTTTTCCACCCAAATTTTCAAGTTCGACCTTGACCAATTGGATACATTGCCTTTGGCCTTGACATTGGGGATGGTTTCCCTACTGACCTACTTTTTCAAACAAAAGTGTTTTTTTTAAAAAAGAAGAATAAAAACAATGTCCGAACAAAAACTCTGGTTCGAAAAGTGTGGGTGGTTTAGGGGAAGGGGGGAGGTATATATCACAAAAACCATTCAATTCAGGACATTTAGCCCAGATGCTTGCAGGGCTTCAAAGTCCCCGTTTTTGGGGCACCCTATGGGTTATGCCGGGCCGCCTGTGTTTTCGCTAAAAAGGCCTACAGTTTTTCGCCTATAGGGATTGGTTTGACCCGATTATTCAGATTTAGTAAGACTCCGATAATTCAGGTCACAAAACCAAAAAGGGCCCTTTTCGGGCCATCAAACAAATTTTCGAAGGAATTATCACAATTGTTAATGTGTAAGATAAACAACAAGAAATCAAATCTTTTTAGCCTTTATGAACTCATGAACATTGAAAACAAAATATGAACAAACAATAGAACAAACATATGAACAATGCAAACAAAAATGAACAACAAACATAACACTTTAAGAAAGAGAAGGGGCCCAAACTATTTCTCATTTTTTAAAAACCGCACGACCATCTCCAAAGGGTGGATGTTACGTGATTTTTGTTGGTGTGATTACACACTTGTTTTTCTTGCACGTTTTAAGTTTGAAATTCTGGAAAAAAACCAACATCCCACATTGGAATCGTTAAAATTTTGAATGAGGTTGATCCTCTTCCGATTTACTCTAAACCCCCTTTAAATCACATCCTCGAACAAGAAAATGCAAAGCAAACAAAAAAATTCCCACCCCAAACTTTTTTATCCTTTTAAGTCTCATGAATTCCATGTTAGGTCCATGTCTTTCCAAGAAACGTTAAATTTCCAAGGAGGGTTTTTTGTCCATACAATCAAAGTAGTAACATTATCGTTGAAAAAAAAAAACCCACCCAATGTTCACCGTTGATCGAATTTGGGGTATTATTTTTAAGCTTTTACAGTCCGGTCTACGTTGGGGTATTGATCTTTAGCACATCCACGCTTTCAAGGAGCTAGAATTGGTGAATACCCAAAATATACTGCAACTCAATCTTTTCCCATTTTCCCAATCTTGTTTAATGCGTCTGCCCTTTCGCATAAAAGCTCCAAATGGGTATCTTGTTCGTATCTACACTACCTTTATTTTGCCCACATCGTAAGCATCATTTTCTCAGCGCGTGTGAATCAATGTTTTTAGTTCAGCGTACCATCTTTCCATCATTTGATACATGCCTTTTTTTTTAATGCACTTCAAAACTCTCGACCCCTCACTTTACTGCTAAACAAACAAGGGGTTTTTGGGGTCGACTGGATGATAAACAATGAAACCCAAACATTTTTTCTTTCGCGATACAAGAGGGTGCTGCAGTTCAGCCCCACATCGGGTTTCAAACTCTTTACCAATCTTTTTTCGCCTATTCAGTTGAATTTCTTCGTACAGTTTTTTCCCCAGCTGTTGTCCTTTTGCTCAGGTTAAAGTCCTTTGATGACTTCTCTAACCCGTTAATCCCTATCTGACGTCGTATTCGGCATACCAAAAATCACATTGAGGGGGTCACCAAGCCTGCACGAAACTAAACCTCGATTCGCAAGTTTCCCTTTTTTTTAAAGGGCACTGTCCCTCCTGATCCTTGATCTGGCTTTTAATCAACCCCCACATTGAAACCCCTGCATGTAATCGTTCATTGCAGACCCATGGAGCTTTTTAAAAACCGAGTAAATCCCGGGGCTTAGCAGGGACAGTATGACTAAAAATTTTTCTCCTTTTGGGAAAGTTGGGCGGGAACGGCAAGTTGTGTTCGTTTTTTCCGTCTACATACTTAGACAATTTTTGAAATTTGAAAATAAATGGGTTGGTTGCCAATCACCGTTCATGTCTGTATTTCTTTCCGGGCCCAAATGAACTTTGGGAAACTGCCCTTGAAATAAAGATCTTTCGATTTTTATCGCTGGCCTGCGGGAATGGTGAAATTTTTTTACCTCACCGGGCAAAATTGGGGATTTTCATCCAGTTAGCGATGGTCGGGTTTAAAAGTTTTTGGGCCACTACGGGTAACAGGCAACACCAACTTTAAATTCCAGCTTGAAAAAACTTTTTTTTTTCCCTCTTCCCCAAAAGGGCAAAAACTACGGGGTTTGTTGAGCCCGCAGTCGTACTCTACCCTTTGGGGAAGGTACTTTCTTGAAAAACACAGTCTAAATGCAGACGTCCCACATTTCCAAACACACTCGGGGATACGTGTTTTTCTTTTCAAAAACCTTCTTTACCTCCCCAACTGATGCGCTTGCATATACCCCCCTTCAGACCCCACATTTCCGTACGAAACTTTTTTATTTACTGTCCGTAAAAAAGACCAAATTCCAATGTGGCCCGGTACCATAGTGTCAGCATTATGGTATCAGTTTTTTTTCGGGTACACATAAATACGCAAAAAAGCTTGAAAAAATTTATTTACTGTGGATGTTTCTCCATGGGCAGCCAGATTAGTGCCATCAGGGGGACTACTTTGACTTTCGGTACAATAGCCTGTTGATACATCCACTTTTCTGATTGAGCAGGAATAAAAATTAAATGGGGATAAATTGCTCATGCTGCACGGGAAAATGTTCTGTCCACTGTGCATCTTCATTGCGTCAGGTAGGGGGGACATTGTCACATCAAGTTCTTTTTTGCTACACCACAAGAGCCGTTTTGCTCATGTTTTTTCAATCAAAAATATCTAAGGGTCGTGATGAATTTTTTTTTTTTTTTTTTTTTTGTGGTCTCCTTGCCGCGCTAAAAGCAGAATGATGCGACGTTTGAAATCTCGAAGCTTTATACCTCTAAAATTTTCAGCCCCACATCTTTCAACAATGTTTTACCCCTTTTCTTGATCACGTCTTAAAACTTTTTGGGGCCAGCAGAAATTTTTTAGGGCTCCTAACCTTTTTAAAGCCCCCCTTTTTTTCAGACCCTTTAGCCCTGGGTCACAGGGGTTTCATCATGGTAAGATGTTGGGGCCATTTTTTTGAACAGGACCCCAAACCAAATCCGACTTTCGAGCTTGCCCCCAGGGTAAACTGGAATCATCGTGTTTTTTTTTTTAAAATAAAGCTTCACCATCGACTTCCCGTGAGTGAAATGAACTGTTTCCCCCTTGTCCCGTTTATTGAACTGATCTCGTGAAAATATCTCTACGGGTATGAGTGAGATTTAAAATTCAAAGGCATTTTGGATTAACCCGCTTTTGTTTTGTTAAAAATGGCACAACGCTAAAAGGGGTGCTTCGACACCCCCTAAAAAGGGGTTTTCTGCAGATGGGTAATACAAACAAAGGGTTCATTTCGTAAGGGGTCCCACCGTACTTAAATCTTTTTTTTGTCTCTTCCGGAAACACCTCATATTTCCCTCCTCCAAGTTTCGAAAGGAAAAAGGATGAAGTTCCAAGCCGATTTTTTCCACTATTACCGGTAAACTGACACGTTTGACAACCGAAAAAATCAAGTCAAAGTGGGGTTTTCTTGGTTTAAAAATTTTTTTTATGGCTTGTTTAATACCTTGCCATTTCGTCATGAATTTGTGGTGACCATAGATCCTCAGAAAGCAAAGGGGGTAATCCCCATTTTTTCCCTTCTAATTCCACCCTTTTTCACTTTGAAAAGGGCGAAGCCTTTCGGGATTTTTATCACATAAATTTTCCTTCCTCCTTTTTCATTTTTTCTACTTGGGGGGAACGATCTTTTCCACAGAGCCATTTCCCCCAATTTTGTTGTCGACACAATTTTTTTTTGTCACTTGGTTCAAACAGCATTGGGGTGTTTTTTGGGGTACAATCCATCGAACTACACTGATGAAGGGATGTAAAAGAATTCTGTTTCTTAAATTTTAATTTGGGGTTTTGGAAAGAATGTATCCGATAGAATACTCATCACAAAACCAAAGTTCACGATCGGACTGTGAGACACAGGTTCACTAAGACACATACGAGATAAAGAGATCAAAATCTGTGTCAAAAAAGTGATTCTGTTTTTTGGGTACCTCACTTTTCCTGTCTTAAACTGTTGTCTACTGAACACGCGGTATGGGACTGAGACATCTTTCATGACGTTTATACTTATACAAAAGCGTTTTTGGAACCCAACGTTAAACTTTTTAGGATATCCAACCCATTTGATTTCACTTTTTGAAAAGTTTTACCCCCTACACGCCTTGTACGCCGACAAAATGATTCCTTCGTATAGCTCATCATTTTTTATATTTGAATTTCATCCCGTAGAAATCCGGCGATAGTTTCTCCCCCCAAGTCTTCCATTTACATAAATGATTGTTCTTTAGCGAACCCTTGAAAAATTCCACGTCCAGTTGGGTAATACCTTTGGCAAATTTTGCTTTTTTTTTATTATGCGCACAATCACCCACTTTCAAATCATTGATTTCTTATTTTTCTTTGAGGTTGCCAAAAATTCTTGTGATTTTCACCTTTTTCTCAGAACAATGCGGGGGACTCCAAGCTCGATGAAAACGAGATTGTACCATGTACCAATAGTTGCAGTACTCCACAAAAAGGGGCTGGATGAAAAATTTTTCCACATTTTGATTAAGCGTACGTTAAAATTCAAAAAATACTCGTTTTATTTTCGGGGTTTTTCGCGTGAAAAAATAAATTCATGTTTGTCTAAAAACTTAAAAGTCTTTGTTCAAAAATTCTGGGCCTTTGCTTTTTGCAAAGAGTTTTTTTTGGGCCTTCTTTTTAGAATAACTGAAAGGCTTGATGACGCCTTCCATTTTTGTCAATGATGGTATTCCCCAAGATTTTGAAAACACATCAAGACACATATAAGTACGATATGGTAATTTCTCTTTGTACATACGTTGTATATCTGCAGTTTCAGCTTTGCCATTGAGACATCCCCTCCTACCCATCGTCGACGTCGAAATTTTCGTCTTTTGTTTTATCAACGTGTAGGTTCTTTGACTTCTCAACCATCTCGTACATCCCCTAAAGTGATAGTTTTAAACTTTTTTTTTCGCTGCCTTGTAGATCCCTAATTCCTCCAAAACTCGGGGATTCAGAATCATAGAAAGGTGACGAAGTAACGTGCCCTCTTAGTAGCGCCCCCGCAAGGGGCTAATATCTCCTGGGGTTTTTCCTTTTTAATTTTTTCTTTCTTTGATGTAGGTGGGTAGGAAAAACACATAAAAATCTTCCTCCTCCTCTTTTTCCCTTCTCACTGGGGTTTGTTGAAATTCCATCGCGTTATTGCCCACACTTTTTGTGGATGTTCCCCTCAGCCCCCTAGAAAATTGTTCCCATCCTCTGGATTTGCCCTTTTTCCCGTCGAAGTACATCATTGACCAAAAAATAATTTTTTGAACCTTAAAAGGGGTTTTCCATAAATTTTCAAAACCATGTTCACCCAACTTAATGAGAGGGTTTTCAATTTTTAACAAGAGAGTAGCCTTTTCGCCGCGGGGCTTGGAACACGTCAAATTTGACTTTCAAGGGTCATCGGTTTTTTTCTTTTTTTTCATCCCCTGTACTTTTTTTTTTCTCAGCCATATGTGGCCCCGAAGGTTTGATTTTTTTTATGTGACCTTGAAAGCGAAAATACTTCCCAAATTGTTTGCTTTCTGACTCAACAATTGATTTCGTCAAGAAAATTGATTCATTTCTTTCGTAATAGAAGTCTGACTCACTTGGGGAGGGGTAACCAGTCGTTGGTTTTTTCTTCCATCGTTTATCTCTTTAACAACCGAACTGGGAAAATAGGCCATCTCTTCAATTTCCGAAAAGATTTCACCAGCAAAGGAAAAATTTATTTGCTAAAGTGGGGCAAGTGCCAAAAGGGGGAGAAAAACCCCCTTTTTTGATTTAAAAATTTTTCTTTTTTTGAACTATACTTTTTTTGGGGCGCTAAATTCGGAGCTGTTGTCTCTTAAATCAATCGACGCTTTTGACCCCTGACAGTGGGACATTGCCTTTAAAATGTTTTTGAAAAAAACATTTACAAAACAATCTACCAATTTTTTTGGCTTTTTGAAAATTTCTTTCGAAATTTGGGCGAGGCTTCGTCAAAGCAACAACATTTTGCCAGTTTTGCGAACATGGTTGTTTTCGCTTCATGATGACAAATATAAAATTTTTGGGCTCTTTTTTTATACCCCTGTTAAGGGGTTGTAAAACGATTTCCACACACCTGGGCCTAATTCTCACGCAGTAACCAGTAGGTAAAGGGGGAAAGGAGACTTGGATTGGTGAAAAATCTTGATGATATATGGAGTGATGAGATAACGCCCACTTTAAGAATTGGGAAAAGGGCAAACAATTGTCTCGAACTGTAGGGTTGGGGAAAACCCCATGTCCTTGGGGGTGTACCAAACCCGACCATCGAACTTCTTTAGAACGGGGGGTAATGAGTCTGGAGAAATTTGGGGAAAAATGGTGATGCTTGGAGATTCCCTGATTAAAATCACGCGAATCATATGGGACACTTTTGGGGGTTTTCCCGTTGATACAGGCGTTTTTTTTTTACATGACAATCGACATGAGCAATGTCTGCTTCTTCTTGTTTGTTTCCTTACTGGGGACTTGCCCTTTTTGCTGTTTGTTTTTTGTCGTGACCCTTTCCTGGGGGTACTTTTCGTTTGGGTGGTTTTTTTTTTCTACTGACCAAAATTTTTTCACACTTTGTCCCGTTTTCCATCGAACATGTACAATATGGGCCCCCAAGGAAAACCCCCACCAACCCGTTTAAAAAATTTTTCGTTTTGTGGTCAGATCCCCATGTTGATCACTAAAGCTTAAAATGTCTTTTTTGCGTTTCCTAAAAATTTATCGTCTGTTTTGGCACGGTTATTTTTCTCTAAATGATCGTGCAGCTAAAGGGAACCATTTCACCATCTCTTTAAACCTGATTCTACCCAAATCTTGTCTTTTGTTGGGGTTTTTTTCCCGATCAACGATTTTAGAGCTTTTATCACTGTATTGGGTGTTTTCCCTGGGACTGTATCCTAATGAATCGGGGTATGTTCCTATCATTTTTACGAGGTAGAATCGCCTCGACTTTACCTTTCCCCCCCGAGGAACACATTGTTCTTAAAAATTTTGATCGGGGTTCTTGGATAAAAACATGATAAATATCCATGAGGGGAAAAAAATTCATCTTGATACGCCTCACCAAATGGGGGAGTTGTATTGGTTTGCAAATTTTTGATCTGACCCTTATCTCTGTGTTTTTTAAATAAAACCATGTATGTGCATCAAACTGATTACACTACCTTGGGTTTTTTGGGAAAATTTTTTGTGTATGTAAATTACAGTGGCATTTCTATGGTGCCCTTTTGCGTGAACCATAATTTTTAAATTTTTTCCCACCTTTTTTCTCCTAACTATCACAAAAAAAACGAGGGGTTTTAAGGTTGTATCGTCTACTATCTCTCACACCCGGAACCCTGAATAATTTTAGCTTTACTTTCTTTTAATGGCTAGCAATTTGCCCTTTTTGTAACCCAGACGATTCGTTGTGGACCACAAGAAAAAAAATGTTTTGTACTCAAAAATTTTTTTTTCAAAGAGTTTTTTCCTAACCACTTGGGCCCAGATGAAAAATTTTCTAGGTTTTGAAAAGTAAACTACTTTCCAAGAGGTCCAAAAATAATAACACATTTTACATACAACATTTTTTTTTATACATCAAAGCAAATAAAAAACTTTAACAAAAATCATCAAAAATAAAAATATGACACACATCAAAATCTCTTTCTTTATCATCATCCATTCGGCAATACATGGATATCCCATAGCTTTAAAAGCCATGCACACTTCGTCAAAATTCCTCGATTGCTTTAAAGCCTGTTTTTGTTGAATTTCCCAAAAACCGCACAGCCAAAAACACACTCTACGCCTGGATTCCGAATTGGGGTTTTGTTTTTTTTCCCATAAGTATTTCCCATGTTTTTACTTCTCATTCCTTGCAAGTACTCTCGTATACTTTTTTGTAGGTCCCCCAAGGGGTTCGTCTCCCAAATCAAACCTTTCTAAGTTTTTAAATGGGGTTTGAAAAAAACGTTTCAAAATAGGGTTTGGCCCTTTGTTTGAATATTGCCTCACGTTACCAAAAATGTTAAACACTTGTTCACAAGTGATAGGGTTTTGGAGTCTAAAATGGCACTATACCTCTGTGTGTCCCTTCCGGGGGTTAATCGCAAATCGAGATACATACGCCATCAAAAAAGGTTTTAGTTTCCACTGATCAATTTTAGGGGACAAATTATATGTACCACAAAGTCAAAAAATCGGTTTCGTAGCAGGTTGAAAAGGCAAAAACCTTGAAAGACCCCACTTTTTTTAGCTGCTTGAAATTTCGCCCTCTACACACTAAACAATCATAAACGGTTTAAACAAGAGGATCCTTCACGTCTGGTGAATTATTCTGTTTCCACGCGCTGTGCCCAATAAAAAAAAACTCTTCAAAATGCAGCGTTTTTTTATTAGCTTCAACGAATGTCTTTAAACTCTTTTGTTTTCTACTGGGAGATGTTCATCGGAATCCCGTATTTTTCCACCACCGTTCAGGCTTCCACACCAAAGCCAACTGGTTTTTAAAGGTTGGTAACCGTACGGGACTGTCTTAAATTTGTCCACGCCACCTTTTGTATACACGAGCGGAAAGTCTTGGTTGGGCTCACTGATCACTTGCGATTTCATTTTCATTCGGGGTTCAAAATTCCAACGCTTGTAATGTTTGCGATCTTGTACAATTACCATAGTCTTAAAAAGACTTTCTGACTACATTGTAATCCAAAGTGAGCCTTTTTCTTTCTTCTGATGCGATTTCCTTTTTTATCGATATATTCATACCCATATTTTTTGGCCCTAATGCCACGAATTTAAAAGCGTCCCTGTGACTTCTCGCCACTTTCCCAAAGCTCTCTCAATTGGGAAAGTTGTACGGGGCAGGGGCTAAGTACTACAACGCTGGTAAAAAACAGTACCCCTCTCCAAATTTTTTCCCAAATGGGTTAAAGTTCAAGTCAGCATAGGACGTAACGAAGGCAGCTACCCCTGGGTTTGAAATGAATGGGGGGTTTTTGCGTCTGTTTCAAAACCGATAATTCACCAACATGAAGTTGTCATGTCGAAATCTCGCAAATCACAGGACATACGATCGGAGATATTCATACAACCGGTTTTACCTTATCACATACTCGTTTTGGGTTTTAACATTGTTTTTTTGCTTCTTACCCCCCAAACAGTTCAACATGGTTTTTGGGAAACGCTCTTTTTCCTTTGTTCTTTTTCACGTTTTCGAACCAGATACCCCTATCAAAGAATTCTTTTAAAGCGGGCTTCACTCTTTTTTTTTACCCCCAATTTGGTAACCACTTGCTTCTTGTTTCAATTTTAAGTATTTTTTAATATACTGTTTTTAACACATCTTTACTCCATTGCCCAGTGCCAATTGGAAGCGTCTACCAATTGGGATCCTACCCCCAAGACTTGGGTATTTCCAAATGGTCCAATACCTTCAAAAATCGTTTGTACAGAGGTATTGCATTTTTTACACTCTTCCCCACCAGGTACGGGACATGAAAGATCATTTCTTGTTACAGTGAAAAAAAAAAGGAGACGGAGCCACAGTCTTGTGGGGGCAATACACGCATTTTATGAGTCCCTTGTACATTCCAATGTTGTTTATATAATCACTCTTCTTAAGAGTTGGGGGGTTTCCCCCGGGTAAGCTTTTACTTTTTTCCAATGGATACAGGAGCAATGCACAACTTAATTTCTTCCTGGGTTTTATCCACTTTAGGACAATTTTACGGCATTGGGTTTGTCCACCAAAAAAACTCCCGAGGGAAAAAAGGTTTTTTGAAGGAAAAAACGGTTCACATATCCGTATTTTGGTTCAAAACTTTATTTCTGATCAAACACATTCCCAATTCAACTGTGTTTTAAAACCCTTTTTAACAAGTCTTTCAACCGAAAAGGTTTTGGGATTGTATAAATGCTCCATATTTTTTAAAATGTGTAACCGTTTTCCCCTGTCTCCCCCTTGGTAAAAATTTGGACATCCTGGTCCAGCACCCCAAAATTTGTATACTGTTCGCTCTTTGTTGAATCCTCAACTAATAGGGGCCAATTTGTACTTCACCTCCATTTTAAACATGGGGGAATGGCTTATTCCAATGGAACATTGTTTTTATCCAACAATCCCTTTTTATTTATATGATTTTTTGGAAAACCCTCATCAAATTACAGCCAAGGTCTTTGGAGCATTTAATTTTTTCGCCCCCTTGTTTCACACTTGAGCTAGAGTGGCGCTTTTTAAACGGGTCATTTGTCACGGCCAACATTTTTTTCCAAAAATCTCCACAACCTCGTCTCAAATGCCCACATCTGAAATTTTGATACTTTTTCATTTTTAACGAAAAAAAACACAGCCTTTTGTGCCACTTTTTCATTGTACCATTTCAAAAAGCTTCTCTCTTTTCAGTTTTAGCTGTCGGGGCTTAAAATGTACGGGGGAAAAGCTCCAATTAGTCCTTGGGATTCATCCGGTTGGCAAAAAGGAAACCTCCTTTTGCCATCTCAGTCAATCCAAAAGTGCGGGGAAAACGGGCAAAAGGCATTTGAGAAAACTCAAGTCGAGAATCTCACTTGAGGGGTTTCACATAGAATTTTTTTTCCCTTCATGACAATTTTGGTTTTGGGTTTTATCATTTTCAGTAAGTTCTCAAAAAAACTGTGCACGTATCCCTTTTGGTTTTTGAGCAATCAAATGGGTACCTTTGTGACTGGTTTTAAAAACCATGCAAAATTTTGACAAAGTTTGTTACCACAAATTTTTTTCTCTAGCTATCCCACTTTGCATTTTTACACGGGTTTTTTTCTGGATTGACACATACATCTCCACAACACGTTTAGCAACAAAAGTTTTTTGGGATAGTTCACCCAAAACAAATCGACACCAAAGTCAAAGAAATAAAGGTACAGGGCGGTGACTTCATTTCTCTGGGTTTTTGTACTGGGATATAACACTGTTCTATCCACAAATTTCTTTCAATACTTGCATTTTTTAGTGCCAGGACAAGATGGTTTTTTCTTTGGCCCACAACCATTACCCCAGTCTTGCTGCCACACTTTCACAAAGTTTTTTTTTAATTTTCCTGGTTTTTGCTTTGTGCTGATCAAAACATTTTTGACTATGAAAATTTCTACCCCACTGACCACATGGAAAAAATCCTTCTTGGCATAGTTCGAGCGTAACACAGACAAATATTTTTTTCACCAGACTCTCTGTTGTTATAACCGTATTTTCAGGTTCACAGAAAACTGCATCCCAGGGAAAAAAATGATTGATGTAATGCAACAAAGTTTTTTTATGATGAAAATTAATCACTTTTCTTTTGCTGTCAAGGTGGGATTGAACAACACTCCCTTTTTTCAATTGTGGCCACACTTTGATCACATGTCTGGATTAAAGTGGGCTTGAATCTTCTTGTATTTTCTATACCACAAGGTTGTTTTGGGCTAATGCCCACACTATCTAAAAATGTCTTGGGTTCTTGGCTTGAAAAAAATTTTTCAGATTGCTCTCAAATTCCATCGCTCTTTCCCGGCTGTACGTCCCTTTTATTGGTTTACATATCCCACCACATTTGATCGGCCCAAACAAAATACTGCGTAACATTGTCTTTTATCATACTTCTTTTACTTGGACATTTTCAATGTCATGGCATCCAAACGTTTTTTTGTTCTTCCCCCTCCCTCGGGGAAATACATTGTATTTTTAACTGAATCCCTCATGAATCCAAAATTTTGGTTTCTTTGTATACTTTTTCTATTTCGTTCAACAGCGAAACTCCTGAAATGGGTGTTGCATTCCCGAATAATGTGATACCAAATCTAGGGCGGGTGATTTTTTGGAATACAATTGACGTTGTCATTTACCCTGCTTCTCTTTTAACTGTTTTACCATTTTATTTAAAAGTTATGTGTAAATTTAAAAGGTTTTTTTATATCTTTCAAAATTTAAAACGTACACGTGCCATTTGTTTTTAAAATTTTTTGAAGTTCTCTGGACCTGGCTGTATGGAAAAAATTCCCGTAATCACTCTTTTCTTTTTTGCAGGTGGCTCAT
This sequence comes from Solen grandis, assembly GCA_021229015.1. NCBI lineage: Eukaryota > Metazoa > Mollusca > Bivalvia > Adapedonta > Solenidae > Solen > Solen grandis. The sequence goes on along the minus strand of CM037791.1, from coordinate 6,090,348 downwards.
CACGCTCTTTTTTTTCCCCTACCGACACGTTTTTGATTATAAGTAAGTGAGCAAAACTTTTTTTTTTACATCTAACTCCGCCCACCTGATCTCAGGCCCATAAAGTGCGGTGGAACCCTCCCTTTATCACCTCAAACCGATTCAGACGCTCGTTCAGAAGACCTGCAATCATTTTATTCTGGGGGAAAGGGCAACTACAAAACATCAGTGACAACTATCAACCCAAAAAAGAAAGACAAGTGACTCTACCGCTGCAGGAAAAAGGGGCATTATCATCGGCATTTTCAAAAAGCACCTAAACAGACGGGGGCTACCCTTGTCATGAACCGGGGCATTTTGTTTTTAAGCCCCAAAACCCACAGTGTCTACAGTTGCACGAACTAGCCACTTTTTATCCGCTTTCCTAAAAAGGGGTAATAGTACGTACCTACATAAACGCACAGGGACAGGGAAAAGAAAAAAAGGACTTTTTTGAACGTGCCCAACGGGCATGATTTGACTACTAGAGGGTGCCTCTGATGGGAAACCTAAAACCTAAAACCCAAAACCAAGAAGCGTCAAAACATGCACTGTGTCCTGAGGCTCACCCACAAAAACAATACAGGTGTAACCACCACTAAGAACGAAAAATGACATTTGAAAACCCCAGACTTAAAAAAAAAAAATTTGTTATGTTCATTATTTTGGTATGACGCACGTTTAATTCATTGTTATGACACAATAAAAAAAATCATATACAATTGTATTATTATCCTTTTTACATCATTGAATGGTCCGAAAAGACCCTTATTTATTGAGAAGGTCTAGCACTCACCAAATACAAATACCCCAGTAATCCTGCTGGCTTCTGGAATGCCCCGGTAAAACCCCGACAAAACCGGTACAATGGCAAAAAGGGGGAAAACCGGGTACAATTGACACCCCTTCCTTTTTCCCCCTTTTCCTGACTTCTACTTCTTTTCCTTTCGTAACACCTTCCTTCACGTCGGAAAAAACTTTCAAGGGAAAATTTATGGGAAGAATGAAACATACCAGCATACACAATTTAAAAGCAAGAAAAAAGTAGTTTGTAGGTCAATCCCCCCAAAAGTCAAGGGGAAGACAATGCATCTAACTCAGGCAAGGCGAACTTGATTTATTTTATAAAAAAAAAAACGTTCTTGGTGTGCGCCCAAACAAGAAAGTAGCAATCCGTACTATAAAAACAGTGCACAAAATCTATACTTTATTATTCATGATTGAAACAGGAAAATACACACGTAGGGGCCACCCCAACTGCAAAATTTTTTCCTCGACAGTCCCACTATAGGAACAAAGGAGCGACCCAACAGCATCACACAATTATGTTATGATCTATTGTCACTCTTTCAAAAAAGGGGGAAACTCCCTAATTTCCTGTCAGTTACCTTTGAAAATTACCATCTACCCACTACAGGGATCGGAGACGCCTGAACTTTATAGGTGAAAAGATCTAACCCTTGTCATTTGCATCTCCTTGCAGGAGGATGAAAATATTTCATGGGAGGGACGTCAAAAAGGTGTATAGACCCAAAATGTTTAGGACTGACAACTGTGGTAGGACCACAATTAATAAGAAACAAAACGGGCCCCTTTTTCAGGCCAACCCCAAAAGCTCGAAAGGGCATTTTTACAATTTTCGTTAAATGTGGTCCTTATTTTTTTTACATAAACTTTTCAATATATACCATTTGGACATAGATCTTTTCATTAATACCATTCGGGGACTATAGATTCGGACCATAAGTACCAAAAAAAAAAAAAAAAAAAAAAAAAATTTGGTCCCCAGGGTACCATAAAAAAAAAAATTTTTTGAACCTGGTACCAAAAATTTGCCACCCAAAAACTACGGTCTTTAAATTTAACACAATATTCAAAATTGGTAAATTTTCCCAGTTCGGGCAGGGGGGTTTAACCCCACCCCCTTTGAAATAAGAAAGACCATTTAATATCCCCTTAAAAATTAAAAGGTATTTTTTTTAATTAAGCACCTGGGAAAATTTTTTTAACACTTATCTTTAACAGGGCTGAAAAATAAACGAAAATTTGGAAGCTCAAGCAGGATTTCGGGGGGTAGGGGTACTACAGATAAATATTTGAAATTCAGGGTTTTGAAATCTCACTGATCAATAGGGGGGTTAAAAAATTTATTTTTTTTTTTTAAATTGTTTTACAAAAAGTTTTTGATTACATCGAAAGAAATAGTTTATGGTTTAAATTAATCAAATTTATATAAGGGGAAAAAATTTTTTTGAAAAAGTATTTTTTAAAATTAAAAATAAACGTGTTAAATTTAATAAATTTTAAGTAATGTTTTTTTCCTGAAATTTAGGAGTACGTCGGGGAAAAATTTTTTTTAACGCCATTTTTTTTTTTCTGTTTTTTTAAATTGTTTTGGAAAGAGCTTTTAAATACTGAATTTTTTCCCAAGAAAATTGCCCTTAAAAAGACAAAATTTAATTTTTCTTTTTTACGCCGATGATATGGCTAAAATTTTCAGAAACAAAGGGGGAAAAAACAGAAAGGTTTAGTTTGTTTCCTATTTTTTTTGTATTTTTGGAAATTAGTAATAAATGCCAAAAAAAAAAAAAAAAAAAGTTTTTTTTAGGAAGGTTGGGGTTTATCTGGAAATGAAATTTTTTAAATTTTAAAATGAAAAATTGGGAAATAGTAAAAAACAATTTTCATTTTTGGGGTTTTTTAAATTTTCCAAAATTTGGTTCATGGGTCAGGCCAAATTGCATTATAAAAAAAACACAGAAACCCTATTTTTACATTAAAAAAATATTTATTTAACTTTACAGATTTAAATGTAAATTAGACTTAAAATTATTAAAAATAAGTTAAAACTCTCGATTTTAAATTTGAAATGTGAAGATTTTGGTTTTTCATTCAAAAGGAAACATGAGGGGAAATACAAACTATATATTGAAAAACGAGTTTAAAAATGTTTAAAAAGATGTACGCAAAATTTTTTGTGTAGGGAGTTCTAGGTAATCAGAGTTAATTTTTTATAATTTTTTTAAAATGTAAAAAAATGGTTGAAAATAAATTTTTAAAAAATGAAATTAAATATTGGTCCATTTTTTTTATAGTGAAATTAATGAAGGATGTTGAAATTTTTCCTAATAAAGTATCATGGTTACACTTGTCAAAGATATGTTATCTAGAATGGGTTTTTTTTTGATGTTTGGCTACTCAAGGTGTTTGAAAAATTTAAATTTTTCTGACAAATTTTTAAACAACGTTTAAAAGACATAAATATTCAAACAAGGAATGAAAAGATTACAAAATTCTTCAAGAACATTTTTTTACAAAGAAAATTAAAACAAACACGATTTTTCAGTTTTAAAATTTCAAAAGGGGTCAATCCTTTAAAATTTTGAAATGCTATTCAAAATTAATTTTTATTTATCTCATAAATTGGCTGTGAAAACTGGTAAAATGGGGTCGGCCACAAGTTTTTCCCTAAATGTAAAAAAAAATTTTCCCTAACATTTAATATCGTGGAAGATTGGGAAACACTTTGTGTTTGAATTTTAAAACTATATATTAAAATTTTTCCAAAAAAATTTTTACCCCCGATTAATTTTTTTTCAAAAAAAGAAATACCGTTAAGAAAAATTAGTATTTTTACATAAAGCTTTCGAGATAAAAATTCCCTTTTTTGATATTAATATATGTGTGTAAGTCAGTTTATATAATGTGAGTGCGGGTGTAATTTCTTTATGTTTTAAAAAAAATTTCCATTCAAAAACACGCCTTTTCCGCAAAATTTTTATCACAACAATGTCCCTATTTTTTAATAATTTACGTAAAATTTCAAAAAAACCCCAAAATTATTTTTATTACTACTTAATTTATTTTTTAACGGGGCAATTAAACAATATATTTTGTATGCATTGTCAAATCCCAAAGCAGCAGTTTTATTTAAAAGTATTGGGGGTAATGTTTTTAGTTTCGTCCTGTAAATTTTTTGTAAGCGTTAAATTGTCACTTGTGCCCAAGGCTATTGACTTTATGAAATAAACTTTTTTTTCTTCTTCTTCTTTTTTTGTCTAATTTTTTTTGGAAGATATTCCCCGCAAGTTAAGAACAACTTTTAAAAAATTTAAAAAAATTGAAAAAATAAGCATTTTAAAAAAAACCCGTTAAATTAAAAAATAAAAACTGCGCAATTCAAAAACAAAGGGACCGGGGCATCTTCTATATACTGTATGCTGTATTTTTTACATGTTTATCAACTATACAAACGATTTATAGTGGGCTCAATTTTTGGGCGCAATAAATTTTTACAATTTTTACTACTTGAAAAATATACAAGACTTATAGAAAGTTTCATCTTGCTGACCCCATAGCACCTATTGATTTAAAGTAAAGCTTTTTTTTGTTTTTTTTGTTTTTGGGTTTTTTTTTTTTTTGTTTTTGTTTTTTGCTGTTTTTTTTTTTAATGGCCCAATACGTGTGTGTTTTAAAAGTCGATATTTAAATAGAACATTTTCGTGAAAATGATTAGACAAATAATAAACTGTTTTATAATGTTGGATTAGATTATAATCGAAAAAGTAGAACTAACATAATTATCAGGTTGTATATTGTAAACATGTACACAGAATTGTGGGGCCTCTGTGATCAAGCGGTTTTAGTATCTAGTTGACCGTTACCCAGGCTGAGGGAGTCTTATAACACGTTATAATAGTTTATCTTCTATGGTAAAATAAAATACGTGTTCTATTGAAATAAATCGCTGATATTTTTTTCAGAGATTCTGATTGGCCACGAATTTAGTGTGACTTTTAAATACATGTATCCATAATGTGTATGCAGTAAATTTCAGGTAGGGGAAAACACCGAGTATACATATGGTAGCCAGGTAGAGCCAAAGCCCCATCGCCGAACCGAAAGTAGCACGCATTCACAAATTACGGGACACAAAATTAATGTGGACTTAATAGCAGAGACTCTAAATAACATCTTTATAGACTCCTCAGCCTGGTAATAGTAAGCTAATACTAAAACCACTTGACTAAACATCCCCCATACCCCCACGCCGTTTCAGGCGAGGTAGCCCACATTTGTGTCCCCGTAATTTGTGATACTTTCGGTTTGGCGCTATCCCCTACGCAGAGGCAAACTCCGTCGCAGTATTTAACTCCCCATGCAGGCTACCTGGCTACTATATGTATACTCGGTGTTTTTCCCTACCTGAAATTTACTGCATACACATTATGGATACAATGCATTTAAAAGTCACACTAAATTCGTGGCCATCAAATCCCTCGAAAAAATCAATTTTAACAGCGATTTATTTTACCATGTACAAAATAGATCTATCTTTTTGACAAAATCAAATGTTTGCCACAAATTTATGTTCACATTTAAGTCGGACACAGTCTATCAAGACACATCTCCAGACGCTATGCTCGCTTCGGCCTCTAATTGTTTGTAGAAATTTCTTTAATAGTTATAATGTGTTAGATATTCATAAACAACAACCAGAGACATGGACACCTGCAGCAATATAACCGTAATTAATTGTTTTCTGGTAGAAACAAATACACCAAACGGGCATCAAAAGAAACAAACGAGCGCAATATAATAGTCGATTTACGTCAGTGTGTGTACGAATATTGTGAAATGATAGGAATTGTTAATCTAATAGTTATTTGCTGGATGTAAATTGGATGTTTGATGTTATGTAGGCACCATTAGTGATCGCCAAGCGAAGTCCATTATGTATAAACAAGTCTCTGGAATAAAGTTTAAAACAACTTTAGATCACAACAGCCTCAAGGAGCCCAGACAATACGCGTGGCTCCATGAATGTTGTAAAATATTAAGATAAAGGATCAAGCCAAAGATCTTTCACGTACTAAATCGTTTCATACCTGGAAAAAATGCAGCCGCATTTTTGTCACATGCTTTTAATGTATTGTTTTGTATGCATACGGCGTCCAGATATGACATGTATATATAAGCGTTGTTTGTTTACTTATGGACAATAAGTTCGGTGACTAGAACTAAATAAATAAATACAATGCCCACTTAGAACTCTTACAAAGTTCAATGCCATGTTCGTGTTATACAAAGCACAAAGATTTAAAGAAAAGAAATTCATTTATGACATAAATTGTTTGTCTTAAAGTTGACAGGATTTTCCATGGGTTTGGGGAATTTGGGTCTTGCTATGACCAAATAAGTTTCCAAACCATCATATTTAAGGAAATAATAAAACTACGATAAATTAGTTATAAATATCGCTTATATATATATATATATATATATTAATATATATATATATATATATATAATCAATAGCATCATACTACGTCACCCGCACCTGTTAAAAAGATCCATCCCGGCACGTTTTTGTCTCGATTCGGAGGTAAGTTTTCATTTTTTTGTTTGAAATCGTCGTGGTTGAAATTTAATTTATTGCGCAACAAACATCTAAATGTCTCAATTCTATAATATCAAAGAGCAATAAAATATTTTTTTTCGTGAGATCTATCCAGGACTCGGGTCAAAAATTCTCAAATCAATCAAGAGTTCTGTTGATGCAGCAATTAATTTTCATAAACGATTTTAGCCGATTGTTTAATACATCATTAAAGTCAATTTAGACTTTCAATTTATGGTCAAAGATTCATAATAAATACAATTTCTAATTAAAACTTAAAAAGATCCATCTGGGACACTGCTTGAAAAAAAGATCCATCTAGGACACATATTCGTTAAACAGTTCTGTTTACGAAACAGTCATACAACGTGTAATTATTGTTACGCATTTTAATACAAAATAAGATTTTGCTTTTTTTTTTTTGTCGTGATATATGCTCAAAATAATTTCCTATATATTTCAGAAAAATACTAACGTGTGCATACTGTGGAAAGGCGTTGCAGACCAAGAGCGGTCTCAAAAGACACGAAAAGAGACATGTAGGTGAAGCAAAATACATATGTTCGGAGTGTGGGCGGTTATCGTTTTGTCAAAAGCAGCACGAAGAACACTCCGCTCGACATGCAGAAGAAAGAATCTTTGTTTGCCCCAAGTGTGGTGTGTTGTAATTTTTAACGTTTTATAGAAAGTTAAAATTTAGCTGTTTCTCTTCATGAATCCTATTTAAATATCCATTAAGCCTCAAAAAGCAGTTCATATTCATCAAACAGAAAAGCAAAATGTGAGCCACAGTTCGTTTGAAATGCATTCTCGTTATCAAGTAAGTCATAAAAATGCATAAATAAGAAATAATCTTATACTAAAGGTCATTCAATTGTTTATAAAAGTAACTTCTTCGCAGATTACATTTATCCTCAACAATTTACCCCAGACACTTCATGTGACTCCATTTACTTATCACTACCACATATATTGATGACATAACAGATAAACAACTTGTGATTCGAACGAATTCAAATATCTCGATTTACAGACGGTTTTCAGGAATACTTGTTGGTGCAAATGTAAACAATGCTTGTATTTTAACATCCATCTAAAATACTAAAACGCGCAATTTACATACATTCTCAATGAGTATATTTGTTATTTGTAGAATATGTTTGCACATTATGTACCATTTGTGTTTGTTTACAACATATCAATTTTGTTTATATTTAATTTTTCATGAAAATCGAATCGTTATGAGACTTAATGGGCCTTTAATGTTCAAAACCAGGAAGTACAACTTGTTTCATTAGAAAAGAATTTATCTTTTTAGTTTTGAGTAAGGTTTGATGATTAAATACATGTTAATTTAGAAAAAAATGCCTCGATCTAACTAGAATAATCTCCTTAAAACACAAATAATTATCTAATATTCATCATGTGCATTCTGGGAAAATGTATATCATAGAATATACATGTATAGCACAGAATTGAACCCAGTATCGCTTGACTGAATCTCTTGAAATTGGCTCGGCAGTAACATTTCCTGTGGGATTCCTTTTTCATCTGAACAGAGTATTTTTCTATATATTTTCAAAATATTATTCAACTCACTTCCAATATGCTGCTGAAGAATTATTTCACCGATTTGTATCTTTAAAAGTATAGATTGGCGTCACCACTATTAGCTATGTAGAATACACGTATCATTATTTTAAGCTTTCTTACTTAGCACTGACAACGACAAGGAAGCGGACTGAGATTACAAAATCAGTGGAACATGTTTACTGTAGAAATTGTTAATTAGCAGGTCATTTATTTCAATACATACCGCCGTCAAGGTTAAACAGCCGACGAACTCGTTTCCGGTGTGGAACTTTTGGAGTGAATGTCTTTGTTCTTGGGGATTTATTGGAGTAAAACAAATTTGGGTTTTCTTTCATAAAAAATGATGATTTCGTTACTTGGCA
>CM037791.1:6031875-6081875 GCA_021229015.1 Solen grandis | reverse complement strand
TATCCCCCTTTAATTATATAATGATTTGTTTATCCCAGAGCATTTACCCTTGGCCACAATTTAAAAACTATGCAAACTAATTGACTTGAAAATTGAAATATACATAATTAGCACATGCCATTTTCCTCTCATCAAATCAGGTGCTGGTATTTGTTTATAATCACCGAGGACTAGAACGCATAGTTCAACTCTTTTGTAAAAATCAATAAGTGTGGACTATGCAACCACATAACTCACACTTTTGTGGAGATTTGTGGCTAGTGGAAAGAAAATAACATGTGCTAAATAGCTATGTTCACACTAAGTTGCCTTTAACTACATGATAAACTCACTTGGACTCTGCCCTCGTGACTATATCGTGTAGTTAAAGGCAACTATGAACTAACCTGTACAAGGTGACAAGAAGGAAGTGCTGTGACCAAAAACCGTAATTCTACCTAGTCCCTTCATTTTGATTATCTTCCTTTCTTTCCATTAAGGAAGCCCTTTCAAATAGCATCAGAACCTCTAAGTTTTGGTGGGGCCCAAGGGGTTAGGCTAGGATGTGGCATTGTGTTTTACAAACACATCTTGTAATTACGATTTTTTTTGTTTTCTTTATTATTTTTCAAAGGCATTGACCTAAATTAGAATCTAGTTCAGTATTGCTTGAGATAATCCATCCATCATTAAATTGTGATCTTTGTCCATCACGTGATCTTTGGAATTTTATAGTCAATGCAAGCCTTTATAGACTTAGAGCAAAAGAGCCTGTAACTCCAAGTCTATAGATGCTTGCATCTGAAGTCTTTAAAAACACTTTAAGGACCAGGATTATAAGTAATGATGGATTACTGTTAAGTCCAAATATTTATTTAAGAATAAGAAAATGATTACAAAAAAATGGATAGCAGTGTTTATGTTAGTCATCATTGTGCAATGCAGTGGAGAGTCAATTTATTTAATCAGTGATTCTAGAAAAAGGTTATATGAAATAAAAACTTTATATTGATAGGTGGTGCTTCTTTTATTTTATAATTTCTGTGAATAAGAAGAGAACCTGTTAATTTGAATGTCTTTAACCCTTTCCCTCATAGAGGACACCATGAAGACCTATGCGAACAGCATAAAACCAGATCAGCCTGTGAGTAACTCACAGGCTGATCAGGTTTTATGCTGTTCGCTGCTCCTCAGTGGTCTGGAAATGAGGATTTTATAATTAAATTTGGTAAGGTTCAACTGTGGTTTTCTGCAGATCAGGCTTTATGTGGTACCTATTGAGTGCGTCAAAATGAGTCTATATGAGGGAAAGGGTTAATCAGTGATTCTAGAAAAAGGTGATATGAAATAAAAACTTTATATTGATAGGTGGTGCTTCTTTTATTTTATAATTTCTGTGAATAAGAAGAGAACCTGTTAATTTGAATGTCTTTAATGTGGCTCTCACGATATGCCTAAACAGAACCCCAAAACATTGGTAAAAAGAACAAATTCCAATAAAATAATCAGAAAGCTCATGAGTTAAAAACAGGTTGAATACCATCATTTCAATACATATATTAAAAAAAGAAAAGAAAAACGGCAACAAAAATGTTTTTCAATTTCACACACAATGTTGAGAAGCCTATAACCTTGAGCTTTCGTGGACTTCTTTAGCAGACTGATCACCTTGCCTACTGGGGAATAGATAATTAGATAATGACTGTCAAGGTAAACATTGTACCTGGAATAGAAACTGGGTTTAGAGGAGTGGGGTGGTTTTTAAATTTTTTTTTTTTTTTTTTTTGCTTTCAATTTTGATTATACAAAAACATATCTAGTTTCATAAAGAAACACATGGCAGTTATTTGGGATTTCTTAGGAAATTGGGGGAAAAAAATGGAACAAAATACCAAAGTATCAAGTTTATTGTATAAAATTTAACATATTCTTATCACATCAGTTTAATAACAAATAATACAGTACATAAACTTTAAAAAATGGACGGATTTATTAATTTCTTTTAAGCCTTTCATGTACACTGTACATTTGTATAATGTACAATCTGATAGAGAGGTCACCTCTAAATATCTAAATATGTGATCAAAAGCCAGTGTAAAGATCCCTAGCGTAAATTGAATAAAGATGTTAACCTCTGAATAACAGCCACTTTCAGATAGAGGCCAAATTTCAGTTTTCCTCAAGTGGCCTTTGTAAACAGGTTTTAGTGTACACATCCATGCACTAGCATGACCATTTCACATGAGCATATGACACGGACTGACTGCATTTTTTTTTTTTTTTATCTTTATATCTCACAAGCTATTAAATAACACATATTAAGGGTTCAAAAATTAACAGCTGTATACATAAATAATGTTCAAACATGAAAGCAATGGATATAATTATTAACAAATGGGGCCCAACCTCAGAATAATTATCCTTACGTATTCATATATTCTGTCAGAGTGATTTTGGAGCTGACTTTACATAATTTTTTTTTTTCCCCCAGTAAAATGCATACATAGCACAAATATTTTTATAAATACACAATTTTATTATATGCCTTTTTTTAAGATATTGAAATACATTGAATAAATATGTATTATATCCTACACTGTTAAGGCAGCATGTTACCTTTTTCATGATAAAAAAGTTTTCTGTACTCATATTATATAACATAACATTACTTTTATTTAAAAAAACTGGATATGAATAAGATTTTGGTCACAAATTGAGAAAATTCACATCCCATTATATAATTTAGGTTTCTCTGGAATATGAGCAAAAAAATATAGATGAGATAAACAGAATATTTATCTATGATTTGAAGATGGTGGATAGTTATACTCCTGATTTACAGAAGAGGGGGCTAAATAAATATCACGCTTGTAAAATCCCATCCAGTCCTACACTCACTTTACATGAAGACAAGGCAGGATGTGGGGGTATTGATCACCCTTAGTCACTCTAGACTTCTTTTAGGTAATAGGATATAAAATTGTTTCCACAAGAATTAGCATAATATTTCATCTGGCCCATGAATTGTTGATATAAAGCTTTCAAAATACCAGCTATCAGTAAAATGCAAACATCTTTATAGGCAATCTTAAATCTGTAAGTTTACAGAAAAAGCATCCTGATTCAAGTATGATTATTTTCACATTTCCTCTTCTCCTTTCTCTCGCTCCGTTACTCTCTCCTTTTTTCCATACAAAATGTCAGACAGTGTGTCCTTACTGTATTTGAAATTCTTTAAACACTTTGGCGAACACGCCTTAAACATGAATGGCAAGTTTTTGATTCCAAACAGCTGGGTGACAGGTCGAATGATTCTCAGTCCCGGCCCAAACATGTACCCGCTGCAGCAGTCGCAACGATGCCGGCTGAAACAGAGTTATTTTTCTTTAAGGCATTGCAAGGATTAAAGTTGCTTTTATAACAGGCCTTTGATTCACAAAACATCTAAATAGATAGGATAGAATAAGTTAATTGCATAAAATATGATAAAGTAGTTATTGCAGACAAACAAAAAAACAATAAATGGAAAGAATATATATATATATCTTAACAAATTAAAATTTGATAATAGCAAAAGTGGATATTATAGTTGTTTAACATTAATTTATATAGCCCAGAGAAAAGAAATCTTACATACATATAATTTTAAGCATATTCTTACAGAAAATGGTCTTAGATTTCTCCAGATAGGAGTGATATTAAATTTAAGATTTGATCCTTGCAAGCTTGCTAAAGCCCAAGTGTGTTTGCCATATTACCAGTAGGTATACTGGGAAAAGACTTCTTGGTTCTCACCTAGTGGCCATCAGTTTCTGGATGTTAGGTGGCAGTTTATTGGGATTTGAACCCAAACTGGAATTCTGTATGGAGAGTAGAGCCAGATCTGCCAATCTCTGTAAAGAAATTTATGATATTTGAGTGGGAACCACCTCTATAAATATAGCTTAACAGGTTTCATGTTACAAAATATTTCTTTATTCATGTCAAGCAAACTTTGACCATCCGTATTTATAAAAAGCTTCAATATTCACATAAATTTTCTGTTTCAATTGTCATTCAGGGAGCGCTCTGGGGGTGAGATTTTCTCATCCAAATCTACTAAACTTGAGAAAAATCCCTTGGAAAGAAAAATCAGTCAAACATAAGATTTAAACCTCTCACTAAACATGAACAACTTCACTCTTATTCACCAAATGAGATGTTTTTTCACTGATTTAATTTTTCATACAAATAATCCCTGTGTTTATGTTAACATAATGATATACAGTGCGGCTCGCGTTCAAGTTGGCACACGGAACGCACGTTACACGCACGTTACACGGACACGGAACGCACGTTACACGCACGTTACACGGTGCACGTACGTTACACGTTTGGTTCATATACACGATACACGGTCCATACGATACGAACGATGCACGGTCAACTCGGTTGTTTTCGTCCATAGACTACTTATCTATGCGTCATTAGTTAATAAGAGAACTAAAGAAGGAATCAAGAGACAAGCGATCGTATTAAATTCTCGTTTTAGATTTATAATAATTACATGTAATTGCTAGTAAAATTTATATTTCATGTTTGTTCTTTAGATACGTCGAAGATCTGAAAGAAATGATTACTTTTTTATTTTTATACGATTACGTTCATGTACAATGTATGAATGCATACTCCATTCAATGCGTATGATCTATTTATCACACTATCATTAAAGTTTGGGAACAAAATTCCATATATAATCAATAAATGAAACATCAAAGGAGTTACCTTTTTATTTAATTAATTACCGATCTGGCCATTTACCGAAACAAATCTGAACACAGAATTAAAAAAATCGTATCGTATTGTTGGTAATCTATAATTTTAGCCACATATACTAGCTGTAGTTGTTTTCGTCCATAGACACTTATCAATCTTTTTTTTCTAATTCTTTTAATAAGAAAACGAATAGAATTGACGATTATACGAATCGGTGTATACAATGTTTGATTACTCATTATTGGAAGACAGACAAAACAACCAACCCCAAATGATTTTCAAAAGACGGATAAAAACATTCAATAGTTTTAGGAGTGGAAAAATCGAGCCCATTTTATCTTTATAATTACCTGTACCATCACCAGGATATGTATGGAAAAGCGAGTATTTAAAGTTATGCTTTCGGCAATATTAATTCCTAATTTCATATCAGTTTATCGAATAAATTCAAAAAACGCAATCGATCAATAAGTTCATCTTATTGAGTTTTTCCTTAGATAGGTGAAAGCGAGTAGATATAATTATGCTTTCGGCAATTAATTCCTAATCATTTATCAGTTTATTTAAGGCTCTGGAACTGTAATGAACTTCGGCAAATACCGACACTCGGAAATGTCCGTGTTTGCCGAATGGTCCGTAATCGTTAATTATCGTGAATTTCCGGTTTATTCTATTTTTAGTAATTTCCTATCATTTGGTGGGGTTTTCCGATACGTAGTTGACTTGCGAGGTCGTTTCAGCAAAGCTTGCGCTGTAGAGGCCAAGAAGTGTAACATTGAAATCGAACATAATTATTGTGTTGGGATTGTGTGTACAGGCAAAGACTGTAATGTCTCATCTTGTTGCGCACAGAGGTATTTGTTTACACAGCCTATATGCCCGCCCTCTGACTTACCCCTTATTTATAACCAGAGGTTTCCTTCAGAAAAAAAATGATTAAAATCAGTAATGGTTAACAAACTATCAACAGAAGGACATGTGCTATCTGTAAGCAACACTTTATAAACAGTTGATGTAGGTATGAATGGAAATGTCAAAGTAACAAAATAATGAGAGTAATGCAAAAAAAACAAAAAACAAAAAAAAACTCTGGAGCAGACACAAATGTACCTTTAAAGAGAGGTAATAATAAATACAAATTAAACTGAGATGAAAAATATGGAGACTTAAGAAAGCCTTCACATGGCCCTTTACACCATTTGTAGTAAATGTGATATTCATGTATGTTATTAACAGACACATCTTGGACCATTGGACCTGCAGGCAGAGTTTATGATATTACATGTATATACTGAATGTTCAGCTCCGCTGCATTCATATATTGTTCAAAAGAACAAGGTTAACCATGTATTCTGTGATATATTTGTGTTTTTGAAGTTTAAAACTCATTTTTGTATCATATATAGATGATTTTTTTTATTTAAAGATTTACTATTTAATTAATATTGACTATTTTGACGTCATTTTTCGCTTGGAGTTTCATTATAGTCACCTTATATAACTTGCTATTATTTTCTTTTGGAACGGTAAAACTTCTATTGAATCTCATATGATGTAGAGTTATTATTGCAGAAAATTTTAAAAGTTGTTTCATGTCTTAAACTTAATCCATACTTGAGATATTTAACTTTAAAGATAGTTGAAGTTTTTAAACATGACAGAAAAACTGGAAAATTTGCATGGAGTTATGTTATAAAACTCTTATCTTAAAAATATTTGTCCAAAGCAATTTTTTTTAAAATTTAGTTTTGTAAAAAGGAAAATGGGTTAAAATATGAACATAAAACAGTTGTTTATAAAAAAGGTGTACTTTTTTTATTTTTTACTCTTGTATTATTTCGACCATTTCTGAACATTAAGGGAAAATACATAAAAATGTCAATAACTTTAGTTATAAACGGTAAATTTAAATAAAAATTCACCATACAATGTGTTTTATAGTATAGATTCAGGAAATAATATCGTTTTTAGGATTTTGGAAGGTCACCATTACAGTTCCAGAGCCTTAAATAAGTCTATCCTATCGAGTGCTTCCTTAGGTAGATGAAAGGTTTAAGTCTTGGATGTATTCGTTGCGGTTATAACGTGAACATTAAATTTAATTAGTTAATAATGAGCATGATAGTTGAAGTTTAAAATTCATTGTATATATATCACATCTAGGCTAATGAGAGAGAGAGAGAGAGAGAGAGAGAGAGAGAGAGAGATGGCGGAGAGAGAGAATTACACATAAGTCGTCAAACGTTAAGTTACATGTACCAGGACAAGGTGACGATTTACGTATAATCCGAGTCCAGCTACCCAGTCTGACACCTAACTTCCTCAAATGTACTCTTGGTCTTGGGTGTCAAAATTAATGTTTCCTGTGCATAGATGGTGTATCGTGTCAAACTGGAATACACAGGAAGTCCCTGCTAAACGACACAATGTGCCACCCGCACGATAGAGTATAAATTCCGAGCCAGCAAATTTTGAGTTACATTTTACCTGTAAACGGAATAAATAGTGGTTATAATATTCGTGAGGACTGAGGAGACATAGGAAATCGGCAAGTCGTATTTTATTATTAATTTATATAAAGTTGAAGCAATGTGCATTATGAAATATGGTATATCCAACAGCATAAGTTGTATCATTTCACACCAGATGCACATGTAAGCAGTTTTTTTTTTCATGCATAAAGCAGGACGCAAACATACATGATAATATGTGTTTTTTACCTCGATCAAGACTCATTTCCATCAGGGTTCTAGTACAATAAGTACAAAAGCCAATATTTTACCCGTGACATGTTACAGTTTAACACGTTACACCGAAAACGATGCTACACGGACCACACGTTGAGAATGTTACACGGTTACACGGTACACGCACGCACGTTACACGCACATTACACGGACACGGAACGCACGTTACACGCACGTTACACGCTAAAAATGCCAACTTGAACGCGAGCCGCACTGTATATAACAAAATTGTATTTATCTTGAATTTCATATCAAGTAGATTCATTTTTTATTTAATAGTGTTTGCCAGTTTTCATTTCTTGGAAACCTTACCAATGAGATAATATTTTCCAAGGTGTACATTTCAGATCCATTATTACAAACACCATTATAATGCAAACATGAATTATACTATTGACCTCAAGTCCTTAGTTTGTAAAATGTTGTAATGTTATAACAACCAATCCATTTTAACATATTAACGAAGTAAAAAACCCTACCCTACCTGTGGTTCGTTGTGTGTGTTCTCTTGCCAAAACAGTGGGTGCATAAAGTTGTTCTTCACATTAAGATGATCCAGATCAAGACGCAGGGAACCAGAAGGCATTGCTGGCAGCTGGTTCCCCTCAAGATTCAACTCATGTAAACTACTGTGGTAAAGAAAAAACACATTTGTTAAAATTTTTGTATAAGTAAAGTTTATTTTGTTTCCTAATCACTGTTGATTTGTAAACATAATCAAATAAGAAAACTGCTATACAAGTTAACTGTTAATGAAAAAAAATTGTTCAAAGAAAAGGAAAAAATACATAGCAGTTGACCTAGTCAAGGCCAAAAAAAAAAAAAAAAAAAAAATAAAAAAAAAAAAAAAAATTTTTAAAGTAAAACTTTTTTGTTGTTATTTTTGTGGAATCTGCGATTAAATCAATTTCATGTTTTAAAAAACATGTGATCTATGAAATAAACAGTTTGTGGGGATAAATATTCGTGGATAAAGTCATCTACGAAAGCGAAGAAAATTCGTTCCCCACAAAAATTAATGATTCTACAGTACATAAAGATCTGATCAACTAGGATTTTCCATTGGGGTCTCTAAGAATATAGTTGTTAGTCAAATGAAATTAAATTCTGAGGAAACTCTGCTGAATGCACCAGTTGATAAATGTTAAAAAGAACCCGGTAGTATGAAATACTGCTTTCCTTTTCTTTGCAGAATCTGAGCAGCAATAAAGTACGAGCAACAGCTAGAAGAGACCTTAATCAGTCAGCCACTGGGAAGGGCAGTCTGATCGGGGTCAGCTCTGTTTGCCTACAGCCCAAAATCTGTCTATATGTGTTAAACAGATCAAAGTACTCCACTGTATTCTTCAAATTGTTTTCCCCTCTCCTATTGTTAAAGTACAAACTTTATATTTTCTCTTCTATGATAAAAAGTCTATGTTTTAAACTTACTGCAGCATGCCTATCTCATTCTGTATGAAGGATATACGGTTGTATGAAATATCCAAGTACTCCAGTTTCTCCATGGCAAACAGTCTGAAATAAACACCGACAACACCGTCTATGTAAACAAGCATTTAAAGTATTGCTAAGGCAATACTAATTCCCCTACCGGCAAAAAGAAGACTAACAACCCTCGCTCCTCTTCACACTGCAAAAAAGTCAATTATTTGATAAATACTTTTGCTGAAAGTCAAACAACAATAAATATCAAAAAGTATTATGAAAGTATTGCTGAGGCAATACTAAGTCCCCTACCGTTAAATTGAAAACTAAGACCCCCCAACACACACACACAAACACAACCTGTTTATTTCAGTCATATAACAACATCCAGCTTATAATAATGAGTCCAATTCAGCATGTACAGAATTTTGTAAGTCCAGGGCCCACAATGTCGTCAAAAATCAGCGAATCAAAAACAAACTTGAACCTGAGAAAAAAAGTCTGGAAAACTGCTAAGGAATTTTCTAATTCCAAGGGCCGTAATTCCGTCAAAAATCAGTGGACTGGAACAAACTCAAACTTGATCTGTAAGTCATGGTGGTAGACTCACACACCAAAAATTAGATGAATATCTGCAAGCGTTTAGAAAAAAAGTCCGGAAAACGTGTGTGACTGACGGACGGACGGAGTGCAAACCTATAGTCCCCTTCGGCGAAGCCGGTAGGGGACTAAAAAGTCTGGAAAACTGCTATTTTAAAGAAATTTTCTATGTCCAAGACCCTTAATTTCATCAAAAATCAGTTGACCGGAACAAAACTCAATCTTAATCTGCAACTCGTGGTTGTAGATTCACATACAAAATATCAGATCAATATCTACAAGTGTGTAGAAAAAAAGTCTGGAAAACTACTATTTTAAAGAAATTTTCTATGTCCAAGGCTCGTAATTTCATAAAAAATCATTGAACCAGAACAAAACTCAAACTTGATCTGTAACTCATAGTGGTTGACTCACATACCAAGTATTAGATCAATATCTGCGAGCGTTTAGATATAAAGTCTAAAAAAAAGTGTGACTGATGGACTGATAGACGGATGGAGTGCAAACCTATAGGCCCCTTCGGTGATGCCGGTAGGGGACTAGTAAGCTACAGTACAGCACCATTACCACTATACATTTGTAGAGTCCCAGTTGAGACTCAAGCACCATATTCATATAGCATCTAAAGTTGAATTTTTCAATAATATGAAAATTCAGTGAGATTTGATTGAAAGACTTTCTGCTTAACCATTCTTCAGTATTCATAAAAAGGTTAAAACAATGTACTTGTATATTTGTTCCTTAGCTGCTTGGTTTGTTTGCATATTATTCTTTGAACAGCCACATCACAGTATTAACAGTACAGAAAGGTGAACAAACCTGATGGGGAGGGACTGGATCATACAGAAGGAGACGACAAGCGTTCGGAGGTTGCGCAATCTGTTGATATCTGCAGGAAGGTCATGGAGAGGGTTGTTCCGCAGCTTCAGTATCTCGAGTTGATGTATATTTAATACAGATGTGGGGAAAATCTGCAACAGTAGTAGTATGCAGTAGATAACATGATCCTTTGATTTTAACAAAGAGGTATCTTTTTTATGCTTGATTTAGTGTCATGCAAAGCTTTTACTTATTTATACAAATTGATTTTTAAGTTTGTATTTCAATCATGAGTTAATTATGAGTGCATAAAAAAAGTCATTATCAATAATCCTTAGTCGCAATATTTATTTGTCATCAAGTGGTAACATTGCATTCCTGTATATTTTTGTTTCTTAATTTGTGTAGAAGGACCAAACTAGAAATATATCAAATTTTGCTCATAGTCACCTGCTATTTTCATAGAGCTATATAGTAGCCAAATAAAACTTGCCACTAAATGTGTTAGAGTAGCATCTGTAGCTGTTATACAGAAAGAGGAAACTGTCTCCAGTCACCATGCTTCGACAAAGTTAAATTCTGTAGAACAGCAAGGATGAACATACACAATGAGGACAGACAAATGTCTACATGCTCTAATTTTGTACAATTTACAGATAAAGGAAGTCCTCAAGTGTACATGGGGCATCAGGAAAAATCCCCAACTACTGCAATCCAACTTTAAGAATTCCTGAATGTTGTAAATTCTGAGAGACCAAAGACCCAAATGCTTGTACTTTGTTAAACTAATTACTATCTTATTTTAAAACTTTGAAGTTTGACATTATTTTTTAAATATAATACTGACAACAGGAAAGACAAATACAAACCGTAAAGTCATTGAAGGAAAGGTTTAAGTACACAAGATGCTTCAGGGGAGAGATATCTGGCATCTCTGAGATAAAATGGGCCTGTAAACAGACATGAGAACAATTACACAATCTATTGTCTTTTTCTATGTTCTTGAATTAATAAATCCATATAACATTTCTTGGTGTACAAATTTATAAATCCAACATGAGTATATAATGATCATAAATACAGTATTACTGTAGTCATCACAAATGCAAATTATTGGCAATAATCACAAATCAAGTATCACTGTACATGCAATAATCACAATGAGATATATATAAGATGGGTGACAATAAAGACATACACAGAATGTGCAACATGAGGATTTCTATACAGAATGAAATAATCTTCAAAGCTGCCTCATGCACAGTCATAGTGGTAAAATGGTCAACATGGTTTTTTTTTTTAAATATTTCATGTATTCATCAAAGAAAGGCAACATGTTTCATTTGGTGCTTTTGTTTTGAGGTCTGACAGTAAAATTCATGTACCAGGTAAATGTATAGTTCATCATCTAAGATTCTAAGAATGAATTTGTTGCAGCAGAAGATAGATGTTGTCTATGTTAGAAGCCATTTTGAAAATGCTTTTTTCACTAAGATGTATGTATTTGCATAGACAAAAAGAGTGAATAAATCACTTTGGTGATGCATACATCCCCAATGTGAACCCAACTAAGAACTGATTGAGATAAATGCAGATGAAGCATGTATGGTCAGAGAGACTTAACTATAGTCAGGCTTGAATTCCACCAACAATACTTAGCACAAACAATACTTAAATACTTAGGTGAATTTTATCATTTTTGTTTCTCTAATAAAAGTACCCAAATATTTAATATGAAATATTAAAGCATATGACTAATTTGACATACATCATTACCTTAATAATTCACCATATTTGCTAAGAAATGAAACAATTGAGATTGTAATTAGAGAATCAAGTATAATGAAATTTGTCTTTAAGTATTTAAGTATTTCTTAGCACCAAGTATTGTTGGTGGAATTTGAGTCTTGTTTGTGTATCATTAAATGACTTTGTATTTCGCTGACTGACCTTTTAGTGACCTTGTATTGCACTTACTGTACAGTACAAATATAAGGGCGCCATGGTCCAGTGGTAGAATACATGACTACAGATCCTAAAGTTCTGGTTCTGAACCCTGCTAAGAGCAAGAATCTTTCATGTCCTTTCCAGGTGCAAAGTACTGGTCCAACTCAAGAACCACTGAGAAATATAAAAATTGATTGTAAGAACATGTTTCCCAATTACCATAGAAAGTTAAATCATTCTATGCATACTGACCTTCAAACTAAGAGCCCTACCACCTTGAATCAGCGAGTCAAGAATTGCCAGCTCAGACGGACTGATCAACCCTTCCTCATGCATGGCTGAAATCAGACGGAAAGATTGTAACGTATATGTACATGTAATAGCAATTAGTCTAGTCACACATCTGTAATATCAATAGGTATGACATGAATACTCTCTACAGTGGAGGAAGTTGCCTTTGTGGTTCATATGGGAACATGTTTATATTTAACTCACTTTTATGAGTTATTGTTTGTTATAGACAGTGCTACAAAGATAACCCACTCAAACATGCTGTTAAAATATGCCATTTGATGCATTTTAGGTAAATACATCATAATACCATAAAACATTATTTTTTGTTGTCATTTAATTTTGTTTAATTTCTATTAAGGCAATTTCTTAAGTGTATTTATTTTTGCAAAGACATCAAACTCAACTATATGAATATAAAAGATTAAGATGAATTTGATGCAGTCACATGCAACGAACTGTGTCCTGAAGGATGGAAGAAACTGTAGAAGAAGGTAAGGGACTCACTGAATGGAGACTGGCTTCTGCCCGATCCCTGGAAGAATTTTGAGCGAGCTGAATGAAACATGGCATCAGTTGCAGGCTGCTCCGTCTCCCTGCAGGACAAACCACGGCCAGTGATAATCAGCAAACATATTTAAACTTTATCATCAAAATTTTAATAACTGGCAATCACTGGAACCTCTACTACAAAGAAATCTCCTTTGAGCAAGAACTTATTCATAAAGATACAAAACTGGTTTTGAAATGTAAACAACTGCCTGAAATACTCGTCTATTTACAATAGCTATGGATTTTTTAAGGGTGTAATTCTCAAAAAGCTTAAGAATGTTTAAGAATTATTTGAATTATTAGACAGGAAATGAAGAAAAATTTAATTCACTTTATGATATTAATATGGAAATCAAAATATTTAACATATGCATACATTTCATGTAAATAAAACAAAATGTAAATTTATAATCCTTATAAACAATTGTATATCCTGAAAATTTGTAATGTTCAGTAATGACAAAAATGTCAGTCTGTGGGGATTTTTTTTAAAGTATTTTACAAGGACAATTGCTTTACCCAAACAATTGGGGATTTTCATGAGAAAATATTAAAAATCGGGAAAGATACACACAAAGTACAGCAAATCTAGTTAATGAAATTTTGATTTATCACCAAGTTTTTTGGAAAAAATGAACTCTTTGGCTTTGGAAACACAACCAAATACCAGCTACAAAAACAGATGAAAAAATCTCTGATCTGTTTTGATTATGAAAAAACTTCAGAGAAAATATCTAACATATCAGATCTTTGCAATCAATTTTAAATGAGAGATATAAGTCTAAAACTTGTTTTCTGTTAAAATATAATGACACTGTTTATACATATGCAATACTTATTCATTAAAACAACATTTAGAGCATGCTGATCAAAAGTAGTATGAAACTGTGATGTAACAATAAAATGTGACTTTTAAACAACAATTCAATCTCCAAAATCATACAACAGCAAGTTTACATACAAAATTCAATGATTGATTTAAATAAATCTTGCTGAAGGCAAGGTGTGTACATAATGTGCTGGTAAACAAAATAAAGTACCACATTTACCAGTTACAATATATGAAATGTCCACAATCACAAACCATAAGTTCCTGTTGTTGTTTTTTCCCCACTCATAACATTAAAGAAATGAAAGAGTTGGTAGAGACTAGCAGCATATAACACAGCAGTGTTCTTCCACTGTTTGTGATGGATGGAAAAGAGTACCATTCTGATCATCTACTTTTATATATATTATAGTCTTTTGATACATATTTTAAAAATAAACTGTAAATATGTATACATAATGGTATGCATGTATTACAGATTCTAGAAACATTATCTGATTATTTAATCATTTAACTGTCAGAGTTTGTTTATCAACATTAGCAGGTTTTGATCAATAATCGCTGAAGAATTCGTGATCCAGTAGTAACATACATTACTGCGAATCTGAAGGTCATAGGAGGCAAGTATCTTTCATGACCTTCCAAGGCATAAAGTACTGGTCCAGCACAGGAACTGTCAAGAGGTATTTTTTACCAGAGTTGTAAAAATTTGTTTTCCAATTGACATAACAAAGATTACTTTAATATTAAACCAATGAACCACATATTGTGAATTTTTTTTTTTAATTTTTGGATTTTTTTATTCTACATTTGTCAAAACACCAGCAAACTTAAAATTCTGTGACCTGTTAGCATCATCAATCAGACTGTTAAGGAAGGGGAGGAAGGGATCACACCTTGACTTACTGGATAAATGATTTGAACTTATCAACAGTACTATGTCTACTGTATTGTTCTATGGTATCATGCCTAGAATACAAACAGTCCAAAACAATATGATAACAAACATTTGAACTCATCATCATCATCATCATTATCATCATCATCTATTTTCATTATTCATTTATCATCATCATACATTTATTTAACAATTCCTTTCCTTTTAAAAGGTATTTGATCTACTCTTTCAATTTCAAGTCCTCCCTCAAAAAATCTTGAAATATCAATTACGTATTGGTGATGTTGGCTTTCTGCATAATTTTTAAAATTTTATAATTCAACATAACTAAGAACTACAAATTTTGTTTTCATTCAGAAAGCTGTCAGAGATCAGGGGACGTCCCACGTACCTTCTGACCTGCTGACTCTGGCTGGCCACATCTACCGTGTCATCTTCCACTAGAATGATCTCTGTGTGAGGTGCCGCACCAACCTGGAAAAATAGCAGAGAATTTATCAACTGGCTTCGCATATATCCTTGTTGCTATTGATTTTTTCTCATCTTATCCAGACTATTTCAATTGGGAAGTACATTGTAATGCATCATTTTGACCCAAACTTGAAACAAGCATTTTTCAGGAAATTTTTAATTTTTACATATATATTCATAGTGTAAAGTAGCTAACCAATGCAGATTGAGCATGATCAGACTTTTGCTTTCAGAAAATATATCACCAGTGCTAAACTTATTTTAATTTCATTTTATTCAACAAAATATGAAATTGTGAATGGGAATGGGGGTTGATGTTCTCTCCCAAATATGCCTGAAAAATGAAGCCCTCTCTCTCTCTCTCTCCTATATATATATATAGATATATATAACATACTTATAGTTTATTTATTTGTTTTTTGTTAAACTAGCACTGCATTAATGTCTGAAGGAGAATAGATTTGCAATGCTGCAGTATCCAACCAAACAGATGCATGGTATATCACACCTGTCACCATGATATATCAATTAGATCCATCCATGTTTGTTTGGATTTAATGTCCCATCAACCATATTTCAGTCTTTTGGGGACTTTTGTTCACATTTGACAAATATTGTGATGCCACACTTACATATATAATGCCATTATAGACAAGTGACATTATACAACATCTAACAAAATTATCCGACTTTCGGCCTAGCTACCACTATCCCTTTCCCTCATATAGACTCATTTTGACGCACTCAATAGGTACCACATAAAACCTGATCTGCAGAAAACCACAGTTAAACCTTACCAAATTTAATTATAAAGTCCTCATTTCCAGACCACTGAGGAGCAGCGAACAGCATAAAACCTGATCAACCTGCGAGTTACTCGCAGGCTGATCTGGTTTTATGTTGTTCGCATAGGTCTTTTTCATGGTGTCCTCTATGAGGGAAAGGGCTATACATGTACTTGTAAATATTATAGCGACGGAAAATGATTGAGCAAAATTATTTTTCTAACTTATGAGCTGAAAAGCTTCCTACAACACAGTGACACCTGGGTTCAATGGTAGATTTCAATTACGAGGAATGTAAATGTTGCTAGCTCCATTCCAACTTAGGGTGAACATTTTTAAAGATCTTTCCAGAGTCAGGTATTGGTGCAACTCTGGAAGCATTGACAGTGATCAGAATAAACTGCAAGAATTCATTTTCAATCTGACGCAAAAGAATTAAGTTTAAACTAATCAAAATGCCATTTGTCTGATAATGTCATAGAAAATATTTGATAATTAGTCTTTTGTTCCCAATCTTGTATCCAAATTAACGTAAAATACTTAAGTTTATATATAACTATATATAGAGCTCACCTCATGACCAGGTGTGTACTTGGGCAGTGGACGAATTACTGACTTAACGTCAGTGTTCATGAGGTTTCGCACATGCTGTTTAATCATGGATGCCATCTCAATTAGGAGCTGCTTCTGTGGTATACGAGGTTCTGCTGCTGGTATTTCTTGTCCTTAAAAAAACAAAAACCCAAAAAACATTGAACTTGGTTGTAAGTTATCTAAATATAACCTAATTAAACCAAAAACCAAAGAACCGAATTCAATCTTTTTACAGAATTTCCACTTAGATGTATAAGCATTTGTATATAAATCATAAATCACATTATAATAGCAGAAAATGAAACATATAGATCGAGCCAAAGAATGTAAGAAAACATGTACAAAAATTTACAAGGGGAAATAAAATTTGTTTAGCAAATAAGCAGTATCAAAATCTTTGCAATAGGCAGTATTAATGTGCCATAAATGCTACTAATAATAGCAAATGGCTTCTGGCAGGCTAATAACCACCTAAGTCTAAAAGAAAATATTTTATTTAAAACTTAAAAGGTAATTTAACATATCCAAATTAATTATTTTTACTACAAATGTGTAACTACAAGAAACTGCAAAACACTAATTACAATATCTTACACCATATCCTGTATGAGAAATTATTCACAGATTTCTTTCTAACTTTAATTCCATTATTTTTGCAATGAGTATTCATCATGAAGGCTATAAGATTAAGGTATTCATAAAAAGTTATAGCTATCTTAATAGTTGAAATTCAAAATTCAGTTGTTAAAATAGAACAAGAGGGCCATGATGGCCCTAAATCGCTCACCTGAGATAAATAGTCTTTAAAGGAAACAATGTGAAATCTACCAAAAGCAAGCAAGGTTTAGATATTCTGATCAAAATCAATAAGTATACGTTTCCTGAAAATTGTTTCGTACATTAATAAATAAATGTGATAAAAGGGTGTAATATTAAAAAAAATATAATATCTTACTAATTTTTCCCCTTTTTTTCAACTGACAATGAGTGCTAAAAATGAAAATATTAAAGTTCAAACAGAATGAAACCTTGCAATTTTCAACATTTAAAGGGGCATAACTCCTTCTTAATTGATTAAAGCTGTCATCAAATTTGGCCAAGATATTCTGGTCATAAACAATGTCTTAAGGTTTGAAGGCAATTGCTTAAGAAATAAAGATGCTAGAGTGCAAAGAGCAATCTGGATTCTTTCAAATTTAAAAGGAGCATAACTCCTGACCTTATGTGTTGATTCCAGTCATAATTGAACTTGGCTAACTTAAGGTATTATGGTTTTAAACAATGACAAAAAGTTTGAGGGCAATTGCATAAGAAATAAAGATGCTAGAGGGCAAACAAAGTGAAATCTGGCTTTTTTCAATTTTAAAAGGGGTGTAACTCCTGACCTCAGGGTCCAATTTCAGCCATAATCCAACTTAGACAAAATTTGATGGTTATAAACATTTTTATAAAATTTAAAGACAATGACCTAAAAAATAAAGATGCTAGAGTGCAAACAATGTGAAATCTGGCTTTTTTGAATTTTAAAAGGGGCATAACTCCTGACCTAATGTTCCGATATCAGCCATAATCGAACTTGGCCGAGATTATATGGTTATAAACATTGTTTTAAAGTTTGAAGATAATTGCTCATAAAATGAAGATGCAAGAGTGCAAACCAACAAATTGTGGACGACGGATGGACGGACGGACGACGGACATTCATCGATCCTAAAAGCTCATCCTGAGCACACGTGCTCAGGTGAGCTAAAAAAGAAAAACAACAATATGAAAACCAACCTTCTGGTGTTAAATGCTGCAAATGAAGGCTTTCCTGAGTACTTGGATTGATAAACTCTTGTTTTATCATCTTTGTCAGTTTCTTGTAATTCTGCTTTGAGTACATTGCATCCCGCACCTTCCGTAATGGTACATTTCTAACATCCGACATATGTATCATGAAATTTTCCAGCGTAAACGCTGGAGGATCATAAAACCTGATGTCGTCCACAATGTCAATAGCATGAAGTATTTCACCGTCTCGTCTTGGTTGCCTTGCTGGAAAACCTTCCGGGCCTCTTGGTTTATATGGCTTAATTAAAGACTTCCCATCAACATATGTCCCTAAACTTGTATGATCTCTAAATATAGGATCTAACACATATTTCTTTTCTTGTCTGCTCACATATGACACTCTACTTTGTGGGGAAGGGTAACCCATCACTCTTAAATTATGCTGTGAACGTCGTGGAATAGACTCAGATGGTGGCGGTGAAACAAGACTCGGGACGACACTAGGTGTCGGAGAATGTCTGACAGTTGTCTCCCGTGATCTTGCTGGAGGAATTTCATCATCTAATCCAAAGTCAATCGACTCAAAGTATTCTGTCAGTTTTTGGTTTGCTGGTGGGGCCGGGGTGACCGATAATGGCGGGAGAGGCTTTGGGGCTCTCGGTTTCCTTAGCAGCACCATTGTTGCTGTCTAATTATTCCTTCAAACAGAAAAGACAAAACTGTCAAGTCATGTTTTTTAAACTTATTTTCCCTTATTAATACTTGGGATATGGTATCGCTTATTATATCTATTTACATTTTACATCTACCAGCATGCATTTTATCTGCGGTTTTGGGTGAAAGTAAAGGAGATGATTGCGCAAGTAATGTGTGATGGACTGATTCTAAATGTCTTTTAATGAGATCATCTGGCAGCTAACAAGTATATCTAAAGTGTGTCGAGGATCCCCCAAAATAAGTAATGTTACAACGCACTTTAAAAAGATTTTTTGTAATGTTTCTGACATAGTTGAATTATCTTTTGATTATTTATAAAATTTAGTTAGTTGAAATTCAAAACTAATCCGTAATCTCAAAATAGCTTTTTCAAAAGTTATTGTTAGTAACTGTTTAAATGAAGACAAGGTGATATAAAAACTTAGATTGAGATGGATATTGTTCATTATTTTTTATTTATATATTACTTTTTTAAAAAAAATTCTCAGCCTCGGAAAAAAATGGGTCAGAGGGTAAAATAATGGGTCAGTCGGGTAACCAGAAACAAACCTTAGAGCTTATGTTACTTGTTATCTCTGTCCAACTTTGTTAATAAAAAGGACATGACTGTTGAGAACTCAAGACGTCATGTTGAAAACAATATTTTTGACTGTTGTTGGATTTTGACAGTTATTTTTTTTAATTTGTTTTCAATTACCATTGACAATTTATTACATTTGAAGGGGAGATATTGATGCATTTGATGGTATATTAATATAAAAGTTAGGAGTTGTTTTGTTCATTTTTCTTGCATTAACTTCTTCGGCTTGCGAGAACTTGATACTCCAGGACAGTCTATGTGTTATCCTATTCCTTAGCCTATTGCTTTTTTTCTACAGTATGTTGAGTCAGATAATAACTCTGCAATATAATGTTCTCTGTTGTTCATAGCCGACAAACAATAAAAACTCTTGACTTCATAAGAAAAATATCGTACGGTACTCTATTCCGACGCATCACTGTTCCGACGCCTTTTTTTGTTTTGACCTCGATTTTTATTAAATGGATTCCGTGTGACATCATTCTTACAAGTTTTGTTTGTCAACATCCCTTTTAGCGTTAGAAGGCCAAAATGTGGCGAGTTATTGATGCAGGGCTATTATTTGGTGTACTTTATACAACACACCTGCAAAACCTCCTTTTCAAAAAGTACTTTTTCTCATCTGGCATATTTTCAGTGAAACAATGAAATAGAAAAAAAATATATATAACCAACATTCCCTCGTACATTATTTCTGACACAAAAATTCAATTTTTAAAAGCATGCTACAATTATTAAATGAAAACCCAATCAGATGCGTCGTTTCATTGTACTCTCAAGTCAGCCTCACTGAATTATACAGACATGCACACTAGTGATTTTTTGTTGAAAAAACGATGCCAGCCACTTGAAAACAATGTAAGACTATGAATAAATTACTTAGTTTTACAAAGGAAAATTATATTTTTTGTTTATTATAAATTAAAAAAAGACCACGATTTTTCTTAGGTGCGTCAGAACTGTGTACTCGAGGATATTAAAATAAAAAAATAAGGAACGTGGAAGAGAAAACTGTAGCATAAGAGGTGTCACTGCACTTAAAAACATCAACAAAAAAAAAATAATTCGTAAATACTAAAAGTAAAGGAAGATTTGTGCAAGATTAAAAAGCTTACCAAGGAACTAATAAAAATTTAAGAAGTCTAACAAAATTTTGGCAGCCATTTTGACGCGGTCACCATAACAAAATTGATCTTGGTTCGGTAGGAGACTTAAAAAACCTTAACAAGCACCTGGCTAGCTGGGCGGGTTCTATATCTTGTAATTATCAAGATACATTGCAACCATGATGTCCTGGAAAGCGTTAAATAGAAGTGTCAAAACATTGACAAGATCGATTGTCACGACCAATCAACGAATGAAATTTAACGAACCGATCTCAGGCCATGATATGCCAAGAGCTGGTGGGATAGCATCAATGATGAGATTGCCTGTGCAAAGTACAACTGATGGTAAGTTTGGCCGATCTCTCATGCAGGTGCTTGGTAAACCAGTCAGGTATTATTATTTTTCAAATCAAAGTACTGAAAATTATGAAGACGCTCTCTGTGCAGAAGTTCTGTCATTATGTATCATCAATAATAATAGTGTTTATAATTTAGCATCTTCATTTCTTAAGTTATCTTGATAAGATTTGTGACACTGTTTGAGGCCACGATGTCTAGGCCTATATTTGATAAGTCAAGTTTTTCTTCAGCCAATTGGGTATGGTACATACTGGTTTAATCTCTTCTGAGATCTGCGCCGGCTGTTTTTTTAGCTCACCAGAGCAAAGCTCAGGGTTAGCTATTGTGATCCCGTGAGTGTCCGTCGTGCGTCGTGTGGCGTCAACAATTTTTAGTGTTTACACTCTATCACCTTTAAGGTCAAGGTCAAGCCGAGTGGTGAAGAACTGGTGGTCAGCTGAGTGATAAAATATATTATTTTTGTGTGGATAAAGATATCTTGGTTAAATCAAACTTAGCTAAGATGGAAGGTTAAAGGACTAAAGTCGTCATGGGGTGAGTTGAATTGTGAATAGATATGGAATAAATGAGATATTTAAGGTTAAACTTGGGGACTAGCCAATGGCTTAACGCTGGAAATTTCCTTTGTGTAAAATTTGTAAACAAACTGACCATTCACTCTACACGTATCGTGTGCTGGTGTGTACAGGTACTGGCTTTATCGATACACGTTTAAAGAGGATCGAGTTTGGAATAAGCAAGCTGGACATACATGCAAGTGAATAAAAGGTATTTCGTTTGAAAGATTTTCTGTTCAGTTTAAACAATAGAAAGAATTTTTATATCAAACATGATGCGAAGCTCTACTTCTAAAGCCAAAAAACATCCGGTGAAAGACAAAAATGAGGTCGGTCTCGAAAATGAACAAAAATCACCTGAAACTCCTTCAACATAAAAACAAAAACAAAAACAAAAGGATGATCCTCCTCAATCATCTGCGACCCAGTCTCAAACTAAGATTGATGCACTGTTTAAAGGTAAAGAGCCGTCAAATGACCTGTCTTCTCTCCTTACAAGCTTACAAACAAAGTTAGACAAGGTAGCTTCTCAAGAGTACATGGAGAATAAATTTAAGAAAATGCTAACAGCGGAATTATTGTCAGAAAAATTAGATCATGTTAAGAAGGAACTAAAATCACACATCCAGCGAGAAATCAAAAGTATAAATGACACTATAGAAATAATTAAGGAAAACATGGGGAAAGCAGATGACAGAGCAGCTGAGATTGAGGGGAAAATGTTTGAAATGGAGATTTCGATGGATAAATTAGAAACATCAAATAACAATCTTGTAAAAGAAAATCAAGAACTGAAAGATGGTATTAATGAAATGTCGTATGCAGCAAAAAACCAAGATTACGAGTTGAATGAACTAGAACAATATACAAGACGGAATTCAATCAGAATATACAGACTAGATGACCCTGACAGGAAAGAATCTGTACATATAACGGCAGAGAGGGTGGTCAAGCTGATGAATGATGATCTTGGGATGCAGATCCAGCCAAGGGATATTGACATTGCGCACAGATTAGGGAAATTCAGAACAGATGGGAATAGACCAATAATCTGTAAATTCGTTCAAAGAACACACAAAATCCAATCCATAAACCTCAGAAGAAAGCTGAAGGCGAAATCAATCGTGATCAGAGAAGATTTAACCATCAAAAATGCAAAGTTATTGGAAAAGGTCGCGGCCTCCGAAAACGTAAAGACTGATTGGTCGGGGGACGGGAAAATCTTCGCTGTATTAAAAAATGACAAAATCGTTACAGTTACACAGCGCAGTGACTTAGATAAAATACTGTCAACAAACTGAATAACAGGCTTGAGAATAGCTTATAACAGCATATAAGCTATTGCATAGTTATCCTGACCTGTTTTTGTTTCTATGTACAGATGAAAATTGATTCAAGCTTTTGTTTACATGGTTTTTCCATATTATCTAAAAATAGACTAGTTGATTTGATCTATTTATAGAACCTGGACCGAAATAGGGAAACCAGCCTTATTTTTCCGCAACCGTTTTATCCGTTTAACTCACTTTATCCATTTCCGCTGTAAATAAGTGAGAAAAATTGATGTAATGAGTATTTATTTATACAATAACCTCTCCACTTTAGAGATTTATATGAAGTGATACATCATGCAAGCACTCCAGAGATACGGGTAGATTATATATAGATATATGTAATCTTTGATAAGCATATTTCAATATTGTGAATAAGTCAATTCTAAATCAGAGTTTTTATAAGCTTTAAATTATTACCCGACATAAATTACTTGACTAAAAAATAACCTTTATTAGCTGTATTTAATTTACATATACTGTTATGTTTGTTCTTTCTTGTGAGTCACACAACTTTAGTATGTAAGTGAAAATGACTTGACAAAACCTTTAGTTTGTATTGTAAAATACCCCTAAATCATATCACAAAATTTTCAGTCAACATTTTATTATTGTTCATATTTATAAAAATGATACTTCTATATGTTTAAAGGTACATCAACACCATCTATGGAACAGTCAAAAAACTCTGAAAGGTAACTTCACAATGAAAGAATGTTTCATGCTATTTTGAATTTTCTTTTTTAGTTATATTTTGTGTCATACTGCTTAGCTTTGTTTTTGTTTAACACAGTCTTTTTCAAAAGCATTTGTGTGTCATATGTACCTTCTAGGAAAGAGGGTGTTAACAGTTCCATATTAGTTTGGAAAATACATAACAGTTTAACTTTTTGTTAATATAATCATTATTGCAAGATGCAATGAGATGTGTTTTGTTCTTTTCTGTTTGTTTTGGTTTATTTATATCCATGCTTATGCTATTCCTTGGCATGATGAATTATGTTTATCATTTTTATTTTATCGCTTTGTTTGCTTAAACTATGCACTGTTTTTCCTTTATACTATGTCTAATATACCTCAGGAAATGGTCTCAACAGAGGCAAGCAGTGCAATGGTTTTGAGATATTTTCAAGCTGATTAGGTTTTTTTCAATGCTCTCATATGTCCTTTATATGTTTTTCTGATATCTGGAAAAGGGTTTAAATTCGAAATATATATATATATGAAAAAAATCAATGCAAATTGATAAAAAGATTTATTTTGTAAAATCATGGTAGAAAAAAATGTTTCAAAATGCTTTTACTCTTATCATAATTATAAGGATAGTAAATACTCATTTTATATACATGTAATCAAAAAAAAAAAAAATTTTTTTTATTGTTTATCAAACCCCACAGCGACTCTTTTTTCTTGATTTTCTTATAAATTAGAAATGACACTGATAGTTGAGACTTACACGTGTAATCTATCTCTTTCCCAATATTTTTTCAGTACAGAAAAGTATTTATTGGTATAACAGTTGTTCAAACGACTTTGTTGGAGGAGGGGGGTCCATTACATACACAAACAAGCTAAACGTTCAGTCTGTAGGAGAACAGCCAGCACCTTGTTATATGATTGTACAAATTATTATAAATGACAGATAAGATAACTATGTATTCAATGAATGCCCAAGGTCTTGGTGACAAAAACAAAAGAAATGATGTCTTTGACTTTTTAAAAAGTAAAAAAGGCTCCATTTATTTTTTACAAGACACCCACTTTATTGATAAAGAAATAAACAACATATGCATTGAGTTTGGGTATACCTGCTACTTTAATAATATGAAAAGTAACTCTAGAGGAGTTGCAATTTTTATTGATAAAAACCTAGATTTTAAGTTACATGATTCTTTTAGTGATAGATTGGGAAATCTTCTTATTGTAGACTGTTCAATATTTAATAAAAGAATTACTCTTGTTAATGTATATGGGCCTAATAAAGACTCCCCAGATTTTTATGATTTATTAAATAATAAAATAAAAGAATTTAATAATCTGTGTACTATTGCAGGAGACTTTAACTTAGTACTTAATCCTGAAATAGACTGCTTTAACCCTTTCCCTCATAGAGGACACCATGAAAAGGCCTATGCGAATAGCATAAAACCAGTTACTCGCAAGCTGATCAGGTTTTATGCTGTTAGCTGCTCCTCAGTGGTCTGGAAATGAGGATTTTGTAATTAAATTTGGTAAGGTTTAACTGTG
The DNA here is from genome assembly GCA_021229015.1 of Solen grandis. Lineage (NCBI taxonomy): Eukaryota > Metazoa > Mollusca > Bivalvia > Adapedonta > Solenidae > Solen > Solen grandis. The sequence goes on along the minus strand of CM037791.1, from coordinate 6,056,512 downwards.
GTTTTCTGCAGATCAGGCTTTATGTGGTACCTATTGAGGGCGTCAAAATGAGTCTGTATGAGGGAAAGGGTTAATTACCTACATATCAATAACCCTAAATCTAGAGATATGCTATTAAAGATTATTTCAGATAATAACCTTATAGACTGCTGGGGGGATATGCATCAGGAGAACAGAGAATTTACGTGGCTCAAAAAGAATACAAATAAAAAAGCTAGGTTAGATTTTTTCATTATATCAGATACTTTAATGACAGAGATAGTAGATACAAGGTTATTACCAGGTTATAGGACTGATCATTCATTAGTTAAATTACATCTTGAATTTGGCAAGTTTAAAAAGGGTAAATCATATTGGAAGATGAATAATTCTCTTTTAAAAGATTTAGACTATATAAAAACTATTAAGACTACTAAAAAAAAAAGATAGAGATATTGATACAATTCCAAATAAAGAAATAAAATTCACGATAGGAGATCAGCTATTTTTTGAAACACTTCTGTGTGAAATAAGGGGTAGTACTATTGCTTATAGCTCTCGAGTAAAGAAAAGAGATGATATAAAGGAAAAAATACTACTAGATCAAATTAATTTGCTTGAAAAAGAAATATACACTAAACATACCTTATTAGAGGAAAAAAGAAAAGAACTCGGGGAATTAAGGGATAAGAAAATGGAAGGAAATAAAATCAGATCTAGAGCAAAATGGATCGATCAGGGTGAGAAGAATAGTAAATTCTTCTGTAGTCTTGAGAATAACAATTTTATTTCCAAATCAATGACAAAATTAATAACAAATAAAAATATTCAATTAACGGAACAAAGTGACATATTACAAGAGGTAAAAGAATTTTATAAATCACTTTACAATAAAAAAGATACCCTAGATGAAATTTAAATTCAATTCTTGGTAAGCATAATGTTAAAAAAAATGAAAAATAATAAAAGTCCAGATATATCTAGTTTTACTGTGGAGTTTTTTAAAGTTTTCTGGACAGATATTGGAACCTTTCTTGTTAGGTCCTTAAACTCGGGTTTATCTCATGGGGAATTATCTGTGACACAAAAACGGGGTAATAACTTGCATACCTAAGGGTGATAAAGATAAATGTTATTTGAAAAATTGGAGACCTATTTCCTTACTGAACGTTTCATATAAAATAGCCTCAGCAAGTATGGCAAACAGATTGAAAAATACTCTTTCTAACATTATTGAAAATGACCAAACTGGATTTATTACTAATAGATTTATAGGAGAAAACACAAGAATAATTTATGACTTGATATTTTACACAGAAAAATAAAAAATTCCAGGGCTTCTCCTTTTAATAGATTTTGAAAAAGCCTTTGACTCTGTATCTTGGCTTTTCATTGATAAAGTTTTAAATTACTTTAATTTTGGACCTATTTTTAAACAATGGATTAAAACTTTTTATACAAATATTGAGTCTTGTTGTCTTGTTAATGGGCATTTATCTGATTGGTTTTATCCAGGTCATGGCTGTCGTCAGGGGGATCCCATCTCCCCGTATATATTTATATTATGTGCAGAGGTGCTGGCTTTTCTCATTTGAAATAACAAAAACATCAAAGGAATACGAGGGTTGTTCAAAAATAAATAGGACTGCGACAATAACGTTCGCATCGTTTCATATACATGCGTGATTTTACAAATAACATAAATCGGAACATGTTGTGTACATACAGCGAAAAAATCAATAAAATATAATAACAAATTATAATTCTATGATAATAAGCAAGGAGTACGCAACCCGGCGTACCATAACAGCAAAGCACATGACGTTCACGACGTCGCACGGAATTTCACATGTTCAGCGACGTTATTCTTTCTCGAAATACTCTCGGGTGTGCTCGATCAACGCGACGGTGACCGTGAACCCACTGTCTGTATATGTTATTGTACCACTCAGTGCTGAACTGCTGCGTGATGTTGATTGTTGCTGTCATCAGTTCTTGAAGCGACGAGAAACGATGTCCCTTCAGCTGGGCCTTGATGGTCGGAAATATATAGAAGTCGAAGAGCGCCAAGTCCGGTGAGTAGGGAGGATGTGGAATCGTGGCGAACCCTTGAATCGCTATCTCAAGAGCCGTGGCTTCGGCGGTGTGCGATGAGGCATTATCCATATGCATTTATCGTCTGCCCCTTTGGTACCGCATGTTGAAGTATCATGCCGTCCCTATACGCAAACATGACGAACATGTACTTCCCGCCCCTCCGTGACACTCGGGCCTTCTTTGGGGGAGGGTATCCGGTCCTCTTCCATACGGCTGATTGGGACCTTGTCTCCGGATCATGCAACCATAACCATGTCTCGTCGGTGGTAATTATGCGCGAAAGGAAACTGTCACCTTCTCGCGCTACCCTCCACAAAAATACACGTGAATCTGCCACTCTCCTCTCTTTCTCGTACTCTTTTAGGAGTCGCGGCACCCTGCGTGCATGGACCTAACATGTTAAAAAATTAGCATTTAGGCATATATTTACCGCTTTTAAACATTAATGAGAACTTTACAAATAAACAGATATTTAATATTTCAACTAGACTCTATATAAAACTTTTTAAGTTGTGCTAAACGCAAGTTTAGACGATAATAAAAGCTATATAGAGCAATCAGTCACAAATTTAAAACACGCCTAATAAACATAAAATATTGTGTTTTAAGAAAAAATACCTTTCTCATGTTCAACTCTTTAGTAAGAATTGAATGGACCGTTCCCACACTGACATCGAACATGTCCGACAGCTCTCACACTGTAAAATGTGGGTCGTTCCGCAGCGTTTCTGCAAATGACGTCACCAACATTCCATCAATTTTCTTCTTTCTCCCTCGTCCCTCACTGTCGGTCATGTCGTTTTCGCCATCTTTAAATCGTTTGTGACAGCTAAAAACAGGAGACCTGCTAAGACTGTGCTCGCCCTTCGTTAGCTTGATTTTTTCAAACGTTGAAGATGGTGTATCGCCCATTTGATGACAAAACTTGATGTTAGCGCTCATTTCTAACTTTTCATTCGACGGCATCTTCGTGTTTTGAACGTTGTCACCAGTCGTATCCAAATTTTGTTTTATTCGGAACCTAACGTCCAAATGACGTCAAATGTGTACATGACGTCACTTAAATGCATCGAAATCTTTAGGCGGATATAATTTGCGGCAGACGGCAAGATTTCAAGATATTAATAAAACAATGTTGCATATGGAGTGAACTTAATGGACTGCGCCGGCTATGTCTGTTACCATGGTTATTAAATACCGAAATATGCGCGCGTACAATCATACAATATTATAAAAATATAATATAAAGGTAGGCAACACTTTCCGATTGCCGTTTATACGAAAATATTAAACATCTAAAGGAAAATATAAATACAGGAGGCTCAGTCCTATTTATTTTTGAACAACCCTCGTAACAATAAATGATACAGAGTTTAAAATATCTCAGTTTGCTGATGACACTTCATTGATCTTAGATGGGACTGAAAAATCACTTAAACATGCCATTGAAACCTTAAAATTCTATGCCAAATTATCCGGCCTTAATGGAAAAAACAAAAGTTATTTGGATAGGCAGTAATAAAAACAGTAATTTTAAACTTTGTTCTTATCTAGACTTATGTTGGGTTAATGAATTTACTTTACTTTGGATAAAATTTTCTACAAACCTTAACACTATGATTAACAGTAACTACACGGAAAAGATAAATCAAATTGAAACATTATTATCTCTATGGTCAAAACGATTACTTACACCGATAGGAAAAATAATGGTCCTTACATGTAAAACATTAGCAATTCCTAAACTTAATCACCTAATTTTGTCAATACCCAACCCGGGGGAAAAATAATTAAACAAATTGAATCTATTTTCTTTAACTTTTTATGGGATGGGAAACCAGATAAAATCAAAAGGAAAGTTGTATATATGAACCACAATGATGGAGGTCTAAGAATGGTTAATATTAGATATTTTATCTGTGCTTTGAAAAATACCTGGATCAGGAGAATGTTCATAGAAAACAGGAAATATATGAATTTTCCAATTTCAGCATATCATACAACATATACCTTTTAAAACTGGGACCACAATATATTCTTAAAATTATTGGAGATATTGATAATCCATTTTGGAAAGATGTTTTTATGTCCTATTATCATTTTAGTAATACATTTATTCCCACTGGATCTTTAGATTTCAAGAGAGTTTATTTATGGTATAATAATAATATAAAGGTCGGAGGTAACTATATAATGAAAAAGAAATATTTAGAAAAAGGTATATATCTAGTAAATGATATCCTTAATGATAATGGCACGTTCTTAAAATTTAGAGAATTTAAAAACAAATATGGTGCTTTCTCTAACTTTTTAGAATATGCTAGTTTGATTTCAGCAGTAAAATGTTACATGAAAAAAAGTAAATTGTGTTATTTAGATAAAAAACTGCAACCCAAATATTCCAAAAATTAAAAAATAACTACATTAAAAGTGGTCAGATGAGTTAAGTCTAAATTTAAATATGAAAGATGAAAAAATATTTAAGTTACCATTCATTTGCAACAATGACTCAACTCTACAGTGGTTTCAAACAAGAATTAACCATAGGATAATTGGAACTAATGTTTTACTTAAGAATATGAATATAAAGATAATAGTCACTGCTCTTTCTGTCATACAGAAGATGAAACAATTACAGTGAAACCTCTTTAATCCGGGTTCCATTAGTCCGGAAACCTTGCTTTCCGGACACTTTTCTCCGGGAACGGTTTCCTTCAGTGCAAAAATGACTCATTAATACGGAAACTCGCATTCCGGATCTGGAAATCCATTTTGGGAACCAATGTTCCTATTGCTATATAAAACAACTCATTAATCCGGAAACCAGCTCAGACTGGATTATCCTCTAACTACTTTTAGGCATTATTTAGGCTACCCTTAGCACCTGACTGGCATGACCCTGCCACCTGCAGATTGTTTTGTGTATTCACACCTATCATTTGAAAAATGGGGGGGGGGTCCAATTAAGGGCTGGTATCTAGTAAGAAGGTGAAGAAGGTAATTTTCACAACTGCAGAGTTTTACTGTATGATGAGATGTTAAAGTTGACCATCCCATGTTTTTTCTTTCTTTTGGCAAGTATTTTAGATCAGTTTCTATATTTTTAATTGATGGCAACAGTTTTTGTTTAATTTTTTTTTGTTCATATATAAAAAGTGGGACAAAGTAACTTATTTGTCTCTTTTCCTTTTAAGAGTTTATTGATAACAAGTATGGTTTAAATTAGTGAAAAATGAATTAGGTATTAAAACAAGTTTAAAACCTTAATTAAAATCACTTATATATTTACACATTTTACTTCTTTAAAAGATACAAAATATTTATTTAATACATATGAATTCACACAAAGGATTCGTCACAAAAATATGAAAGAAATAAAAAGATTCCTGAGTTGATTCGTTAAAACGGAAAATTCATTAATCCGGAAATTTACCCAGGAACCAAACTGTCCGGACTAACGAGGTTTCACTGTATACACCTCTTTTATGATTGCATAAGAGTCAGACAGTTCTGGAAAGATTTAGAAATACTAATAAGAAATAGCTGTCCTAGAGTTGATTTTTCATTAAATGTAAAGAACATAATATTTGGTAATAAAATGTTTCCTACAGTCTTGAATAGCATCATTATTCTAGCTAAATTGTACATTTTTAAGGTTAAAGAACATTGCCAATGTCCCAACATAAATAGCTTCCATAAACGTGTGTTTAAATTTTACAAAACTGAACAATTCATTGCATTAATGAATGATAATATAATAGAGTTTAACAAAAAATGGACTCCTTTCTCCAACATTACAAATTATTCATAAAAAGTATTTTAAATGGGATAAATACTAACCATCATCACCAAAAAACACTTGCAACTTTGACCAATTATTATTATTCTATTTGTTTCTCCTCCTAACTTTAAAAAAAAAAAAATTAATGAATGTGATTTTTAGTTTTAACAGTATCTCTCTCTCTCCCTCTCTCTATTTAAGCATAATGCATTTACGTTATATATTATTACTCAACACATAAAAAAGGCTCCCTTTTGTTATAATTTACTATAATGAGAAATAAATTTTACTTTTAAATGATATATTCAATCTCCAACAATATTTAAAAAATAAAGAAAATGACAAAATTGAATACATTAAATTCTTGAATATCATTCTTATATTTTTAAGGATAGGAAATTCAGATTATATAAATACATATACATCATGTGTACGTAATATTGCAGGAGTTTAACTGGATATATCAAGACTCTCTTATCATAGTAAATTATTTTGTTAGCAGTCCTTTCCAATTGTTCCACAGTCCATAATTAATATTAATGAATGTACTTCTATGTATTGTTATCCTTAATGATATAGGTTTAAATAGGATTATTTAATACCATGCATATTCTAAATGTAATCAATAATGTGCCTATAGTATGTTACTTTAGTACTCTATTCTTGTTTCTTCTCATTATTGTAAGGACAATTATTGAACCTATTACGGGGATAATAAATGGGGTTTTCCCTGATGGGGCCTCAACAAAAAAAACAACAAAATTTTTTAGTGTTTACACTCTATCACCTTTATTTCTTAAGCAATCATCTTCAAACTTTAAAACAATGTTTATGACTATAATGTCTCGATTGAGTTCGATTATGGCTGAGATCCATCAATTAGGTCAGGAGTTATGCCCCTTTTAATATTCAAAAAATGCCATATTTCACTTTGTTTACACTCTAGCATCTTCATCTTTTGAGCAATCATCTTAGAACATTTTGGCAATGCTTATGACCATAAGGTCTCGATTGAATTTGATTATGGCTGAGATCAGTCAATTAGGTCAGAAGTTATGCCCCTTTTCATATTAAAAAAAATGCCATATTTTACATTGTTTACACTCTAGCATCTTCATCTTTTGAGCAATCATCTTTAAACTTTATGGCAATGCTAATGACCATAATGTCTCGATTGAGTTCGATTATTGCTGAGATCCATCAATTTAGTTAGGAGTTATGCCCCTTTTGATATTCAAAAAATGCCATATTTCACTTTGTTTACACTCTAGCATCTTCATCTTTTGAGCAATCATCTTCAAACTTTATGGCAATGCTTATGACCATAATGTCTCGATTGAGTTTGATTAAAGCTGAGATCTGTTGATTAGGTCAGGAGTTATGCCCCTTTTGATATAAAAAAATGCCATATTTCACGTTGTTTACACTCTTGCATCTTCCTTTTTTTAGCAATCATCTTCACACTTTATGACATTGTTAATGACCATAATGTCTCGATTGAGTTTTGATTAGGTCAGGAGTTATGCCCCTTTTAATACAAAAAATGCAAGATTTCACTTTGGTTATTCTCTACCAACTTCATTTTTTTAACAATCTTTTTTAAACTTTAAGACAATGTTTATGCCCATAATCTCGCAATCAGGTTCAATTATAACTGATATTGACTAGTAAATTCAGGAGTTATGCCCTTTTCACCTTAAAAAAAGCCAGATTTCACATCTTTATTTCTTAAGCAATCATCTTTCTCAGGTGAGCGATCAAGGGCCATCTTGGCCCTCTTGTTTCATATTGACCTTCGTTGCCAGCAGAGGCCAATACGAAAAAAATAACCGGAGCGGATCTCAGTAACGATTAGGTACCGGTTCTGCTCCAATTGGAATAATTTATACTCACATTGTTTTTAGTCAGATTGGGAAAAATTTGCATAATTTTTCTTCTAATTGGGAAATTTGACCATACTGTAATATTAAACCAAAAATTACAAAAGTCAAAACTAAACAGATACTTATTTATTTATATAACATAGTTTCGAGTTAAGCTAAGTTTACAGAGAAATATCTCTGTTCTAAATCTCTACGGAGGCCAGTAAGAAGAAAATGACTGGAGCGGATCTCAGTAGAGATTACTCTGTTCTTTGCACTCTTGAACTTTTCTGTTTTGTCTCTCATTATGTCATCTATTTTTTGGTTTCCGTTATCAGGCTTGTATGTACTAAGTCTTTTTCTATAGCAATTATTATTGTGTGACTTGATTTCAAGTTAAAATTAAGATCTATTTCAGAAAAATACAAGAAAACTTGTTACATGAAATGTATATAAACACTATTGGAAAACGACTCCATTTTCCGGTAGTGTTTATATAAGGAAGAAAAACCCTGGATATTAAAAAGGTCATCATAAGTATTATATAATATCTTGACTTTTTCTTGTTTTTAATCTGCTCTGCTCATGTGTATACATTAAGGGGTGAGCGTGAAACTATGCTAAGTGCTTATATATTTATATGCATGGACTTAGCATAGTTTCATTCTCATCCCTCCATATATATAATATGAGGTTGCTGGTTCCCAGGATTTGTTAGTAAATTGCAAGCTTGGTCTAAAAAAATGACAAAGTGTAAATACATTTTCTGATTTCAAGAGATTTGCTCGATCTTTATTTGTTTGCTTAAAAATCGCATTAAAATCTGCTGAAATGAGAGAAAAATCTATAAACATGTAAACCAGTTGTACATTGTACTTGAATCCCTCACTGGATCTCTACAAGTTCTCACATATCACTAATGAGATGGGTTTTTAGCTCACCTGAGCACAACATGCTCATGGTGAGCTATTGTGATTACCTTTTGTCCGGCATCCGTGAAGCGTTCATCCGTCAGTCTGTGCGTGTGTCAGGCGTCAACAATTTTCTTTAAACAACATCTCCTTTTAAACCAATGGGCCAAATTTGATGAAATTTGCCTGTGATGTTCCTTGCATGAGGCTCTACCAAAGTTGTTCAAATGGTTTGGGTCCATTGCATATCTGGGTCACAGGAGCTAAAAATAGATTCTAAAAATGAAATCTTTAAAAATCTTCTTCTCTGAAATGGCAAGGCCTATATCTTAGATATTTGGTGTGTGGCATTGTCTTATGGACCTTTACCAATTTTGTTCAAATCATGACCCTGGGGTCGAAATTAGCCCCGCCCAGGAATCACTTGATTTTACTTAGACTTGCACTGGAAAAACTAGAAAAATCTTCTTGGCCAAGAGTTTAGATATTTGGTGCGTAACATGACCTAGTAGACCTCTACCTGGTTTGTTCAAATCATGGCCCTGGGGTCAAAATTGGCCCCCCTCCCAGGGGTCACTTGATTTAATATAGACTTGTATAGGAAAAAATTGAAAAATCTTCTTGTCAGAAACCACATGGCCTAGAGTTTAGAAATTTGGTGAGTAACATAACCTAGTAGACCTCTACCAAGTTTGTTCAAATCATGACCCTTGGGTCAAAATTGGCCCTGCCTTAAGGGTCACTTGATTTTACATAGAATTGTATAGGAAAACCCTCAAAAGATCTTCTTAGAAGCCACAAGGCCTGGAGTTTAGATATTTGGTGTATAACATGGCCTATTACACCTCTACCATGTTAGTCCAAATCATGGCCCTGGTGTCAAAATTGGACCTGCCCCAGGGGTCATTTGATTTTATATAGACTTTGTTAGGAAAAACAAGAAAAACTGTCTTGCCATAAACCACAAGGCCTAGGGTTTAGATATTTGGTGTGTAACATGGCCTAGTGAACATCTACCAATTTTGATCAAATCATGGCTTTGTGGTCAAAATTGACCCCGCCCTTAGGGTCATTTGATTTTACATAAATTTGTATAGGAAAACCCTCAAAAGTTCTTCTTCTCAGAATTCTCAAAGCCTGGAGTTAAGTTGTTTACTTGTGGACCTTAACCAAGTCTGTTAAAATCATGGCCCTGGTGTCATTATTGACCCCACCCCATGTGTCACTTAATTTTATATAGACTTATTACACTACATCTGCCAGATACATGGTCCCCTTCTGCCGTACAGACTCTTTCCGATACTCATTCTTTCCTTCCAGTATCCGTCTTTGGAACATCTTACCAGCTCATCTTACAGGTGCCTCATCTGTCGAGGTCTTCAAGTTGGGCATTGCCAGCCTAATTCTTTAAAACCAAAATTGATTTCTTTTACCATTTTAACCTAGCACATTGTTAAATTTTTAAAAAATGTTTTGAGCCTCACATCACCTTGTACAGTCTGCACACATCTTGTACGACAATGCTCCAGAGTGGGCCATGTACAGTAAAGGAAGAAGAAGAAGAAGAAGCTATGAACTGCAAAGTTTGGGTGGTAGGTACAGTTTTTGTGTGGAATTTAGATGATCTTGCTGTACTTCTGCATGGACTATGTATTCAATTTGACTCATAATACAATAATTGGCATTGAGGGCAATGAGCGATTCAGGGCCATCATGGCCCTCTTGTAATTTTTTCATTATTTCTTCAGGCAATTTTAAAAATGAATATTTTAAACCAGATACATGTAGCATATACAGTTGCTATAGTATTTTAATAAAGATTCTAAGCACATTTGTAATCTATTGTAGGACTTACATGAATCAATGCAAACGTGACAAGAATTAGGTCATGTAGTTGTCGCATAATGAGCCTCAATACGCAGCAGTCTCTATCATCTGCAAGGCCACATACATGATGACAAAGATATTTTCTTACTTGAAAGGGGAGGTAACTGCATAGGAGATAAGTTTAAACTTATTTATTTTCCATCATTTGTGAAACAAGTTCTTACAACCTATACTAATTCATCTTGACGGTTCCTGGATTGGACCAGTACTTTGAGCCTTGGAAGGTTGTGAAAAATCCTTGTTTCCATTGAGGTTCGAACCCACATCCAGCTGTCCAGTTGTAGGACATGTGCTTTGGGATTGACAGTTCCTAAGTTCAAGTCTCATCAGGGACACTGCTATATATCATAATTTCCTTGAGCAAGAAATCTACCTGGCATTGTTTCATTTTACCCAGGTGTTAACTTACAGTATGTTCCAGGTCTGGATGCCTGTTTTATGAGGGTTAACTTGTCGTATGTTCCAGGTCTGAATGCCTGTTTTATGAAGGTTAACTTGCAGTATATTCCAGGTCTAGATGCCTGTTTTATGAGGGTTAGCTTGTCATATGTTCCAGGTCTGGATGCCTGTTTCGTGGGGATACCTCTGGATATTGGAACATCCAACAGGTCTGGGACTCGGTATGGACCTCGACAGATACGCACAGAGTCAAGTCTGATCAGGACACAGAACATTGCAACAGGTAATTAAAGTAGCATAAGATGTTGCATGTGTTTCAGGAAAAGAATAGTGTGCAACCAAGTCTAGGCTTACATGTAAAACTTATCTTGCCAAACTTTCTCTCTCTCTTTACATAATTATAAAACTTATCTTGTTGTTAATCTCTCTCTAAATTTAAAATGTAAACAGATGGCTACTGGGAGAAGTGCAGTGTCCAAGAACTGTAACTCCCTGTACGAAAATTCCATCCGTAAAATAGCAGGAAAATAGACAGAAATGAGACGTAAAGTGACTTTTACGTACATAAAACAGACGTAATTTGTTCAGAACTGGAAAAAATAGAAAATTACGTACGTAAATGTTAACTTTTTACGGCCGTAATATTTTTACACCCGTAGCTTTTAACTTAGAAATTTTTCATGTTTAAAAATGTGTCTTGAAAAACATAAGTCCAATTTTACGTACGTTTTTCTTGGTTTATTGAATTTTTAAACAAAAATGTACGATCTATTTTACAACTGTAAAATAATATAATATGAAAAGAAACAAATTTTAAAAATTTTTTAATCTGAACGTTTCAGATGTGCCCAAATGAAAAATAGAGCTATAAATGGAAAACAGAATACTAAATCTTTTTAAATTTAGTGTTAATCCTTTTATGAATAATTTGAATATAAATAAGGTTATGAATGAATTTTTTTCTTTCGATTTAACCAACAACAGCAAAACAATATCTGAGCAATATTTAAGCAGCTGTTAAAGAATAATAATTTTATCTAACTTGAATTTATCAAAGTACGAGAGTAAGATGATTTCATTTCAAAAAGATATTTTATGCAATTATATATATAGATATTAAACAATTTGAATGACTTTTAAACAACAAATTTGTTTCCATGCTAGTATCAGCATTAGGGCAAACATTTAGAAAAGGTCAGTTTTTATAGCCTTCAAGACTGGTCAGACCTGATAACATCTCTGAACAGCTGACCTGGATACTGAAAAGCCACCCCTGGCTTAATGGGGCATCAAGAGGTTAACTACAGGCAGTTTTCTGCTAGAATTCTTTGTTATGTGCCAAGGATTTCCCTAACAGGCCCCATTTCAGTCACAGCAGTGTTGGAGCTCCCAGTTTGCAAATTCAGAGATAGTAAGAATGTTTAATTCACCACTAATGACTTGACTATTTAAGTTTACCGTTGCTTTGACAGTATTTCAGTCATATAGCGACATCCAGCTAATTACAGGTGAAGGAAGACCCCGAATGCACGGAGGTGTCCGGGCAAAACCACCGACCTACTGCAAGCCAGCTGGAAGGCTTCCTCACATGAAAATCAGAATGACCCTGCTGGCACTCAAACCCATGCAGTGAGGGGCTGAGTGAGTGTTAAAGTCAGCAACTTTACCTCATTGACGTAGATTGAATATTTTTTATGTGACATATTATATTCCCAGCCACAGGGACTACTTTTATGGTCAGAAAGAGTTATTTTCCTCATTACAGGATTTAAGAGTCTCTGGGATATGTATAAAACTGTAATGATAAATACTTTATGGTTATTTCACTGTCTGGGGAGGTAACTCTTCCAGAGATATCTGGGGTGTGTTGCACAGACAGAAAGTTTATTTATATTTTTCTGTTGATTATTTGCTCATTGATTGTGGAAAAAAAAAATTGAAGGATAGAAATAAGTGTCTATGTGCTAGATAAATGCATGAATTATCTGCTAAATCAGGATGATATTTGTTTCAGTGAAAGATGGATGTCTAAATTAGTATAATCTTTAAAACATTTTTTCACTAATGAAAACCATTTAGTATACCATAAAGAAAACATAAACATACTATTTTGCAACTTTTTGTTTAAGCAACGTACCCCTAATTTAACCTTATTAAACTCATAATTAAATTAAGTCACTTATATATGCCATTCCATACCATATTGTGGTCTCGGAAACAAAAGATCAGACTGGTCAATATCTCAGTCTAAGCAAACATGTTCTTTACCCTCTAATTCCTAAATTCTGGTATATGTTGTGAGGAAGCCTTCCAGCTGGCTTGCGGTAGGTCGGTGGTTCTACCTGGATGCCTCCGTGCATTCGGGGTCTTCCTCCAACTGTAATTAGCTGGACATCGCAATATGACTGAAATACTGTCAAAGCGACGGTTAAAACTCAAATAGTCAAGTCAAGCCTGGTATATTTCCCTTATGCTTCATGCTATTGCTTAACCTACATGTATAAGAGTACTTCTAGAACTGGTGGGTCCAGCGTCAGAATAATGGGACTGGGTGTGGTTACATGCCACGTGTCTACAGTGGGATTTCATAATGAGACATTTCTATATCAATCTCATGTAAACAAAGTCTCAAAATGACTAAAATACTGTTGGTGAGATGTCAAACCCCAAGCATGCAAGGGTTATGATTATTAGCAAACACATCAGTGAAAAAGTCAGGAATGTCAAAATTTCTTCAGAACATAGCATTGTTGGTGATTGGTAATGTGGAAAATATGACAAACATCAAAGAAATTATCTGATTTTCCTATAATTTATTATTGATACTATATCAAGTGGTTGGGTAATTTATTAACAGAATATAGATTGATTCCATCTATTTGTCACCGAAGAATTATCATTGTTCAAATATGAAGTCCTAGACCCGGACTCCAAATAGCATTATGTCATATAATGAGATATCTAGACTTGGACTCCAAATAGCATTATGTCATATAATGAGATATCTAGACTTGGACTCCAAATAGCATTATGTCATATACATGTAATGTGATATCTAGACCTGGACCCCAAATAGCATTATGTCATATAATGTGACATCTAAACCTGGACCCCACAGATAGCATTACGATATAAAATGTGATATCTAGACCTGGACCCCAATAACATTATAATGGAACTACACTGTATTTAGCTATCCCACTTGGTTGGAACTTTGCATCTTGAGAGATCTTGAAAAACTCCTGCTCTGAATTGAAATCCAGCCCTCAAATATGTTATCATTGAACACTACTACCACTCGTTTATGACAACATTCTTACTGCACTAGGTTGCCTTATCTGTCTCTTTTCCCTGACTTTCATGTACTTTACCGTTTGTTTATTTTTGATATCTAAACTAGGCCATCATTAAAAAAAAAGTTAATTTGCATTTGCACTACCCACAACTTTATCAGTGTGTAGCTAGGTGGCTTAATCTTCTTTCATTTCTAGACAGTAAATAAAACTACCAGAAAGAATGGCAAAAATCAAATCCTTCAAGGTTTAAAAGTAATATTGAATAGGGGTTTGTTTTGGTGAGTCATGCAACAGCAAGCCAGCAGTTTCTAAATAATGGCCTCTGACACAGTAACATATATTCAGTACATGTAAGATTTTCAATGCAATTCAGAGATAAACAGGTCAGCTAGTATATGTTTATATGTACATGTATAAAGATGGCGCAAACATAGATAACACAACTGGTTGAGGGAATATCTGAAGTGTCATGATAATGGAGATGTGGATAGGAAGGAAGGTTGTGGCCCATATATATAATTTTTCATCATCATCATCATCATTATCACCATCATCATGAGCAGCAGTAGCAGAAGAAGAATCTTTACCATCTCCAGCAGATGAAATTAATTTATTCCATGCTTTTGGTGAAAAGATTTGACTATATAAGTATAAGCAGGAGAAAATCAAATATTCAGCAGTCAAGAGACAGTCTTATCTTCTAAAAAGGGGAAGTAATTTTACCCAAAATATAAAAATGAAAAGGCATGAAATAGATATGTCATTTGTTGATTTTTCTTATAAGATTATATGACACTTGATGATTTTTCTTTTAAGATCATGTTTTCTTTCACTTTCGGTTTTAGTAAATATGTAGGTATGTAGCATTTACATTAGTATCTTTAGTTTTGAAAACATCAAAAATAATGTGAATAAATAAAGTATTGTTTATTACCCCTGGTAAGATTCATTACACCCCAAGAAGTGAAGATGCATGATTTCAAGAGATACCATTTAATTGCAGGGGCTCGTCCGTTTGACTCGATGCAGGTTGCTGATGTTGGCGATGTGAATTTGAATCTGTACAACCTTCCCAAGGCTTGCAATGACATCAGGAAACATTTCCAGGGTCTCGTGGCACATGGGTGTATCCCCCTGGCCATGGGTGGGGACCACACTCTCACATACCCCATCCTGCAGGCCATAAAGGTAACAATCCTTTACCTCATTAATATTCATGCACAATTTTTTGACTTGATGAATATTAATTTACTGTACTGTGGATGATATATGAAACAATGGATTTTTCATTGCCATGATGACTTTATAGAATCTGAGCTATCATGCTGTATGAGCAAACAGCGGAGATGCCGATCAGACAACTGCCCTTCCAGCTGTGTTTGCCAATTAAGGCATAAAAAAATGTATGTTAGGTTAAGGATAAGATTATGGGGAAGCAGTTTGGACCAAAATTTTGGCAGACGGACAAGCGAAGTCAAACTTTTGTTGTCCATGTGATAAATCCTGAATGAGTCAGCAGATTAAAATAATTTTTGATACACGTGTTTATCACAATAAAATGGAGGTCAAGTGTAATTTTGGACAAAAACCATAAATTTTCTACACAGATATTGCGCCTTTTTGACTTAGACTTTGCAAAAAACACCTCGTCAGTGCCATTACTCCTGAGCAGATCAACAGATTTTAATAATTTTTAGTACACCTGTTTATCTCAATAAAATGAAGATCAAGAATGATTTTGGGAATAATCTGTAAAGTTTCAACTCAGTTATAGCCCCTTTTTTAACTTTGAATTAGCAAAAAACTCCAGAACAGGTTGACATATTTAAGTAGTGTTTCTTCCACATGTTAGTCTTGATAAGAGGAAGGTCTTGTTCGATTTTTAGCAAAATCCATAAATTTTTGAAACCGTTATGGCTCCTTTTAAACTTAGAATTTGACAAAAGGAAAAACACTTTTCTTGCGCTAGCTTCTGGAAATGATGTTTTCCAGTTTCCCAGTTTTTTACCTTGTTACTTTAGATAGTTGTAGATGTGAAAATAAAATGTATAAGATTGAACATGTTTCTTCAATTTTATTATGTGTGTGTAAACATGCATATGCACACACACAAGTTGTCCAACATGCAAAATGATACGACAGTTGAGACAAAATAGTTCAGTTGGAAAGTCAGATTTTTAACTTTAGTAAAAGAAGAAACAAAAAGGGGTATTCACTGGTTTTATTTCAGTGACTTATTAGCTCTCAGGGAAAGCGAAACCTGAAACCTGTTTTATATGGTTAAACGAATATTTCTATGATGAATACATATTCAATGGCATTGTAAATTGTATGCATAAATTATAAAATCTATAAGACATACACAAAACTATGCAGATAATAATAACAGGAAAAAAATCATATAGTACACACGATTAAATATCAACATCAGATATTAAATCTGTAAAATGACATTAACTGCTTTTAACATATTTAAAACAAGTATTTAAAAAATATATACTATACTATCTAAATAATAAAAAATGGTTTTCAATCCGGTATAAATGCAGTTTAAATTATGAAAAGCACTGCAATTAAAACTGTTTGTAAAAGTCCTTAAAATAGTGGGTTTTCAACTGTTTCTTAAACATGTCCAAGGATGTCGACCGTCTGATGGTCAATGGAAGTTGATTCCAAAGAGTTGACCCTAAAGTACTAAAACTTCTGTCATAAAATGTTTTTCGTTTGTTAAATGGAACGATCGGTCTGCTTGGTGAGCTTTGTGGTCTTCTGACAACTTCTTGTTACTAGATAGAGTCAGTTTGGTAAAGACCTCTCACAGATCCACCTCTTTGTCTAACAGGCATACTTCTTTTGAATTATGTTTGATTTAAAAATTGTGATTTTCTAATGGATGTTTATACATGGATATGGAAACAAGAAACATTGCGTACCTTTCCTTTTGATGTGGATTTTTTTTTTCATATTAGAATAAAAGAAATTCTCCCCAAAATGTAAAATATTCTTTTATTGATTTATGTCTATTATCACTTTTTCAGATAACATAGTTGCTTTTAGATAAACATGTTATGTGTTACATATTCTAGGGGTTCGAAGTCTTTATCTAGCTAGACCTGAGCTGAAGTTTGCTTATGCAAACCAGACTTAGACTGGAAAGTGACCAGACCTGTGTTAGGTCTTGGATAAAATCAAATTTTGTTTATGGGCCTTTTACATGTAATTTACAGGAAAAATATGGTCCCGTGGGACTAGTTCATGTAGATGCACATTCAGACACCAATGATGAAATGATTGGTGAAAAGATTGCTCATGGTACACCATTCCGACGTGCAATGGAGGAGGGATGTCTTGTTGGGAATAAGGTGATACAGATCGGTCTGCGGGGGTCCAACTACGATCTGAGAGACTACGATTGGGGCAAACAGCAGGTGAGTACAGTACAGGTCCATCTTTATGCAGTTCTTGATACATATTTAAATTGGACCAGGTATTGACTGCAAGCTAACAGAATAAAATAAACCAGTTGCAGTGTCATTAGTGGGTAAAGCATCCGTCCTATAAACGGGAGGTTGTGGGTTCAATTCCTTGCCGTTTGAAAATTGTGTGGGTAGTTCCAGAACGGTTTGACTGGGAGTGATATCATACCACTTGTTTGTGGTATAGTGTATATGTAAAATTTGTGTCAACATGTACATGAGGGGAAGGTGTAATTGATATGTTGACATGCATTTTTAGCAACATAAAATTTAGGATTCCATTGATGTCAACCTAACAGGACCCACCTGTTTAAACATGTAGTGTCAATATAAGTTTTCCTCATTGTTTTCATAGGTCTTGAAAAAACCTTCCTTTTACTTTAAAAGCCTTTGAAAACCCGTATAAGCTGACAATTGCTCTTGAATAATCCTGTAATTGTAAGTAAATTGGTATTTTAAATTTTTCTCACTAATTGAACTTATAATTTTTAATAAAATAGGAAAATATTATGACTGGGTGACATAGCTGGGGTTTTTTTTTGTGTTCAGTAGTACTGAGTATCATCCGGCCTAGATTATTTTATTTGCAGCCATAAAAAACCTAAATTTTGCCCCTCCAAATTTTTATGAACCATATGTTCCTATAATTCATAACATTTTCAATCTTGCTTGTCATTACTGCAGCCTTTTGACTTTTATTTAAAGGTCACAAAGATCATTGCATTGATAGCTTTCATGTGGTAAAGAGTTCAGAAATCATTGTGTTTTGTATATTTACCTTTTTTATTATTGCAAAATGGAGGAAGAAGTAAATATTTGTTTAAATCTCAATCTTTTCAGGGTTTCCGTGTGGTTCAGGCCCATGAGTGTTGGCACAAGTCCTTGACTCCTTTAATGAAAGAAGTGAGAGAAATGATGGGAAACCATCCTGTCTATATCTCCTTTGATATTGATGCGCTTGATCCCAGCTTTGCTCCTGGCACCGGTAAGGCCTTAAAGATTTAAACTGCTTGGTTTTGATTTGTGACAACCATGTATGTACATCACACCAGCATGGGAGCTGCATTGTCAGGGGGCCGCCATGGCTAAGTGGTTATGGTCCCAGATTCACTATCACCTATCATTTAGCCAGTTCCATGTTCTCCAGTTCTATGACTGGTTGGCCCAGTGTCAGAATAATGTGACTTGGTGTAGTGTAGTATTATTCCCTTTTCTATGGGCATGTAGCATAGTGAGGCAGCACTTTCTATGTCAAATGTAGACAAAAGTCTCCAACTGCCTATAGTATTGTTATTGTCAAACCCAAGTAAATAAACTTAACAAAACTGTTTTACATGTAATTCAACAATCTTAGACTCTGTCAGTTGCATAGTTGAGGACAATGTGTCGCAAAATTCTGTACTTCTTCTGGGCTCTGCGTGACTGAGAGGGTAAAGTCTTTGACTTTAACACTCACTCAGCCTCTCAACACATGGGTTCAAGTCCTGGCAGGGTTATTCAGATTTTCATGTGAGGAAGCCTTTCAGCTGGCTTGTGGTAGGTCAGTGGTTCTAGCTGGATGCCTCAGGTCTTCCTCCACCTGTAATTAGCTGGACGTCGCTTTATGTCTGAAATACTGTAGCAGCCACAGACAACTCAAATAATCAATCAATCAATCAAACCATACTTCTATGTGTAGCCGGATACAGGTATTTGGTGATAAATAAATAGGCAAGAAAACATGTGGCTTGGTAGCTCAGTTGGTAGAGTGTAGGAATGGTATTCCTCAGTCCCTGGGTTCAAGTCCCGGTCGAGCCACTGATTTTTTCACCACCACCTGTTACATATGCATTATACAATTTTTTTTGTGTGTGTTTGTGTGATCTTGATATTCCAGGTTTTTTAATCATTTTTATATCCAGGAAGTGTATTTTTATTGAGAAAACTAAAAGGAAAAGATGATCAGAAAATGCATTTAAATCAATGAATAGGCTGGAACACTGAAGATTCAGTTTATAAGACCACCTTTCTTAAGGTGCCACTTTTCCACATGATTGCTGAAAGCAGGTGTTGTTATTCCCAGGTACACCAGAGATTGGCGGCCTGACTTCAATACAGGGCCTTGAGATCGTCAGGGGTTGTCAGGGACTCAACATTATTGGAGGCGACGTTGTCGAGGTAGGTTATTGACGTCATAAATTCTTGTCATATTTTTGATGTGTAGATTGAAACATCTGTACTGAGGATGCCTTCTGATGGGACAGTAGCTAACAGTATTCATAGTTGGTAACTAAGGACACTAAGCTGAGGATCAATGCAAATTAGCTAGGAATGGTTACAAAGGACAGTAGGGTCCATAACTAGGAACCATAGCTAAGGTAACTAAGGGTAGTAACCAGGGACTTTTTAATGAATTTAAAGGTTGATCGGCAGCATTTGCTAGTTTTGAATTTATCCTGTATTAACATACGAGAACTTTTGCAAACGCAGATGTAGTGTACCAGAATGTGCAGTGGTGACAGAATTGGTCAGTTGAAGAAGAAACAGAATGTCCATGATTACACCATTAGAAACTAACTTATTCTTCACTTTAGTTGACATTTAGTAACAGAGTCCAGCAATGCAATTCTGAAAAATTTAATCCAGCATTCAGGAATGGTTATAAAATGACCACAACTTTTGCCATCAGAGTCCAACTTAGGTGAACTATTTTTAAACTTAATTAAGTATTCAGGAATGTTTACAAACGAAGAACAACCTACACAAAAATTGATTTCCAAACGACAAAGTTTATGCATGATTAAAATTTCCAACAAACACAGTGTTACACCAGCAACATTAACTCTTATTAACCTTCAACAACTTTAATTAGCAGAGCTGGACATTTGGCCGAACGTTGTTAAACTTCGGTTTAACATCGTAATGTGAACACAGCCTTAACAAATTGCATTTTGTTTTCCTCCCCATGGCTTGCTGAAAATTTCAAAGGGTTGTCCACATGTGATTTCTCTGTTTTATCTAGGTCTCTCCTCTCCATAAGTTTCATAATATTTTCATGTATTGACAACATGCAATTGTTCTGTATTTTACAGGTATCTCCCCCATATGATTTCCAGGGTACCACTGCACTCACTGCTGCAAACATTTTGTTTGAGATGCTGTGTGTTTTGCCAAAAGTGAAATATGGCCTGAACTGAGAGAGAATGTGTTGATTTTATATAATCAGAAATTAACTGGTGCTTGGAGACCTTTTTCTGCCTTTGATTTTCCACTATTCAGTGATTAATTTTACTGCTGTCTTTCCATTTCAGAAAATTAGGATTCATATGGGTATTATGCAGTATTGTAAATTTTTACCTCATTAGAATGTAAGATATATATACTGTTACTGCTACTGTGAAATCATTTATTTTCGTGGGACACTAATTTTTGTTGATTTCGTGGAGGGTTTTATCAACAAATATTAATCCCCACTAAAACTTGTCTCTTATATAGACCTAACGTTTTCTAGAAAATAGATCCACAAATAAATGTACCCACAAAATTCACTTAGGTACATTATCAGTGAAATTTAATGTCAACAAAAATTAATGATTTTACAGTACTTTGGCACAGGAATTTCAGTATTACACTCAAATCTCTTATAGCCATGAAGTATTCAGTTTTCAAGTATTTAATTTACAACTTTTTGTTTTTGTTCAGAAAGTGTAATATATATATGTTACTTCTACACAAGACTTCACTATTTTTGTAGGTAAAATGTTTTACTTATTTAATTTTTTGAATACATATGTGAGCCTTGGAAAGGTCATATGATATGCCAGTGAAGCTATTGGGTTATCTGGTAATCTAATTTGAATACATCTGTAAACATTGGAAAGGTCACATGATACCTCAGTGTAGCTATTGGATAACCTGATAATCTAATTTGAATACATCTGTAAACATTGGAAAGGTCACATGATACCACAGTGTAGCTATTGGATAACCTGATAATCTAATTTGAATACATCTGTAAACATTGGAAAGGTCATATGATACCCCAGTGTAGCTATTGGATAACCTGATAATCTGATTTGAATATATCTGTAAACATTGAAAAGGTCATATACTGTGGGGCAGCACTTTATCTGCCTCATATGGACTAAGTCTCCAGATGACTGAATTACCATTGATGGGATGTTAAGCCTAAGATGAAATTCCAGTATGTTCATCTAGTATAATTATTTGATTAATATATTCATGTACTTCAATCATTATATTTTTGTCTCAGGTGCATGGTTAGGGGCATTTATGATGCAAGCATTCCATTATCTAGATACCTCATTTAGACAGGGAGGCTGCCTTGGCCGAGAGGTTACAGTCGTGGACTACATATCTCTCAGCCCCTCACTGCTGTGGGTTCGAATCCCAGTAGAGACTTCGAATTTTTCATGTAAGGAAGCCTTCCAGCTGGCTTGCGGTAGGTCGGTGGTTCTACCCGGGTTCCTCTGTGTACTCGAGGTCTTCCTCCACCTGTAATTAGCTGGACGTCGCTATATGATTGAAATACTATCACAGCGACGGTAATCCCCAATACAACAATATAACTCATTTAGACAGGTTTTGGGCAAATCACAAACAGAGCAGACCCAAATCAGACAACTTCCTCCATGAGATCTCTGATCTGGATCCCCTCTATTTGCTCATACAAAATTATTGCTTTAATTCTATACAATCTGTAATACGAAGTAATTACTATTGTTTCATATGACTTGACTTAACTATTTGAGTTTACTGTCGCCCCGACAGTATTTCAGTCATATAGCGAAGTCTAGCTAATTACAGGTGGAGGAAGACCCCGAATGCACAGAGACATCGGGATAGAACCACAGACCTACCGCAAGCCAGCTGGAAGGCTTCCTCACATAAAAATCTGAATGACACTGCCGGGATTCGAACCCACGCAGTGAGGGGCTGAGTGAGTGTTTAAGTTAGCAACTCATATAACATTGTAAGTTCTGTAAAATAATATTCATCTCATGTCTCCCATTGACTTGACTTGACTATTTGAGTTTACCATCACTTTGACAGTATTTCAGTCATATAACGACTTCCAGCTAATTACAGGTGGAGGAAGACCCAGAATGCACGGTGGCATCTGGGTAGAACCACCGACCAACCGCAAGCTGTCTCAAATTGACTTAAATAATTGCGATGTTAAACCCAATAACCAAACAATATTCATAATGTCATACATTCATTAGTACATGAATATTGATGAGGTATAAGTACATGAATATTCATGAATATTGATGAGGTATTAGTACATGAATATTGATGAGGTAAGGGGTTGAATTTTCTCAAAAACAGTTTAGTTCATGTAACTGTTAGGTCTAAAATATGGCCATAATAATCAGAAAATGATTGCTAGCCATTACAATAAAAGAAGGAAGAACCTTTTTAATTATGTTCACTATCTTTGTTTTGGATGATAAATTCAGCGCTCTTGAGCTGGATTGAGGAAATGAGTAAAGGTACCCGTCAGCTTTGTACAACAATGGAGTATCTATCACAAAACTGTGAAGAGTCAATTTTTATATTTATCTTGATGTCAGGAAGAAAATCACCAAATGCAAGTCACATACTCCGACCATAGTACATAACTTTTCAGAGTACTACATGAACAAGTTTGAGGCAAATATTTAAATGTGGGCAAAAAAACATCTCTCGCAAGCAAGAGTACATATGTTCCAGCAATCATTTAGAGTACAGAAGTGTTTTACTGCAAGCCTGATACATTTGTATGCTTAGTAGAATAGCTCATGTGAGAAAATCTTCCAGCTAGTCTTTAGTACCCTATTGCCTCTGTGCACTTGGTGCATTCCTCAGTCTGCAATAGCCTGAAATACTGTTGCAGCCAGGTGCCGACATAAGATTTTTGGGGGGACTCGGGATCTAGTCTAAATCTAGTCATCTGACTTTTTGGGTCAAATTTTTCATATTTTTTGCTCATATTTGACTTTGAAATATTGCAATTTAATATATAAACTTCAACTTTATGGTATACTTGTACTTGTTAATATTTTTATACAATGTGATTTATGTTAAAAATTGTTGTCTGTGATCTCTTAAATAAGAACATGATATACTACATGTTAATAAATAACCATTACAAAAAAAGCAATTTGAGAAATAAAATTATGTACTGCTATTTGTTTGTGTTATTATTTGCAACATTTTATTTTGACAGGGGTTTCTTAATTACTATGCAATACAATAAAAACTGCATTATTGGTAATGAATTGAACAATGGATCAGTCTCTAGACACGCTTAACAATGACAATATACAGTTTCTGAAATGTTCCTTTTGAGGAAAATATTTTCATGAATTAACCCTTTCCCTCATAGAGGACACCATGAAAAGACCTATGCGAACAGCATAAAACCAGATCAGCCTGCGAGTAACTCACAGGCTGATCAGGTTTTATGCTGTTCGCTGCTCCTCAGTGGTCTGGAAATGAGGACTTTATAATTAAATTTGGTAAGGTTTAACTGTGGTTTTCTGCAGATCAGGCTTTATGTGGTACCTATTGAGTGCGTCAAAATGAGTCTATATGAGGGAAAGGGTTAATAAGATTCAGCAATCACCCAACCGGAAATTTCTGTTGTAGATTAAATCAATTACAATCTTATCTACAGAAATGTATAATAATATGTATTACATCTCTGTATCTTATTTTTATTATATTCTCCAAAAAGTGTAGCTACATGAAGAGAAACACATAGAGGATAATTGTTGATTTCAGTGAAATATAATTTTTATTTCATTACGTGAGGATGAAATAATCAGTTCCCCACGAGTTATTATTTAATGTTTTTCTGACATTTTAAGGCCCCCGTATAGGGGAAGAAGAAGTCACGCTACAAAACTGTGAAAATTATAATAATAATAATATTCACTGATTGAGACTTGGTATTAAAATTTTA
>CM037791.1:6017733-6031775 GCA_021229015.1 Solen grandis | reverse complement strand
GATGCTGTTTTCGTTGATCGGACCTATGCCCAAAATGGTTCGAGAAGGAGGCAAGGTAAGGTGGGTCTTTTGGGCATGAAACGGTAAGAAAAGAAGAAGACTTTAAATTTTTAGTAAAAAACCAAAAGCCATGGTTTTTAAGGCCCATTGTGACTTTTTAAAATTGGAAATTAGTAAGTCTGTAATTTAGCATTAAAAAATTTTTTAAAGTAGAAATTTTTAAATTCTTTTAATGTAGCAGAAAGTTTGGGTCTCCAATTGGTTTAATGTTTAAATTCACGGGAAATGTTTTAATGAAACTGATTTAAGGGTAAATTTTTTTCCTTTTTAAAAATTGAAATGGATACGGGGTTTTGAAAAATAATAACTTGAAAATGGTTTAGTATCCAAATTAACAAAAAAAAAAAAAACCTATTCTCTTGAATGAAAAAAATTAATTTACTATTCCAAAAAAATTTTTTTTTTCCCAAAAATAATTTTTTTAGAAAAGGTGCAAAGGATAACGATTGAAAATTTTGTTGAATGGATACAGTCAAAAAAATTTCCCACACATAGAAAGAATAGGTATTTTTCCCTTTTTTTTATCACAAACAAATTTGTTCGGGTTAAACTGTAAATCACCTGTCTTATTTTGGGTTCAGTAAGTCTGAATTTTGTAGTACAAACTATAAGTTCCACTTTTCAGTTTCCCAAATTTTTTCATTGAACTGGGCATGTGTTATAACCTCAAGGGGTAGTTGTAAATAAAAAAATTAAAAAAAAATGAATTCCTTCCCAAAATTTAAAACCCTAAAAAATTCCCCCTTGCAAAATTTAATTAAAACGGGGAAAATCATTAATTGTCATGGGGAAAAAAAATTTTTCGTTGATTTTATGGAGGGTTCACATCAAAAAATTTTTTTGTTCTAACGAAAAAATCCCTTTGGAATCTACGAAATTTTTTGCAAGGAAAAATTTTAAAGTGTTAAAGTATATGAAGTTGTGCCTCTTAAGTTTTAGAGATATTTAATTGAAACTCAAATTGTTTAATGGCAATCAAGGGTAGGTTCGAATGAAAGACTATTGATTATATTCATGAATGCATATCAGAGTTAAAAAACTATTTTTTTCTTTTTATTTGATATATAGAGAAAACTGTGGTGAAGTGTCCTACTTTTGGAGATTTTTCATTGAAGGTTGGCATGTGTTATTCCCAGGAAGTGTGTTAAACAAATTATTTTATGGAACCTGTGAACTAATTGTAGAGACTTCCAAGAATAATATATAGTAAAAGCAAAAACCTCTTCTTTCTTTTAGATATTTGATAAAACTTTTCTTTTTTTTTTTTTTTTTGTAAAGAGTCAATTACTGATCATAGCATATTGGTCCTGAACATTTGACCCTTAATTCATCTAATATGAATAATTAAGGTGATTTTTACACAAAGGCGAAAAAATGGCATCTCATCAGAGAATGTTGTATGAAGTGAAACAAAGCTGTACTTAGGAATATATTAACCCTTTACTTCATATAGACCCATTTTGACGCACTGGCAAAAAAAGCAGATCCAGGTCAGACAGCTCCTATAGAAGCTGTCTGATCAGGGATCTCCTCTGTTTGCTCATACGCTATTGTAGCTCAGTTTCTACACAGTCCATGTAGCAAAGAAAAGTCCATGATTTCATTTACCATTTTAAGTTCAATCAATTAATATTCATTAAGTCATAAATTTGTACATGAATATTCATGAGGTAAAAGGTTAACAACCTTCAGTGATAACGCCAGTTAAACCTCAGCTTGGCAGAGTGAGATATAGGTTATATAGGAGTAATTCACCTTTTCTTGTCATGTCAAATTTCACAAATAGTTTCCAAAATTGTTGATGTGGCTACAAGCCAGGGATATTTGTCGTATTTTTTTATTTCCTTTTTTTTTGTTGCTTCCAATTTTATAATAATTTTAAATGATAATAATAAAGGGATGATTTTATTAGGAATCCCCTTTGCTTCTTTTCAGTAAAAAAAAGTAGATGATTTTTTGTTTTTTTGTAAAAAAAAACCCAAAAATTTTAAAGGGGGTTATTTGAAATATGTGTGGATTTTGAAAAATAACCTGCAGATCGTAATTTCCGTTTTTAGCTGAAAGAGGAGTGAATATTTATTGCAAATTTAAATTAAATATTCTCGTTATGTCTCTTCAATAATAACCCGGGGGGAGGAAAAAAAATTAAAAAGACAAAAGAGAATCTTCCCAAAAAAAAAGGAAAATTTAATAGGGGGGCCATGCCCGGGGCCCAGATTTTTCCCCTTTGTTAGTAGGAAGCAAAATAATAAGTTTAAAATACTTTCTTAAAACATATTTCCCCCTTTTATTTTGTCTAGTAAATTCAGTGTATAATTATGCAAATGAAGGTAGAAAATAGGGGAAATAGTGAGGCCCTGGGGGAAAATGGGGTGTATGTTTTTAAAATTCCAGTTTTCATGACGTATATTTCGCTTTATAATTGGGATGTAAAAAAAGAGAAATATTTACTTGAAAGGGACAATGCAGGGGTGACAGTTTTCCCAATTTTTAAGAGTTTTAAAAAGGTTTATAGAATTTCCTTCGAAAAGAAGGGGGGGGGGGGGGAGAAAAAGTGGGTAACTTGTTTTTTTCTTTAAAAAAACTTACCTTAAATTTTCCCCCCTTATATAGGATCCCCCAAAATTTTTTTGAATGTTGAAAAATAGAAAAGAATGGGTTCAATTAAAGTGTTATATGGGGAAAAAATTGTTCTAATAAAGATTTTTCGGGAAAGATGTACGGGAATAATTTTGGTGACAATTTTTTTTATGTAAATTTTTTAAAAAATTTTTTTTGTAAAATTTTTAAAAGAATCTAGAAAATTGTAAAAGGTAATGTGAATTTTTTCCCAGAGATTCATTTTGAAATTATTGGTGCTAATTTCATTGTGTTTTGCTTCTTTGAGATAAATTATTTTAAGCTTCACCTTTTATTTTCAATTTCATCCCAAAAAATTTTGGTTTGTAAAGGGGGCCTTTTAGTTTAAGAAAATGTGTTTTTCCTCCTCAAAATAATTTTTAAAAGTTTCCCAAATCGATAAAGGGAAAAAAAAAGAAAACTTTTTTGTTCTTTTTGGAATTGAAAATGATATTTTTTAAATATTAAAAAAATGTTTTTAAAGATTTGGAAAAAAATTATTGTGAATATGCCCAAAGAAAAAAATGGTTCCCAAAAAAAATAATTTTACATAATTATCATGGAGTTTTTGCATTACCATTTTTAATTATGATTTTTGCTCTTAATTTGGTAAATGTACGAAATAAATAAAGAAAACTTTTTTTTCCTCAAAAAAAAATAAAGAATGGTTCCCCCAAAATAGTGTTTAGGTATCGGTTTCAAACCCGATATACAAAAATTTTCAACCATCTTGGGTGACTGTTTAAAAATATAATTATATCGTTAGCAGATTATTCAGTATTCTGTGTTGCATGCTTGTCTGTAGATAGTTTCCCACCCCCCCTGTCCCTTGCACCCCCAGTGTAGGCCCCAAAAGCTTTGAGGTCCTCTTTTTTTTGTTTTCCCTAGTTTCCTGAGAGCGGGTCTAGCTGGTTCCCACTCTTTCAAAACCCATTTGCGCCTGTGGGCACAGGGTTAAAATTCAAAGATAAAAAAATTTTTTGGGCCCGACAAGAAATAAAACTGTGAGATAGTCTAAATTTTTCTGGAACATTTGAAGTTTGCAGGAGGGTTTAAAACTTTTAATTATAAAAGGGGAAAAGGGAAAAAAAAAAAATCCAGAAAAAAAAAGTGTGGAAAATTATTCAGGTCCTGTTTTTAAGAGAAAAAACTTTCATTTTGTTTTACAATTCTTTTTTATTTATTTTGTCTTTATGTAACTTGGGGATTGGATTTGATGCAAAAAAACCTTTCAATTAAAACCCGAATGTCTGCAAATGTCGATGTAATTGAATCATAAGATTTTTTTTTAAAAGCATTTTTTTTTAAATTTATTAGGCGAAAATAATTTTATTTAAAATTTTGATTTTTTTTTTAATTTTTTGTTTTTTTAATAGGTCTTTAAAAACCTCTGTGGAAAACATTTTTAAAGTGTCAAAAAACAAGAAAAATTTTTTAAATTACAAATTTTTTTTTTTATATAATATTTATATTTTTTATACTTAATTACCATTTTTAAAATTTTTCTAAAAATCTTGTGCATTAATTATCTATCGTTTAAAACCCCATATTTCATTTTTAAATGAAGTAAATCTAAAAAAAAAAAAAAAAAAAAAAAAAAATCAACAGTGTTGGTTTGTTTAAGTGATGTTTTCATTAAAAATAGGGGTGCCTTTTTGGGAAAGGGTTTTGTAGTGTTTTTTCAAATTTTTAGAGAAAAATTTTCAACCCAATTTCCCAATAGGCTTTTTTAAATTTCCCTGAAAAACGTATAAAAAAAAATTGTATATTCTTTTTTTGTAACCCAGGAAACCCATCGACTGCGTTTTCCTGTGTAGCTATTGATGACTGTAATAAATATGTTTAATCTGTACAACAGGAAAATCCATTTTTTAATGAAAGTTTGGAAAAATGCGATCTCATTTTTCTGGTTATCTTGAATGAAATCCTTGAAGAATTTTGTGAAAGAGTAAAGATAGTTTTAAGTTAAAAGAAAGTCTTTATCAGCTCAAATCTTTTTTTGAAGTAATTTTGGCAAATTTTAGTTTATGAAATAGGGACGGAATTGGAAATTAAGATTGATTTACTCAAGGGTTTTTGAACTATGGGGTAAGTTTTGTTTGAAAATTGCTTGAGTGATGAAGGTTTACAGTGTAAGCTTATCCCTTTCCCTCATGAAGGACCATGAAAAGACCCTTTATGCGAAAGCTAAACCGATCAGCTGGAGTAATACGGCTGATCGGGTTTTTAGGTTTTATGCTGTTCGCGCTTTAACTGTGGTTTTCGCAGATGGCTTTATGTGATACTTTGGGGGCGTAAAAAATGGTATATGGGGGGAAAGGGTTATGGAGGGGTTTAAACAAGTCTGGGGGGTTTGTTGTAATAATATGTAATTCTTTTCTCAGTCGGTGAAAAAAAATAAGCTGAAATTTTAAAACCCCTGGGATGAATTTTAAATTTTAAAGCAAAAAGGGCTCATCAAGGCTCAACAGATTTAGTTAATTTTTGTAACATGTTTTTTTTAAATATGTTTATTTTGGAAAAACCAAAAAAATTTTGACGTAGTTAAGGCCCTTTTTCGATCAAAAATTTGCTAAAAAGTTTATATTCTGTGCAAAGTGTGTGTGAGGGTATTAGTTACTTTACTTCAATGTATTTCATTTTTAAATTGTTATAAATTGTTACAACATGGTGCAATATCAAATATAAGTTTTGGCCCCCTAGTCCCTTTTTCCTTTTTTAAATGGATCACCTTATTTGCAAAAAGTAAAAGAATTTTAAGATTTTTAAAGGGGTCTGTTTTTGTCAACTGGCTCTGTTATCGGGGGCCCGTCAAAGGATTCTTTCCAATGAAAATTTCATTAATTCTTTTCCCAAATATGCTATTTATCCAAGTATTTTTTTCCCCTAAATCAAGAAAAGGGCCCTTTTTAACTGTATTGTAAAAAAAAAAAAAATGAAGGTTACACTTTTAAAAAATTTCTCAATTACCCTCCTTCCATTATTTAAACAAAAAATATCCTTTAAACCCGTTGAAAAATGTTATGATCTAAAAAAACGAATTTTATAATTATGTTTTTTAAATATATTGGGTGTTTTTTATAAGGAAAAGTATTTTTTTAAGGATTTTTTATAAGGGGATCTATGAAATAGCATATGTCAGGAGTTTTAATAAAAAGCAGCTTCTGGTATATGTGGGTTGTCCCCCTGAAATCAGGGGGTCATGGGCAAATCCTAGGAGATTACCAAAGTTGCAAAAAATAGTGCGGTTTGCCTCTTGCATGGTGTTTCGCATATAGGCGGGTTTCCAGGCTGGTGTGTTCGTGCTCTTATTTACAAATTCATTTTTTTATCTGTCTCATGTAGAAAAGCCCTAAAAATGACTGAAAAATGATCAAAAATAACAAATAGCTTTACAAAAAATTTAAAGGGAAAAAAAAAAGAGAAAAAAAATCCAGGGGACTAATTACCCAATTGGAGGCTCTTAAGTGCTCTTGTGATTATTGAAAATGAGGCAAAAACTTAGTTGTGTTACTTTATAAGTGTGTGTCTATTATATAAAGTGAAGTATTTGTTTACAGTACTGTTGTTTTGTGATGCTTGGCCAGTGCAGCCCAAGTCACCCTGCACATATGCTTCGATCATGGTTGTATTTTTTGTTCCAATTATTTTCAGCAAACCCCCCGTAAAAAACAAAGGTACATTCCAAAGAAAAAAAGGACATGTCAATTACAAAATTTAGCTGGTTAGGGTAAAAAATGTGTGACTATTAGCGGGGAATGCTATCTCTGTAATTTGTCTTTATTACAATGATTTTTTATTTTTTTAACTAATAAAATAGGGGAAAGAAAAAAAAAGCAAAAAACGAACCCCAGAACATTTATTTTTGTGAATGTATTTAAAAGCATCCATTTTCTTCTTTTTGCTCCTTTGAAAAACTTATCTTGCATTAAAAGAAAGAAGAAAAATGTCAGAATTTGTCTGCTTTTTTAAAATTGCTTATCAAAATTAAGATGTTTTCATCATTGTTCCTGTGCGATTTATGGGGTTTCACCAAACATAGGTTTAAAAAAACCCTTTTTAATCATAATTTCAGCAAAATTTCGGTTTTTTAAAATGTATAGTTAATTTTTGAGTCATTTTTCCCTTTTTGCAATGTTAATTATGTTTTATGTGACAAAACCCCCCAGGTTTCCGCATATTGTAGTATTCTGTAAAATCCTATATTGTGTGTATTTAGATATGTTTTCAGCGAAATTTTTTTTAAATTTATTTTGGGAGGTAAGAAGTGGATGAAACAGTGTAAATAGTGTACCAGCATTCAAAAAAAGAGCGGGCCTTTTTGATAATGGGAAACCTTGTTTAGTGAGTTATTTATATCTAAATGCACATATTTTTACTGAAAAGGGCCTTTTTTATGTTCTTTATAAAGTTACCTAGGGGGTTCCTCCTAAGAAATGTTTTATATTGAATGAAATAATATGCCCATATTAAGTAAATCCCGCAGTTGCAATTTGATCCCCAAAAGGAAAAAAAAACTTTATTACTTTAGCAAAAAAAAGGGAGGGGGAAAAACAAAATGTTTTTTTTTAAAAGGAATAGAACGCCCTTTTGGAAAAACCGTTTGGGGTCTATTGAGATTTGTTTTTTTTAAAATTTTTGTATTTTAGAAAGATCTAAAATGTCAAAATACTGTAACTTGTAGTGGGTTTTTATAAGGAATCAGTAGAACTTGGGTTTTTTTAAAAATGCTCTTAAAAAATTGAATCCCAAAGGGGCTGGGTTTTGTTTGGGTGAGTTGGGGGGAGGGGAAAGATAAAAAAGGTGGGGAAAAGGAGGGGGATAAAAGAAAATGGAAATGTTAAAAAGAAAAAAAAGTTATTTAAAAAAAAGAGAAGAAAAAATTTTGGGTTAGATTAAAGGTTGTTGATGGTTGAAAAATTTTAAATAATTTTGCTTACACAGTGCCAAAATTAGTAATGAAATTTTTTAAATTTTATCAAAATTTATACCTTTAAACCATTTTAAGTAATACAATACACAAAAAAAAAATGATGCCCAGTTTTTACAGTAGAAGTTTTTAAAAGCAGTACATAGCCATTTAGTTTAGTCTTTTATGTTTTACAAAAAAAAAGGGAAAAAGAAACTGGCAGTGGCAGATAAATCATCATGACTGCAAGTTTTAAAGGGTTTATCTAGTTTTAATCCATAGATATGAGAAAATGTTGGAAGTGCAAACTACAACAACTCCGAAATTTGATAATTTTTGGATCCAACTACATCCCAAAAGAAAAAATTTCAGTTTTAAAAAATTGATAAATTATTTCTATAGAAAAGATGTTACTAATTTAAAGAAATTTTATGGTAATTACAGTAAAAAAATTTGAAATTGGACTTTTTTGTTTTTTCTCATTAGAGGAAAATGAAAAAGAAAACCCTAAAACCATTGCCGCGGTAAACCCATGACTTGTGCCCCGGTCATGGCTGATGAGGCTTAAAAATTTGGTTTAAAAGGGGTTCGGGCGCGAAAAAGGACCTTTTTGCTTAAAAAAATTTATGGGGAAAGAACCCCCAAATGGGCAGTGAGGTTCGGTAAAAACATTCGCAAATGCGAAGTAATTCGCGCAAAGTTGCTGGGGCACCCCGTGCCACCGGCCTAGTCGATCAGGACAGTCAGTTGCAACATACCGACTTTTAAGTTTTGAATAGTCGTAAACGCAAATTTTTGAGAAAGTTTTTGCTGTTGAACCCGCCAAAAAACTCCCAAATTGTTTCTTTTATTTTAGAAAGGGTGGATTTCAATTTCAAATTTTCTTTTTAAAAAGGGTTTTTTCAAATTTTTGGTAAAAAATGAATGAGTTGGCCAAAACAATTTTTGTAAGGGGAAATTGCTGTGGTGGTGTGAAAAAAGTTAATCCTTTGTAAATCCGGGGGAAATTTTTCTTTTAAAAACCCGAAGTTTTGATTTTAACCCCGTATAAGTCAAAATGGGTTGTTGTTTTGAAAATTTTATAATTAAAAATGTAAAGTTTTATTTTGGGGCAGTGTATTTCAATTTTAACAAAAGTCTTGGTCAGTTAATTTTGAAAAGAATCATTCCCTGAATAGTAAAAAAGATGTACTTACAGTTTTAATCCAATTTTTTAGGAAATTAGATTTTGATTCATTATAATTAAATGCAGATTTGGTTTAATTTTCCCCCCCAAAGGAAAAAAGGGGGACCATGCGACAACTAAAACCAGTCAGCCTTCGAGTAACTCGCAACATCCCGGTTTTTGTTTTGTGCCCAGGGGTTTGGAATAGGGCTTTAAAAATAAATTTGGGTTTCTTTTTTTAAAAATTTTTTCTTTCAGATAGGTTTATGTGGTATATTAGGGGTAAAATGACTTTAGGAAAAAATAAATTTAAATTTTTTTATATTTAAAACCCAAAAACCCCGTTTGTGGGAAAGTGGATTTCCCGGGCAGGGGTTGCTTCAACCAATCTCCCCGTTACCCCACCCTGAAGCTCGTCAGCGGGGCTGGGGAGATGCATACTCTGTAGATTTGTAGGTCAGTTTTTGTAAAATTGGGGTTTAAAAAAACTTTGGTATTGAAGAATTAGATTTTAGGGTTTAAAAAAAGGCAAAAGTTTATTTTCAAATTTGTTTCCTGTCCCTTTTTTTAAATCGGGGCTTTTCATCAAAATTTTGCCGGCGTCAGGGGGAACAAAAAACCAAACAAAAAGGGTTGCTTTTAAAAACGTTTTTAATTTAAACAAAATGTGTTTTTGGAAAATTAAAAGACTGCAAATTGACTGTTTTAATCAGGGGTGTTTTAAGTTTTACTTCCCTTTTGCCCCGGTAGTGGAAAAATAATGAGGGGGGAAAAAGAAATTTTTGTTATTTTTTTTTTTAATTTTCTAAATTTTGGAACTTGGAGGGGTTTTGATAATTTTAGGAATTTTAACCCTGTTTTTCACCAAAAATGGTTGTTTGTGATTTTATATAAAATTTTAAAAACACCTTTTTTAGGGAAAGAAGACTTATTGTAAAACTAACCGGGTTTAATCCCTGATCAGTTTGGCGTGTCTTGGTTTTATAGGTTTTTATATTTTGGGTTTTTGGTTCTGGGTTTTCTGAAATTATTGAACCATTTTGCTAAAAAAACTTTGAGGAAAATTAAATTAAAATATCCAAGTTTATTCATCTTTTTATTTTTATTTTAAAAAGAAAAAAAAAAAAATATCAAGATTTTTTGAATATTTTCTGATATAAAAAGAACTTCCGTAAGTTTTGGTCTCTTTACCTTAGGGGGGACCCTGTGGGGTTTTCTGGAGCAATGTCGGCCTAGCAAGGACTGAACCCGCAGTTGGCTACCCTAAAACCTAGTTTTAATTGCTACAGCACATGAATATAGTGTTTTGTGGGCAAAATTATGACAGGATGTGCAAAAATGTGCACTAATTAGCTTTTAAGTAACTTGTAGAGACAAGTTGATTAGTAATCAAGGTTTTCACCTTTCTTTTCGTTCAGCAGTTGAAAAGGTGTGGAGTTTCATCATAATAGAGAGAGGGAGAATGAGATAGAGAGATTGTGTGTGTGGTCAAATGTAATATATTTTTACCAGTCATATATGCTTTTTTTATCCCTTTTCATGTATATTTTATGACTTTATGAATATTAATTTACTAAAGGTTATAATTATGGTAAATGAAAACAATGGATTTTTTCATTGCCATATAGACTGGTTAGATTCTGTGGCTGCATTGTTATATGAGCAAACTGAAAACCTTTAACCTTTTCCCTCATAGAGGAAACCATGAAAAGACCTATGCGAACAGCATAAAACCAGATCAGCTGTGAGTAACTCACAGGCTGATCAGGTTTTATGCTGTTCGCTGCTCTCAGTGGTCTGGAAATGAGGATTTTGTAATTAAATTTGGTAAGGTTTAACTGTGGTTTTCTGCAGATCAGGCTTTATGTGGTACCTATTGCGTGCGTCAAAAAGAGTCTATATGAGGGAAAGGGTTAAGTCAGATAGCTCCTGGTCTTATCAGGGTCACATCTGTTTGCGAATGTGCCAAAATGAAGTTGAGGGTTAAACATGAGACAAGCCAGATCAGACTGAAAACATTTATCTCAGGAGCTCTTCTGCCATTTATTTCTCATCCATAACTTTGGAATGGGAAAGTAACATTAGCCAGGCTAAGGATTGCTTTAATCTGATCCGGTTTCGAGAGATTGATCATGGTTTAAGATGGAGTGTGATCAGTCACAGTGGCCAGTGGTTAGAGTAGTTGTCTGTTACCTGGAGGTCATGGGTTGATCCTGACCTTCATATAGCAAGTCACTAAGATTCATTTCTGACATAACTCGTTGATCCTAAAACATGAGGGAGTTTCCAGGACTGGTTGGCCCAGTGTCAGGGTAATGTGACTGAATATGATGTCACATATCTATGGCATGACATTGCAGTAATCATTTATTTTTGTCTCATTAAGACAAGATCCCAAATGGCTTGACAAACTGTTGATGAGATGTTATATCCAAGCAAACAAACGGAACAAAATTGAGTATCGAAGTGTAGAAGGATTAAATCTATAATTGTAAAATAATCTTTGATATTAGTGTCAGATCCCGTATAAAAAATATTTCACGAAGAATCATTGATTAGCCTCAAATGTAGGAATCCTAAACAATTACAAGATGCTTGCAGGCTGAACTAGCTTTTATTTGGGTTGTATTTCTCATCACAGAGTCCCTTAAGATAAAAGCTAATTTAACACAATCAACAAGTTGATCATAAAAGCACCTCTCTCCCTCAAGAGCAATATTTTATCAGTTCCCCTCATGGTTTAATTATAGACATAATAGCATTTAGTTTTGTATTACACTCCTCAACTACAGCAGTAGTTGCTTCTTAATTTACAGTTCATTTTCTGCTCCAATTAATTGCTGTTAGTTTAGAAAATTAAGACGTTGCTGTATCAATTTAGGATGGGAGAAGTAATGAACATTCTTATGCATGACACAAATAGGTCTACCACCAGCTTCTCTTCTTGTTTGGAATTTTGTGACATCATGCCCTATTTTAATGATCTCATTTAAGATTCTAAGACTTACTTTGATTGCCCAACATAATGATCATCAATAAGATGGTTGTTTATGAGATTGTAGTTATGATGTTTTGTTTGTGCTTTTCAGTGTGTTAAGTAGTGCACTGACAGGATGTGAATCCTGATTTTCCTGAATTTGAAAAAAAAGAAACTTAGGTGCCTTCTCATATGTTAGGTTTTGGCACTTTGATGATGTCTTATAAATGTACCTTTAGGATGCTTACAGTATTTTCAAATTAACTCCTAAGATTATCCAAAATATAATTTCAAGAGTCCCCCCCTTTTTTTTTTACGTTCCAAGAGACCCCAGGAAAGAGTAAGTTATTTTTTAGTTCAAAAACTAATGATACTGTAAAAAGCCATTTATAGTGCACATCCATGTATAGTATGGCCCCAACTATGAGGTTCAAAACCCCATTTTTTTTTTCTTCACATTTACTAAGGATCATCATCCATGACATTTGCAACAAAAAAAAATGCTTCCTAATATTAAAAAAAGTTCTTTATGTTTGGGTGTAAATTGCCACGCTTCTTGTTTCAAATGAGAGTCATGTAATCCCTTGGTATGTTGATAAAGAGACACATTTGGGGGGTGGGGGGGGGGGGGGAGATTGGGTCATTAGATGATTTGAGGGTCAAAATGGACATTTTGTGTTTATCATTGAACTGAATTACCTTAAGTTTATACAAAGAGCAGATGGATTATTTATCATTGATACTGATTGTTTGCAGTTGATCTAATTATGAATGGAATATAACCATTGACCATGTGTACAGGTGCAAAAATAGAAATGTCCATTGTACTATCAATAATTTCAGTTGAAGTTGGACAGAAAATAGCCATTGGATGAATTGAGTAAGACAAATTGAATATGATACACCATATAACCTATAAATGTACCGCGGGACTTTTCGGATTCCCTCATTCTCTAATTAATCTGAAATTGCAAAATGCACTGCATGTCCTTAAGTTCTTAAAATTAGTAAAATGCAATCTGCCATACCTGTTTTACAAAATATTCAAGTACAAGACTAACTTGACATGAAGTATTATTAGGTATTTAGGAAATGAAATATTTGGTATTTTAAGTAGAGAAAAAGAATGAAGTTCACCCCTAAGTTTTCAAGTATTATTCAGTGTTAAGTATGGTTGTAGGGAGAAGATTCAGGAATGGTCGTTCTGATTTTCCTATGAAGGGGAATTGGACTTTTAATGAGAGAAATACATAATCTCATTAAAATCATATCCTAATTTGCGCTCCTCTGCTATAGAGATATTAGGATCTGACAACATCGCATAAGGGTCACGTTAAGATTGACCTTTTAAGTAATTTATATGCATAAACAGGCGCTTAATTTTAATCCAATCAAATTGCCTGTTTCAAACCTTTTGATTTCAGTTCTTCTTTTTAGTTCACCTGAGCACAACATGCTCATTGTGATTACCTTTTGTCTGGTGTCCGTTCTTCGTCCGGCGTCAACAATTTTCTTTAAACGACATCTCCTCTGAAACCAAATTCACCTGTGATGTTCTTTGCATGAAGCTCTACCAAAGCTGTTCAAATGGTTTCGGTCTGTTGCATATCTGGGCAAGGGCTTTAAAAAATTTTAAAATGAAATCTTTAAAAAAAACTTCTTTCCCGAAACCACAAGGCCTAGAGCTTAGATATTTGGTATGTGGCATTGTCTTATGAACCATTACTAAGATTGTACAAATCATGACCCTGGGGTCAAAATTGGCCCTGCCCCAGGGGTCACTTATTTTACAAGACTTTTAGGAATCTTGAAAATTTCTTGTCAGAACCACAGGCCTGGAGTTAAGATATTGGTGTGTAGCATTGTCTAGTGGACCTCTACCAAATTTGTTCAAATCCTGGCCCTGGGGTCAAATTGGCCCTGCCCCAAACCCCAATTTGATTGGCTTATACAAAGGTCAGGAGCCGATCGTCTATACGATGTTGTCAGATTCAGTTAGCGATACTGAATCTGATTTTAATGAGATTTGGAAATATTGTATACGTGTGTATATGGCATATGACAGGTTAGCATCAGGAAGATGTAATATATTAATATTAACTGCATAAATTAAAACACTCACATACACATAGTTGCGGTCATTTTTGTTTTTACTTCTTCAAAATGAAGATAGATCAAATACATCGTCTGGTATAAACTTGAGCTTGGTGTGATTATTAATTTGTGTATTCAACAAGCTTTTGTGTTTTCTCCAGGGAATTCCCGGCTGCTGTGGCTAAGTAGTTTTGTGGCAGACTTCTTTTTATTTTTCC
>CM037791.1:6012633-6017633 GCA_021229015.1 Solen grandis | reverse complement strand
CTGCTCAACTGGCAAGTACAGCTAAGCAATCAGGAAAATAATAATAATCTAGTGATGCTGAGAACACTACCAGAAAAGCTTGGTTCACTAACTGCTTCCTCGGCAGTTGGGGCATTGAGCACTCGGGACTTCTTCATCACCTTCTTGCGACCCATGGTGAAGAACAAGAACGGATAAAAAGGCAAGCAGTTTAATGGTCAAATAAGTATAATCAGGTAAGTTTAAAGAGCTGTTTCCAAGGCAGCGCTTGAGAGTGAACTGACTCTGAATAGAAAACCAGGCCAATAAATACACAAACGCCCTCGCCACCTACCGGGGTCAATCGTGCGTGATCGGGAAGCAATCGTGGCTCTATCGTTACCCTTCCTGGTGTCGAACGTGTTTCGATCGGGACTCTATCGGCATTCATCTTAACTCTGTCGGGTGACATCGTGCTCTAAAAAGTGTATCGTGTTGAATCGGGGGCAAGTTGTCATCTTGAATCGTACAGTAATCGTATTTAAAACGTGTATGTGGGACTAGAAATATGAAAATGTGTTTTGTGAGCCCGTTCGCACACGATCCATCCCGATGTCTGCTATCGGGGTCTATCGGCCTCCATCGTACTAGTACCGTGATAGTGGGACCGTAGTCTTAGTTCCATGGTCTATCTTCGGCAACGGTAGAAAAGCTGGTTCAATGTGTCAGCCATATTCATATCTACTCCTTGTTTGTACGCTATGTCGAAATTAAATTTCTGCGATCTAGGCAACATAATTTGCCGCTTCATCGGTGCATTTGTAGACTCTTTTTGTATATTATCTCAAGTGGCTTATGGCCACTTTTAACTACAATTTTCCTTCCATACACATACTGTTCAAACTTCTCCATACCAAATACTGTAGCTAGGAACTCTTTTTTCTATCTGTGCATAATTCTGTTCTACTGAGGTAAATGCACGTGATGCATATGTAATAGGATGCTTCTCTTGCATCAGACATCCTGAGCCAGTCTCAGATGAGTCGCATTGTAGCTAAGTATCTCAAAATTGGAAACTGGCGACAGAATAGAATATTCACAATAATCTCCTCATAAAAATGGCTTGACAAAATATGATTTAAGTTTTTTGTACTGATAAAGGTGAAAGAGATCCATTGATGAACAACACTGAAGACGTTCCACTCCAAACAGTGACAACAACTGATGATACAGGTAACACTGATTACTTTGTTCACATTAAAAATGTGTGTTAGGAATGTTATTTCTAATCTTTCTTTACATTTATTTATAGTTTTCAATACATATTGACATATGGCCAATAGTATGATGTAAAACAATTGCCACAGATGTGCTATGATATACTCATGCACCAAAAAAAGAAAATCGTCGAATCCGCAACTAACAGTGTGAAAACAGCCATCAGCCGCTGTTTACCTGTGCATACCATACCGCATGTATAGTGATGCCGTGTACCAGGCACTCATGTCAAGGGCGCCTCTGTCACCAATATCCCGATCGATTTTTACTGATTTTTCAAATGCGCTTTTACGACGCAGATTATTGCAAAGGGAAACAGAGAAACAGCATGTTTGGGTGGTAGTGTTTTGAAACATGTAAGATTGAGCTCGTATTGTATTACCCATGCATTCTTTACAGTGTTTCCTCTTGTATTATTAAGGTAGGTTATAAGTTTGAGTTGTTGCCGTGATGCTTCAAAGCCAATAAACTCATATTAATATATCTCCAGCATATGGAGGCAGGGACTTGGTGCAATGAGGCAGCACTCAGTGCTTCTCATATGAAACATGTCGAGACTAAATTTTCTTGCTTGCTCTCTTTTCCTCTCATCTCCTATGGGATGTTTAAGTAGAGATATAGATCTCCCATTGCACATCGTTTTCTCCGTCCATTAATTCTAAACAACAACAACAACAAAAATCAAAGGCTTATAATTCCAATTAGTGTTAATCTCAGCCGTATCTACTATAATAGTGTAAAATAATGAATGAAATGAACAACATTTAATCATCCAAAAATACTGTGAATTTATATTTCATTTTAGGAACGGATATCGGAAGAAATTTCATATCGCGGTATATCGCGATATTCTCAAATCATATCGCGAAACGTATCACGATATTTTATGACTATAAATATATTTAACCGATTGTAATCAAATTGTATGTACATTGTAAAAATAATGTTGAAAATGTATAATACGAAATTAAAAAGCTGCATACTGAAAATGCGAAATCAAGAGGATGATAGAAAATGCGAAGGTACAATAATTATAAGGCGAAAGCACGATAATGAAAACTCGATACTGTATCGCTTTATTATCATAACTCTATTGTTTTGCCATGTGCTCATTATCATACTATCGCGATATCAGTATTGTGCTATAACGTTTTCTTTATCGTAGTGTCGTTTATTTCACGTTTTCATCGTCGTATTATCAAATATCACGTTTCAGAACACATTCAAAGGCGATGGCCCTAAAGGGATTCGGTAAATTTCCCCATGTACGTAAATGCAATGATTTTCATATTCATATGACGTCAACTATGACACTGGAGTTGACGTCCGCAAACAAACTTTCAGTTGTCAATTCTAGACAGCCATTCCTAACATGTTCATAGGAGGTGTAGATTAGGGTGAAGTTAATGTGCTTCTGCACGTTCATTTTCTGGTATTAAGCATTTAATACTGTATTGTCAATTCAAATTTCAAACCATTTTGAGAAGATGCCTTCAAATACATTTGAGGGTTTTGAAGGTTAACATGCACTAGAAACATGTAATTACAAGTTAAATTATTTGAATAATAATTAAATTTGAATAATAGTTGTAGAGTTATGGCCCTTAAAATTAATATATATATATATATATATATATATATATATATATATATATATATATATATATAGAATATTTCCATATCTCAAATTCAGTATATTTAGATGAATTTTGCTTACAACTTAATGAATATCTAAAAAATAAAGATATCAGTAATGTCCCAACAATGTACCGATACGTATAGTGTCAGGCCAAAATCGCGATATACCGTTGTATCTGTAATATCGCGCACCCTTATTTATTTATGTATGTATTTATTCATTATCATTATTGCATTCATGTACATAATGTTACCCGTGTCCGTGGGTAAGAACTAGATTTGAAAACTGGAAACAATGTCATCTCATAGACACTACCAGTCAACCGAATATTGTGCATTAAATAGATTTTGTTTAGTGTACGGCGCCAAATATGTGGTTAAAGTAATTGAATCGTACAAAGTGATAGCCGAGCGTATATTTCAAGAAACCTTTTGATGATACCGAACCCCAAGTCTGTGGCCACCAGTCGGTCTGTCGTGAATGTAACAGTACACGGGATTGTTCAATATTTAGACCCGTTGAACGATTGCGATCACCATATGCATATTAAGTTATTATTCTTACAGCTATAATGAAAGAACCTCTCCTAGAATCATATATTATGAATATGAAGTATATCTATCTCAAAGTTGAAATGTTGTCAGACCGTTGAGTAGAATTCGGTCAATGTGTTCGCGCTTTAAACAGACCATCTAATCTCAATACAGCCTATTCAAATGATGTCTTAATATGGCTTTCAACTTAATGAGTGCTTGTTTTTGCAAAGTTAAAATATTTGACAAAAGGAAAGAATCAATAACGTTACATATAAAATAAATAGAAATATCGGTAAGGCCCTAACAACGTAGCGATACGTATCGTGTCAGACCAGAATCCCGATATAAAGGTAATATCGCGCAAACATATTTATTATGTATGTATTTAATTAGTTTGATTATTTTATATGCACAATTGCTCGTGTCAATTATAAGAATACTGAGTTGTTTTCTTCAATTTATTGCCAATTAAAACAAATATGTATACCTCTCATTAGATAACAGATCTGTTTAATGACTGATACGTGACGCTGTTAAGCGTCTCAGCAACATCTCGTCCAAATCAGGATCACGAGAAAAAAAAAGTTATTTCGGACCGATTCATATCTCTGTTGAATAGATGCAAATATTGCCCATTAGGTTCAAAGTGATAGATAAAAAATGGCATATTATAGACTGATGCAAAAGGCACATGTTGTGCAAATGTATGCAGTAAACTAACGTTAAATCGCACAGAAAATGTTGGCAACAATATGCCATTTGTTGTTTGGATGTTAAAATACTCTGTGGCGACTATTCCCGAAGCCAATCCTTAATCGGAAATAATTTGAATTTGAAAACCGTCGCCGAGTCACAATTCGCTTATCCACTACGTCATCGATTTATGTACTCGCGATTCGTTAACAGGATTAACACGATGAAATAAACACAAACTACGCTAGAAGTATTCGAAAACCAGTGCTATGGGAGGGGATATCCGCCAATTCATTTCTATTTCTTATTGACTTTTTTAAAGTACAAATTACATCTTAAAATGCTCATCACATTTGCACAATGTTTATTGTATTTTCAAACTCTAATTACATTTACAAATTGCTAATTATATTTTCAAAAATGATATTTATAATATTGAATTTCGTATTTACAGTGTTAGTTCGTATGTTACAAATTCTTGAGTATAGATTCTGCATAGTATTTTTCAATGCCTTACTTTGTCTAATTAATTTTACATTTAAAATTAAACCGTTCCTTATAATCGATAAATACCGACAGGTATCAGTTTTGAAGAAGAGACAAAGACATGCGAACATTGAAAAATGATTTTGGTTGATTGAAATACATCAACGAAAGATAAAAAATGTCATAATGCAGACAATAATTTTACTGGCGGATATTTCGCACATTGTATCCTACCGCTAGAGGGCGAAGTTAAAGAACAAAATCGGTATTAAACGAGCATCAGCCACACCATACCTGAAGGCATTAAAACATTTGTTATATATTTGTATCGGTATTCACGTGGATTAATTCACGCGTTTAGAAAAAAAATTAAAAACCCCCCGTTAAAAAAAATTTTTTTTAAAAAAAAT
>CM037791.1:5967633-6007633 GCA_021229015.1 Solen grandis | reverse complement strand
TTTTTTTTTTTTTTAAAAAAAATTTTTTTTTTTTCTTTTTTTTCCCCCCTTTTTTTTTTTTAAAAATTTTTTTTTAAACCCCAAAAAACAAATTAAAATTTTTTGGGTTTTTTTTAAAATTCCTTTTTTTTTTTCCCCAAAAAAAAAAATTTTTTTTTTTTTTTTAAAATTTTTTGGAAATTTAAAATTTTTTTTTTTTTTTTTTATCCCACCTCGGGGCCCTCTTGTTCCGGGATTTATATGTTTCAGATTTAGGAAACCGCTGACCAGTATCGTACAGTGACTGGTCAGTGATGACAAGTTGGGGGACTGGACAAACCCGCGGTGTTACAGTGGACAGGGCGGGGTCAGTGTTTGTCTGTTGTGATGATGGAACCGTCCATCTTGTGGCCGCTACAGGTGACCGGTCCACACAGATCCTGGGGGAGGAAGACGGTTTGTGTGGGTATCCCCAGGCCATCAGCCTCAGTCCCGAGGGAGACCGAATGTACGTGGGCGGTTTGTTGAGTGATCACGTGCAGGAATTCCTGCTGACGGAGAACTGAAGGTAAGACTTTACTTCATATTTATCAATCTCCACGCAGTTATCTCC
This sequence comes from Solen grandis, assembly GCA_021229015.1. Taxonomy (NCBI): domain Eukaryota; kingdom Metazoa; phylum Mollusca; class Bivalvia; order Adapedonta; family Solenidae; genus Solen; species Solen grandis. The sequence continues at coordinate 6,007,041 of CM037791.1, read as the reverse complement.
CCTTCATTCTTCGGCATAGCATTCTTTTTGCTAAGTGAGCGTGCAAGGAAGATCACTGTGTGGAGTTTGCATATTTATATCACAGCCGCCATTTTGAATGTTCTTTCTTTCTAGAATTGTTATTATTTAAACACTTATCTTATCTTTAATACATTTATTCATTTATATGTCCAATTATAATTTATTTTATTTATTTATATTTTATTTAATCGATATATCATTTTTGTTGAAAGTGTTCACATTCATTTATTTTATTTTTTCACTCAGCCGCGATTTTGATTTTCATTTTTTTTTTATTACCTTATGTAATTGATGTGTTTCTCATTCAATTATTTTCCCTCAATATCCGCCATTTTGATTTTCTTTTATTTTTGATTATTTCAATCCACATTTAAACAATTATTATCATCTTTCATGGTTTTTTTTTTTTTTTTTTTACATTTCATTAAAATTTTTTATTTTTTTGCTTTGTTTTTAACTCGAAATCCGCCAGTTTGAAAAGTTTTTCATCATTCATTCAATAATGTTGTTATTTATTTTATTTAGATAATAAACTATTTTATATATATGTAATTACTACTATATATTTCCAGTATTCTGCTCCATTATCTAAAAAATGACTGTTTAAATATTTAACCGTTTCGTTATTTTTCTTATAAAACTGTATTTATGTTGAATATAATGTTGATGATTGTGTCTTTTTTCTTTTTTATGATCATAATGGTTATGATAATGATGTCCGACTAATTTCGCAAAACTGCGAACCAAACGCTGCCTTCATATGCTGCTGCTGCTGATGATGATGATGATGATGATTTTATCTGTTAAGCCTCCAAAGTGTTTAAAATGTCTATGAAATAACTATTTATTAAATTTATTATAAATATAATACATTATTATTATAAACAGTAGTAGTAGAAGTATTTAATTAAAATTCATTGGTCTAAAATTCATTGATTTTATCTTTTTACAGGAAAACCACATGGCAGAAACTTGTCAAAGTGAAATATTCAAGGTAAGTAACTTTCTTAAACAAATAAAACTAGCAACAAAACTAGCAACAATATCAGAAGTAATGGTTATGGTAGGGCTAAAAACAAAAGTTCAGTTTCTGGTCTCAAAGAGAAAATTTTATCTACATTGAACAAAAGGTAAAAGAAGGGAATTTACTTTTTAAAGGCGAACAGTTTAAAAAATTAATTTAGGGCGGGTGGTTAAAAAAGAGCCTCGGTCGGGCGTCCAGAAATGGAACTGCTTTATGGCCTAAAGGTTATAACGGTGTCGGTATAGAAACAATAGAAGTTTTCATGGTAGTATTTTGTTTTGGTATATTTTTATTGTGGTTATAGTATTAGTTGTTGTTATGGTATGTTATTTATTGTGATGATGACAGAAGTAGTTGTGGTAGCAGTAGTTGTTGTTAAGTAAAAGAAGTGGTAAAAGTAGTAGTGTTTATTTTGGTAGTGTTTATAATTAAACTTTTAGTAGTACTGTAGTAGTAGTTGTAATAGTAGAAGTAGTAGTAGCAGATATAAAAGTTTGGTCGAGGAAGTAGTATTGTATAAGAAGTCGTTACAGTAGTGGTAGTGGCGGTAGTAGGAGTAATACTAGCAGAAATCTTAGTAGTGTTTATAAAGGAACTGCTTAGCTGAAGTTATTGAGATTTAAAGTATCAAAATCTTGCCCTCGAATGAAACCTTGAAGAGAAGTAATTGTAGCGGTATTTGTTGTAATGTTGAATTCAAATACAGTACTTATAGAAGTAGTACCATAAGTAGTAGTAGTAGTAGCAGCAGTAGTTGTAGTAGCATGAAGAGAAGTAATAGTAGCAATATTGGTTGTAATGTTGAATTCAAATACAGTACTTATAGAAGTAGCACCATAAGTAGTAGTAGTAGTAGTAGTAGCAGCATGAAAAGAAGTAATTGTTGCAATATTGGTTGTAATGTTGAATTCAAATACAGTACTTATAGAAGTAGCACCATAAGTAGTAGTAGTAGTAGAAGTAGTAGCAGCATGAAAAGAATTAATTAATTAAAAAGTAGTACTGAGTTAGTATTGGTAGTAGTAGCAGCAGCATTAGTAGTAGCAGCATCTGTAATGGTTGCCGTTGTTGTTGTTAAAGTTATATCAGTACTTATGATAATAGCAGAAATAAAAGCCAGTTGCTGCAGCTATTATATAAGTAGTGTCGCAGCAATGGTAGACGTTATAATAGTTTTGGTTGTCAAAGTAGTAGAAGTAGTAGTAGTAATTGTTATTGTTGTAGTCGTACTAGTAATAGAAATAAAGAAATGGTGGTGGTATTCAAAATAAGATATTTGAAAAACTTACCTGGAAAAATATATATCAATATTATGATTTTTGTTCTTTATATTTAAATGACTAAATTACAAAATAGTCTGACAGTCTAACTTTCATTAAAAAAAACAAGTTCATACATATTTTACTTAAATGAATACCTGTAAAAATAGAATATAGATTAAAAGATAAATATTCCATACACCTATTGCATGTAGCAGCCTGAGATTGGGGCTTTGATCACCTTTATCCTCTTTTTTTCAGACGGCGAATGCAGATCCTTTCATCGACGAAACAAAGACAACCTCCAGTGACTTTTCAGACAAAATTTAACTATAGTTTACCAGTTTTATAGCATGAAAAAAAAAATGTGTTAAAAGAAATATACCAATGTACATGCTATGAGCATTTGACATAGTGTCTTCAATTTCGTGTAGTGTAAAGTAACTTTATACAACTCCAGCGTTATTTTAGTTATTCAACACACGTGACATCGTTTTAATTTGAAAGCCTTTGTTGAATGCGAGGATTGCGTTCGAAAGACGACTATACTCGATTTGTTGTTTTTGTTGTTTTTATGTGTAAAAGTATCTTTTTCTATCAAAATATAATCCACGTGAATCATTTGTATAGTTTGTTGTAAATATGGTGTACATAACCAGGGCTCTTGGTCTCCACTGTTTAGTGCCTGTATAATGCACCATTTCCCCAGCAAAAAAGTGTTTTCTCCCCAAGTTTAAGCAAAATTAAATTTCCACTAGAATTGAAAATATAACAACTCATATAAATAACAAGAATGCTGAAGTGGTAGATTGTTGCACTGTATACCATTTGATTTCTCTTTCATTTTTACCCAATATAGCTGCTAGACAGGAACTATTTTTGTTCATTGTTATTAACATAATTACTGAAGCAAAAATTGCCTAAATTCCATAAATAGACCCCCCCTCCCCCCCCGAAGATAAGGGCACTGTTTCCCCAAAACAGAGAGGGCCCTGATACTTGAATATAATCTGTATATACATGTGTTGTTTTATTACATTGTAATTTAATTACATGGAATGTGCCATGTGCATTGTCATTAACCATAGACAAAATATGTAATCTTAACGAGTTGATTCATCTGAAACTGCTGCTTGAAATAACTTTGGCAAAAAAAAGAAAGATATTTTGCAATTTATATACATATGTTTTGATACGAAATAGTTATTATTATAATTTATATTTACCTACTGGATCAACTCTTTCCGAGTGTTCTAGCACTATTAAAGTATTTATATTGTTGACAAGTGCGCAGAGTTGACTTGAACTTGCTGTTGAATAGCGCATTTTACTTTAACATTGGTCATGTTGTTATTTTATGTCATATAACATTTGTCAATATTTCTATTTTTTCCTTTTTCCAAAAGGATTGTTTTGATTATCTGGAATTTTGAAACGTGATAAAGCCTCAGTTATACTTCATAATTAGGTAACATGTATAGAAAAAGAACAAGTATGACAGCATCCTACGTTCCATTGTCAAATTATCATAATTATTGCTATGTATATGTGTATAGAATACATGTGTGCGTATATGTGTTTCTTACTGTTAAGATACAAACTATCTAAAAATGTTATTGAAACTTTCCCCTCTTCTTGTACTGATTATTATAATTATATGTTTTTTTTTCTAACTAATCCTGCTTCATCCCTCTCCCTGTCCAATTTTGCTTTTTAATCAGAAATATAAAAAAAAATGTTTAATTATGTACTACTTTTGTAGATATCCCATTACTGTATATGCGATATAATTGGGCGAATAAAGTTTTATTCTTTTCCGTTATAAAATTATCCAGGATAAAAAATGTGATCATTTTATAAGAAAGAACAATTGTTTACCAATAACGATTTACTATTACTGGGGTATTTAAAGATACTTTACTTACTATCATAGAAGATTATATTTTCATTGATTGCTTGAATGTAAGCAAATAAGATAATTAAATATATTATACTGGACAGCGTCTTTGGGTTATACTTTAAAATGTCATGACGAATAACTATGTAGAAAGCTCTGTCGATATGTTTACAAGACTGAATGAGTAATGCGTGGTCGGAGAGAGAGAGAGAGCAGAAGTTAGGTATTTCTAATGTTATCGTGTTTCGACAGTATTAGATAAACATTAAACGTTATATAAGGTATTAACTGTGTCGAGAGACCGAAAAACATATACCTGAATGGGCCAAATTGTTCATGAAATTGGCCTGAGATCTAACTCGAGTTTGATTAAGTCAGAAATGGAATGTTACCGACATGCTATACAGGTACGACGTAATAATGGATGTCTATACTGGGGTTCGAACACTCATTAACATAATGTCCAGTCGCCTTCTGAATCATTCATAACATCTTACATTCAAGTCCATCCTTTCATAACACCCATACATCTTCTCACTGCATACTAAACAATTATTCTGTTAGGTTTTGTTTCAACAACACGGCGGCCCGGACGGGCAATATAGCGGTCAATTTATAAGATACAACAAATGTACTTCTACACTGAAAAAAAGATAGTACCGGCATTAATAACGTCACAATTATAGGGGAACAACGTTATTCAGAACACTAGATAAACTGTTTACTCGAGTAATGAGAGTAACGTTGAAAACGGTTAAACACACGTTTTTGAGGTAATTTTATATTTTTTATTTAAATATGCAAAATTTACGTTTTTCTTGATATTTTTTATTCTGACTAAATTCAATATAACCTTATGCCTTCAGAAAAATGAAACTTTAAATAAGCAAATGGTATCTTGAAATCGTGTACACCCTACCGGCTACATATGTAAAATTGCCATAAAAGCTTTATACCTGCCTCTCTTCAAAAGCAAAGTATCTAGTTCTAAACTTTGTTTAAAAATCATAAACTTATTATATATCATAAACCTTAGTTTAAATATATTTGAATCTGCCTCGTTGTATATACGTTGCATTTCTTTTGGCGCCTCTTGCTGGTATTAAGCTAAGAACTAATTGATTTACGAAGATAAACCGTCAAACTATTTGGTTCAGTCAAGACATATGTTTATTTTAGTCTTTGGAACATTGGTATTTAGTAGTAGTAAATTCTAATAAGGATGTGTTTTCATGCGAACTGTTTCGAAATAGCATTTCCAGTGTAATCTAACTAGAAAAACATTACGAACTATCAAATAAATAAAGTGATTCCTTCTTATATATTTTAAACCTTGTTATTTAGTAAAACTCCTGGAGCTTCCAAAACCGTGACTACCACCTTATCTACATCACGTGAAGTTATAGGTTGTTTATATCATAAAGGAATTCGTGAGCGTGAATGATTCAACTGTAAGCCACTTTTTATCACGTAAACATGATAAGTACATCAGCTGGTTTTAAATACTTTAATCCTATTAATCATGTAGTTTTCAATTTTATGCCGACGATCAATTAAAAACTACTGATTGAGCTGCTAGATACTGCTTCTGAAAACTTATCTTCAAAAGAAAAGTTTGATAGGAAAACACCCAGTTAATATTGAATCATTCTGATCATAACTGTAAAATTTCAACAAGAAAGGGTTTCACGTGATTTAATTAGCATTATGACATCGATAGACATTACGCTAAACCAATAAGATAATGTAATGTGCACAGATTACTTATGTTCACCTTTCTTAAATGGCCTTATTAAATAACTAATTTCGTTCGTTGTGTTTGATGATACTTTGGTTTGTTGGGACGCTTACATGTTGACTGCAAAATAAACGAAGTCATATAAGTGGGCAATTTACCATATCCGCTAGCTACGAACTACATAAATATTATGAACATGATACATGTGTATGAAGATTTCCTGTCAGTTGTACGTATCGGGAGAAATAGGTGGAAATTTCACTGGATTATGTAACGAAATATGAAAATTTAACTTCAATTCATCTGAAAACGTCTGCTAATCTCAAGATTTAACTTTTTATTTCAAAACCCTATCTGCTTTGTTTAATCACAAATGTGATCAAATTATGTTAATCAAATTTAACGATAAATTTCACAGATACAACTCGACAAAATCTTTAAAATTGTACTAGACCAAAAACAAATATTACGTGTTTGATCAAAACGTTTTGAATATGATTTATGCTTACATACATCTATTTGAAATTAGGAGGCAAAAAACACTTCATCAGTAACGTCATAGGGGTCACGTGACTCTAAAATGTATCAACTGCCCAGCAGCTTATAACATTGGCATTTTACATGCTTTAAGACATTATTTAATTTATTTGCAAAAAGTAATAAGTATGTTCGTGAGTTATCTTATTAATATGGACGACATAGGAAAGGTTTAAACAATCCTTTTTACGGTCAAGGTAAAAATATAAAGATTTTGGTCAAAGCGTGTATAGTAAAGACTTTGGCAGTGCTGTTATATCCACATTCATTATTCAAATGATTCTTCAAATAGGACAATACAATCCTGGAAGTGTGTAGTTCAAATGTCAAGGTTACGCTAACAAGTTGAAGGCCACAAATAAATACAATTAACTGAACTTGTGATTGTAAGAAAGCAAGTTAAAACATATGAAAACTGCTTAGTAGAGGTCATTGTATCAGACTGCTAGTAGGGAAGCTTCTTAAGGTATGAGACTGCTTAATGTCGGGTTGATGTTCTTAACAATCCAATGACATCGATACGGGTTTATCGGATGTTTGATAAATAAACTTGGAATATATTGTGTCGGCAAATTATCAATATTTTGCTTTAATTACTAGTTTGCCATTACATTTGGGAAGAAAAAGATCCGTTCGTCTGCAGGGTTTTGCGCCAAATATGAGCATCACCTTTAACACGTTGCGAAATGTGTTTCATTCATTGACATCCATTAACTTTTATAAATATAATTAAACGAGTATTTAAATTCAAGTGATACTCTGTGTGTGTGTGTGTGTGTGTGTGTGTGTGTGTGTGTGTGTGTTTTTTTTAAGTTCTGTCTTTCTCATTTTGTAATACCGAGATGGAGAGAGAGAGAGAGAGAGAGAGAGAGAGAGAGATTGCATATGTAAATTCTGCCTGGATGAGTTATCTCCGATTCTTTAATACACTGTATAAAATGGAGTTTAACGTAACTCTTGAACCCCAATACAATCTATGTTAACAAATGAAGGCAGTAGAAAGCAACTCTTTCATTGGTCGGCATGAATATTTTAGGATATTCTAATGGTCATGGTGCATATCTTTCTACATTATTCACAGTTCTATCTTCCTTTTTAAACATGAAATCCCCCAGTTGAACATTAAATATTTTTGTGACGATCAATCAATGGTGTTTAGAAAAGTAGTATTACTTTTAATTAACTGGGCCTTAAATAACTACATACGGTTCTATGGATTAAATCTCCGTAGCAGAGTCGGTTGAGAACTGCCATTTACAGCCGCAGTGTACAAAACCCACAATAAACGATGATTATTGTTCTATTTTTGCTTCTATCATATTTTTGCTTTTCACAGGAAATGACGAGTAAAGTGTAAATGAACGTATGAACGGTGTTTCTTTCACCGTTTGCTTCCTTAATTTGACAAAACTATTTGATTTTTATGTTGTTATTATTTTTTTTCAATTTACATTTCTTTTTGATTTGAGTATGTTCCTGCTTTATAGTTCTATAAATAATTAACAAATCCGAGTATCACCGGAAACGGAGACGCCAGAAAACTTACATTTATTTAACTTTTGATTTGTCTCAATATTCAATTTGATATATAAGTATGTGTGCGTATAACGTCTATTAATACCCATCTACAGACGCATTGTCACCTTTTGAAAGCAAAAGACACCGTGATTGTAAAATAAAATGGGTGGCCTATCTCACCTCAGGCAATACAGTCACAGACGGAATTGAAACTATATTTAGAATTATAAAACATATATTAAGATTTTCTGCTTTCATTTGCCCGCACTTGGCTTATCACATTTACTCTTCACGCATGCGATAACTCCATAGACTAGACTAATGAAAGCACAGAACGTGTCAAGTGGTACAGCAAGCACCTGCTGCGGGGATATTGTACTCGCATGTCGAAAACAAAGACTTCGCCAACAATAAGGAGGAAAAGTAGAAAAAGTGCTTTTTTAAACTTCTACCGATCATCTGGGCTGCTTTAATCGAACAATATCAAACTAGAAAATAGTTATAAAAATGTACAGCGATAGGATGGCAGTTTTAAAGATTTAATTAAGGTTGTTGACATTTTAGTCAAACCGAAAAAAATATGATATACATGCTTAAGACTACGAACAATTATGATGTGTTTACTCAATTTATTTCCAGTTTTCATATATTTAATGATTTCATCGTAAATAGATATTACACGTATAATCTGACATCCTATATATATATATACGATCTACACAAATTACCGTCTGTCGTCCTTGATTGTGTAAACATTCATTCAACATTGAGGGCGAATTTGTGTAAAACTCTTTCATTACGCACATGCAGTGAAATAAGTTCTTGGGCCATAAGTAATTATACGTATAAACCGAAAACGATATCAAAACCATAATCAGAACATTCCATCATCTCTTCAAAGGTAAATCATAGTTTTGTGATTCAGACATAAGTATATCATTTTTCAGGCGCCTCCACTACGCGTACGGTTTTTATGTTTCGTTTCATTCTTTTCATTTTCATGTTGTTGTTTTTTACATTTATATTATATAATCTAAAACATTTTGACTATTGGCATACTTTCTAAATCTTCTTCACTCATTTTCTCTGTTATGAAACGTTTTAAATGAATTACTTAAAGTACGTCGTTCACAGAATGTCATGACTAACAATTTGATTTTTAACATTACGTCTCTCAATACCTATCTACAGACACATGGTCATCCAATGCAACATTCCGTAATTATAGAATATAATGACTGGTTTCTCCATCACAGACAAAAGCGTTATGAACGGTATTGCACCTATATTTAGAATTATAAAACCTATATATATTTTCGTGTGCCATCACTTGATCACATCCAGTCGTCGCTCATGCGCTTACTTTAAGCTTAGCTTACGAACTGGTAAACACGTCACGTTGCGGATCGTGTTATGTATAACCAACGGCACCTGCGTATCTACACACTGCGATTCTGTGCTAAAGAATAGGAGTGAATATGCTATCGATTCAGTGCTAAAGAATATGAGTGAATATGCTATCGATTATGTGCTAAAGAATATTAGTGAATATGATATCGATTCAGTGCTAAAGAATATTAGTGAATATGCTATCGAATCTGTGCTAAAGAATATAAGTGAATATACTATCGATTCTGTGCTAAAGAATATGAGTGAATATGCTATCGATTCTGTGCTAAAGAATATAAGTGAATATACTTTCGATTCTGTGCTAAAGAATATGAGTGAATATGCTATCGATTCTGTGCTAAGGAATATGAGTGAATATGCTATCGATTCTGTGCTAAAGAATATGAGTGAATATGCTATCGATTCTGTGCTAAAGAATATGAGTGAATATGCTATCGATTCTGTGCTAAAGAATATGAGTGAATATACTATCGATTCTGTGCTAAAGAATATGAGTGGATATGATATCGATTTTGTGCTAAAGAATATGAGTGAATATGCTATCGATTCTGTGCTAAAAAATATGAGTGATTATGCTATCGATTTAGTGCTAAAGAATATGAGTGAATATGCTATCGATTTAGAGCTAAAGAATATTAGTGAATATGCTATTGATTCTGTGCTAAAGAATATGTTTGAATATGCTATCGATTCAGTGCTAAAGAATATGTGTGAATATGCTATCGATTCTGTGCTAGAGAATATGAGTGAATATGCTATCGATTTTGTGCTAAAGAATATGAGTGAATATGCTATCGGTTCAGTGCTAAGGAATATGAGTGAATATGCTATCAATTCTGTGCTAAAGAATATGAGTGAATATGCTCTCGATTCTCTGCTTAAGAATATGAGTGAATATGCTATCAATTCTGTGCTAAAGAATATGAGTGAATATGCTCTCGATTCTCTGCTTAAGAATATGAGTGAATATGCTATCGATTTAGTGCTAAAGAATATGAGTGAATATGCTATCGATTCTGTGCTAAAGAATATGAGTGAATATGCTATCGATTTAGTGCTAAAAAATATGAGTGAATATGCTATCGATTCTGTGCTAAAGAATATGGGTGAATATTTATGCTAAAAATATGAGTGAATATGATATCGATTCTGTGCTTAAGAATATGAGTGAATATGCTATCGATTTAGTGCTAAAGAATATGAGTGAATATGATATCGATTCTGTGCTTAAGAATATGAGTGAATGTGATATCGATTCTGTGCTAAAGAATATGAGTGAATATCGATTTAGACGACTGAAGCTATAAATGTTTTTCATTTTGTTTGCTTATTTTTTCTTTAAAAGTTATTTTGAGATGGAAACATCCATTTTAAGCGTGAAAAAAAATTCTCGTGCAAATCATAAAACAGAACAGCCTCCTAATTTATATGAGAGAGAAAAAATGGCGCTTCATTCAAGACACCCAAAAAGATGTAAATAACCCAAATTACCCAAAGAAGTTTTAGCCCACGAAAAGTTCCTCCCAAAATATTTATTATCTTTAAAAATGGAAAGGCAAACTTACTATATTTCTACACGAATGTGAAGCCGAGAGTTGAGGGCGCGATCCCCATGCACTTGAGTCGGGCACGGTTTCCGTCCTGAATGACTTACAATTTATTTCTTATGGTAATTCGTTTTCCACCGCTGTACTTAGTTAACTACAGAGATGCGTGCTAAAGTTTTAGCACTGTCAGAGTCCCGGGAAAGAGTTGTTAGGTGAACTGGGTCGAATTCCACAAACAATTCTTAGCGCTAAATAAGACTTAAGTACTTATGGGTGAATAACCAGACTTGTTTCACTAATAAAACATATTTAAATATTTTAGTCTTTAACAATTCTCGTTAGTTATTAAGGTAATATTTCATTTACGCTTATTCATATACTTGAATATTTCCTGAAATAGTAATAGTGGAATGTGTGTGTCTACCTAATTTAAGATTTTAAGTATAACTTAGCGCTAAGTATTGTTTGTGGAATTCGGGCCTTGTCATCTGTAAACATTTATTGGTGTGGCCATACAATGTATTAACATTGCATAGGTTACGTACGACTTACGCCAAGAACCCCACCAAATACTGCACACAGCTTGTCTTAGCCTAGGGCAATATACCATGCTTTTCACGTGTACGTAAATGCTGTTTGAAGCAGACGCTTTCCTCCTAAGCGTTCGTATAAGCGCCACACATATAAATTCGAAAATAAATTGAAAAACTCTCAAATACAATAAATAGGACCCCTGTAGCTAAAAACGGGACACAAAACCGATTTCGTTCTTTTGTTACTCTCTTTTGTTGTGGCTTCGAGGCTATTCGAGGTTCCCCCAGAAAAGCAGACGTAGTTTCGAACAATAACAAGAACCCACTGTACCAAACGGTGTTCCCCGGATATATTGCCATTTTTAGATTTATTTATGCAATTTTGATGGATTCACCATAAATTTTCGCAAACTGCAATTTAATGTTTTTAAAAACAAATAACACATCTACGGAATTTTTACTGAATAACCGTGATTCTCTGTATACAAATTGTATATCGTAACGGCGCCAAATCCGACACAAAAATCATCCCGTTCTTTTAGAAATAAAGATAATTCGTCAACGTAACAGTACGAACTGCACCGGCCAAATGGAACAACATTTTTGTTATACCGTGGGATGCAATGAGTTCGAAAGTCTAGCCAGCGAAATCGATCCAGAAACTCTACTTCGCAATCGTCCTAATGCATTAGCACTAGAAATAATAATTATTATCATTTTACACATACACTTCCACTGAGCAGAAAGACATTTTTATTTCGCTATGGAAATGTTATGAGCATCAAAAGGCGGCGGTAAACTTAATCTCATCAACAACAACACTATACCAATTAGATTGCTAGGTTCATTAAAACACATAGGTTATCGCTTCTATTTCTATTATTGTCTACATTTTCCGCCCCGGAATAAGCACTAATTGAAATATGTGCTTGAAGATTTAGGCAATTTTCAGCACTTTCGGTTTGTAGTGTAATGCTAATCCTAAATTCCGATATAAAAGCAAACATTAGTGATGATATGTTAAGCTAATGCAACTGAATCAGTGCACACAATGGCAGCTCATTGACGAGCTGTGAAGCTTTTATCTTAGTTCCCACCGAATTGCTTCGAACATTGGGACATCGTCAAGGTAATTAATGCCTTGCATTTTTCAGATTACCAAAGAATACATAAGACATTGGAACATTTTCAACATTGTTTTTCATTTGTTGTGTATTGAATTAAATTATTATTAAATTGAATGAAAAATCCGTTTAATTATATATAATTTATTTAAAAAATGTGTCTCGTAGATCTGCATGATATAATAATTACCAATGAAATCACGTGAGAAAATGACTATTACATGCACATAATTACCTGTTTAACAAATTTACTGTTTAAAGACATATGACAGATTTTATAACATATACATCGCTTATAATACCGATATTGTAATTTGCCTGACTTGACTATGACATGACTTGACTATTTGAGTTTACCGTCGCTTCGACAGTATTTCAGTCATATACCGACGTCCAGCTAATTACAAGTGTAGGAAGACCCCGAATGCACGGAGGCATCCGGGTAGAACCATCGACCTACCGAAAGCCAGCTGGAAGGTTTCCTCACATGAAAATCCGGATGATCCTACCGGGATTCGAACCCAAGCAGTGAGGGGCTGAGTGAGTGTTAAAGTCAACGACTTAAACCCTCTCGGCCACGAAAGCCCCTTTTTGTAATTTGCATGCTTCTAACATACATTTAAAATTGTGGGATAAAAAAAATGTTCCTTAGCCTATCAGGGTTGACATTAACCCTTAATTGGTAGTTCAGTATGTAGAGAGATCTCAAAATCTGCTAAAGCCTGCGTTTGACTCTGAGTTGGCGGGTTGGTCCATGATCTTTCAACGGTTTTTTTTTTCAACCCAGATGTTGGGTAATTCCAGGACCAATCATTCTAGTTGCACATTTTTAGAATAATTTATGCGCCTTGTCATGTCACTTGTAATGTGACTTGCTGCTTAACCTGACTCTTTTTTATTTGGGGTATATATTGATTGTAAAAGAAAATGGATGAAATTGTAGTAATTATGTTCATTTATAATGTCGGACCAAATCCCCCACCCCAAACACACACAAAGAAAAAAATAACGAGGGAGTTATATTCGCCCCTAAGTTTAATGGTTTGACTATGTCTTATGGATATTTTCCTGTCCTACACCATTTGCTCTCTTCTTTTAATGGGGTGTGTATAGCATTTCAAAGTTAAGCTAATGCAATCTTTTGGGTTAAATAAAACTAAAACAGATCATACAAGAGGTGTATGATTTCAATGTTTCAGTTTGGGAAATAACTGTAGACCACAAAATACAATGGACCTCAGCATTGACAAGTACATTCCACAGTCCACTGGGGACCTTCTTCACATGACTGTGAGGTATGTACTTATTCCAGACTGTATTGATGTAGTGTGCATGGTGTTGCAGTTTTTGACAGAAAACGCCTTGAAGGCGCAGCACCTTTGACTTCGGTTCTCTTGGATTTTTTCTGTCAGGGGTGGCCTCCTTTAGCACTTCTAGACAGGTGCAAAGATATGGATACAAGGGATCCAGGTGTGTTTCCCTAGCTCATTTCGAATAGACCCCCTGGTTCATTAGTATGCTCACTGTATAGCAACAATACACACGGAGCCTCTTAACCAAAGTGTGGATTAACCAGCTCTAGGCTTCTAGTTAGGCGGGGAACACTGACAATTGTCCCAGAAATGTTCCAATGTATTACCGGGATTTGAACCCCGGACCGCCTGGATAAGTCTCCTATACTGTGTTAAAACAGGGAGTTCTCAGTTTTTGTGCCCCCGAAACAAAATATTGGGGAACATAATTATTGATTTTACCTAGCCTGTTTGCAGACACATGTAACCTTGGCTATAACTTAAAACTATATATTGTATTGACGTGAAGCTTAGATAAACATAGACGGTGACTAGGAGACCCATAATACTACCTTGTCCAACAGAATTCATCTTTCTGTGGCCATATTGATATATATTATATTCATTTGCTTGTTTTGCTCATAAGTTTTGTCATAAATTATTCTAGGACTGGCGAAACATAAATAATATTTATACTGCTCTGTCTTTTATCTTAGCTGGAGAATTACCTCAATTAGACAATCTCAAATAAGTATAACAAAAATATAGACAGTTTAAACACATTAAAAACCATACTCGTTTTCTAGACCATGCAGATATGCTTATTTCAATTACAAGTATATTTTCTGATCTCTTACTGATTTCCATAATTCTGAATTTAGGGAAATAGCAAGTCGATAGGTGTAGTAAAGCTATGCTCAAGGCATTCAGTACTCCTGTCTTGATTGGAGATGCCTCTAGTCTTCTCTTTACATATAAAGTTTGTAATTCCTGTGATTCAGTCGAAGATGGAAGGATCCAGTGTTAATGGGAGAGTGAATGTGATGAACACCAGCGCCATGGACATGTCAGTCAAGGAGGAGAAAATGCAGGCCTCAGATGAACTCTCGAGTAATCTTGAGGTCTGCTATACTATATTTATACAGTTACTGTACGCTATATAATTTATCTATATGGTTATCGTGCGCTATAATATGAATTTATACAGATACTGTTAGCTATTTAACGTTTTAAAATATCTTCACCAGTTGAAATTAGGATGCAAGCTGCTCACAATTATGATTCCAGTTAAGGAAATTCATCTATCATTAAATTGTAATCATGGTTCATCAAGTTATCTTGGAATCTTATAGTAATATCAAGCCTTTATAGACTTTGAGCAAAAGAGCCTAAAACACAGGTATAAGATGCTTGCATATGCATCGAAGATCTGAGTATTTGAAGAATCGTAATTATAATTATACGGGTATGATGGACGGACTACCTTAAATAAATCCATTTAGTCTGCCTAGCTGCACTTATTATTACGCAATAAAACAAAGTTACCTGTGTTTTCTACCACGAACCTTGTTTTTTTCTCAAATAAGCAGGCAATATTTTCACTGGTCTTGAATGCAGTTTTTATTAAATCATTTTAAACTTTATTAGCCTTATATAACTTCTTACAGGCCAAAACCAAACTGCCTTGTGAACATTTCGATCACTGTGTTTATAATTTACTTCTCAATAGTTTAATTTCGTATTCACAAACTGAAATTTTACATTCAATACTAGTATATACCCGTTTAAATGCCCCGGCTCTGTCATTTTCCTTTGCATAATAGACCTCTGAATAAAGACTAAAGACGTCGATACCTTGTATTAAAGTATTTGTCATTATACACATTTTAAGCACATATTGCTAAAGTCAAAGATTAAAGGTGAATATTGCTTTTTTAAGGATTAATAATGCCAAAAATATGCCTTTACCGGTATATAAATTTGTGATGTCTATGAAATAAGGGGGGGGGGGTTGTAATTGGATTGTACGGTAAATGATGGTGACTGGTAGCTGATTGGTTAGTGGCTCTCAAACATGGAAGTCGTGTGTTAAGTCCCTGGTTCCAAAGTAGATAAACATGAAATTAATAGTCACAAGTTCCAAAAAAAGTTCAAAATGTAGTAAATTGTCCCCGGGTCCACGGTTCCAAATTCATAAGGAGTTAAAAATAAAATTAACAGCTATACGGATCAATGTTTATAAGGTTTGCAAAATGAATTAAATTTATAAATAAATAAATCAAATTAAATGATAAAATTAGTGCGAACCTATTTAAACTCTTCCTTCTTTATTTATATGTAGTTACAATAATTTCCACCAAGCTAGAGAGTGGTGGGGTATACATAAATAATATTACTTGTTTCAAAGCCACACACAGGTTGTAAAGGAAAGAAAAACAACAATGATATGTTTTCATATTTTGAAGTGCTTCTGTTCCGTGTGTTGTCTTAGAATGAAGACACCAGCAATGATGTGATGAAAGACAAAATGAACACCAGTGCTGTGGACCTTTCATCCACAGAGGGGAGTACTACACAGATTACGGATGGACTTTCCTTTGATAGCTCCAAGGTTAGTTCTACTGTGTATATACCACTGTAAAAACATTGCTATTCCATCGGGAATAGTTCATATTGATTACCTGTATTATATTGCCAATAACAGCATGTATCATATTTGATATATGAGAACTTCGACGTCACTAGTGGCCGAGTGGTTAGAGCGTCCACCGTGGGTTTGTTCTAAAGTCGCAACATACCAACGTCGTAAAATCTGTAGCTGATATGGCTCGTTTGCTTGGTGCTCAGCATATAAGGGTAGTTCCAGGACTGGCGGGCCTTGTGTCAAGAAAAAGATTATGTGACTTTGTGTGGTACCATGCCACATATCTACGGCGTGATACTAAAGTGATGTAGCACTATATCGGTAGACATAGTCTCCAAGTATCTGAAATACTTTCAGTGGGATGTTAAATTCAACAAACCATACAATTTGGCATACTAATGAAGCATGCATATTTCTTACTACTTGTGCAAGCCAGGAAAATTGTGAAAATGATATTAAAGTTCTCCTGTAAACTATTCAATATTAACCTTTTAGTTTTTACATTCGAGGGAAATATATCAATTGATAAAGTTAGAAAGACAACGATTTGTATAATCAAGCATAGCCAACCCATGCTTCCTGTTAATTTAATCTCTCTTAACCTGGCTGGGATTTTCTCATATATCATATTTTTTGTATGTCACCTGCTTTAAGCCAAGGTGACACATAGGGATCTTTTTCCGTCTTTCTGTCACACGTTTTCCATCACGTTTCAGCAGTTGACACACGTGTTCCAGAGAACACTCTTTTTTTTCGTCTCCGCCTATTTCTTCATTGACTTAGTTGCCTTTACGACCAAAGAAGGAACAAACATGACTGCGGGAAATTAGTTTGTGTCTTCAGTAACTATTACACCTCTAGTTTGACGGTAATACTGCAGTACAATTAATACAAATCAGTCAATTTTGCAACAAAAATGCCTGCACCCCCTTTACAGTTATAATTTGTGAAACAGGTTCTTCCAATTTACAATTTTCCCTCTCAACATTTCCTTGATTTGACCAGTACTTTGTGCCTCATGAAGCTATTTAAAATCCTTTCCCTAATTGGTTCAAATTACAACCTTTGGATCTGGTGTCATTTACATTAACACTTGACCGCGACTCAATTATATCATTTATTTAACGGCGCAAATCAAAAATCTTGATTTGAAAATATATATTGTTTTCTTATATTTTACTATATCTTCTGGTTAGTTAGCCCGATTCTAGAAAGCAGCACCGGTTAACACAGCTTGCATCATGTACAACTTGGAGGAACATGACACATGACTTTTATGAAACGAATAAGAATAATTGCATATATTTAAGTGACTATCGAATCGGATATTTCTAATTAAACTTTTGCTGTTGAATTAAATAAAATGTAAACAGACATGCACTAACCACATTAATGACCTAAATATATTTGGGAAACTCGCCTTGATTTGGTATTTATACCTTTGCTCCATAAGGAAGTTGGTCTTTATTGAAAACACATTTGTCGTGTCCCAGCACGTCCCGTTGCGTCCGATACTTATGTTACATGAAGGGATTGGGAATAAAAATGTGATAGTTCTATTTTTCTCCAGAACTGAGAAATTGATTACCAATGGTCTACAAATATTGGCCTCTATTTAAGAAGGGAAAAATAGAGCCGTGCACTATGAACAAATGTACCTGAATTTTACGACAGACTATTGGACCGCATTGGCAGCTGGTTGTAATATTTAAGAGGTCTGATTATCGAGTGAATCCCTGCGGTCGAATTAGATAGGAAATGCTCCAGATTTTAATAGTAAAGTGGTCTCCTTGTTTGGGTTGTCTCAAAATTCAGGGGGTCTCTAAACTTGAGTGATATTAAGGTGGTCTATAAAATGTGGATTGTGGTAGTCTCTAAATTGAGGTGGTCTCTAAATTTGGGATCGGGGTGGTCTCTAAATTGAAATGATGAAAAGACGGTAACTTGATAGACAATATGGTACTAGGTCCTGGGAAATACACTTTGGTATACATTTAATATGGAGATTTGTACAAATTATAAATGCCCTCCGCTCTTATATATTAATTATTATTATTTCGGAATAAAATGTAGTAAAAGATATGCTTCTGGTGAAGAAGGACGCCTCAAGTATGGGTAACAATGAAGAACAAATGAGCATCAGTGCAGTGGACCTGTCTGTTAAAGAAGACAGTCAACTCTATATTGTTAATTTTAAGAAATAAGTATTCTTTACATTTCTAGCTGAAATATTCGAGCAAAATGGAGTGGTATCCTTCTCACACGAGTGCAAATGTCGGTTAAAGGTTAAAGATTACTTATGATATATAGTTTCCATTAAAGCGCGGGAATGGTGTAAACATAGAACAAAGCGAAAAACGGAGGGTGATTACTTTATTATCCACTGTTAAGATAAGCTACCTTTAAGTCACTTTGATAAAATACAGCTTCAGTGAGATATAACTCTGTTGTCTTGATGCCAACCTGTCCCTGAACTACCATTTTGTTATATAATGCTGCTCCACTGTGATATCATTCCGCAGCCATATTGCCTAATAAAACCCCTAGTGACGTAATCCTGACCGGGGCAACCAGTCCTGGAACGACCTTTATGTTATTTAGTGCTGTTTAACTGTGATATCACTCAGTAGGCATGTTGCATGATTAAACACCTCATGACGTTATTCTGACCGGGCCAACCAGTCCATGAACTGCCTTTATATTATATAGCAGGAACTTCCCTTATGTTATATAATTCTGCTTCACTACAATATCATATACACGTGACCTGATGCCACATCGAATCACGTTATCCATGGGCTGGCCAAACAGTCCATGAACTACCCTTATGATATATAGTGTTACTGCACTGCCATATCACTCTGTAGACGTGACCTATACCACACCTATTCACGTTATCCTGACCTGTCCAACTAGTCCTGAAACTATCCTAATGTTATATAGTTGTGCTTCACTGTGATATTATTTAGACATACGACCTGATACCAAATATTGTCACGTTATCCTGACCTGTCCAACTAGTCCTGAAACTATCCTAATGTTATATAATGCTGCTTCACTGTGATATTATTTAGACATACGACCCGATACCAAATATAGTCACGTTATCCTGACCTGTCCACCTAGTCCTGGAACTATCCTAATGCTATATAGTGAAGCTTCACTGTGATATTATTATTTAGACATACGACCCGATGCCAAATATAGTCACGTTATCCTGACCTGTCCAACTAGTCCTGGAACTATCCTAATGCTATATAGTGTTGCTTCACTGTGATATTATTATTTAGACATACGACCTGATAACAAATATAGTCACGTTATCCTGACCTGTCCAACTAGTCCTGGAACTATCCTAATGCTATATAGTGTTGCTTCACTGTTATATAACTTAGACATGACCTGATAACATAGTCAGTTATCGTTTTGGGTTTTAAATATCCATACTTTATATTAGAGTGTTGATAAAACTTTGAGCTGAAAAAAGTTGTTTGAAAAATGTTGTTGATACATTTTGTATATATATCTTGATAACTCGGAATTCAACCAATTGTGTATACGCAAGTTTGATTTCATTTATTGAGTAGGTTTATATAAGTATTCAATTATTCATGATATTAATATTGAAAATTATCATTTAAACACTTGAACATTATTGCAGGTTTTAGCTCACCTTAGCACAACGTGCTCAAGGTGAGCTTTTGTGATTGCCCTTCGTCCGGCGTACGTCGTGCGTCGTCAACAATTTGGCTTGTAAACACTCTAGAGGCCATATTTTTAGGCCAATCGTTTTAAATCTTAGTAAAACCTTGTTAACACTCTAGAGGCCGCATGTTTGGCTCAATTTTCATGAAACTTGGTCAGAATGTTTTTTTCTATAAAATCTTGGACAAGTGTTACTTTGGGTTATGTGGGTTAAAAGGTAGGTCACGAGGTCAAATCTTTGTAAAACCTTGTTAACACTCTAGAGGCCGCATATTTGGCACAATTTTCATGAAACTTGGTCAGAATGTTAGCTTCTATAACATCTTGGACAAGTTCGAATTTGGGATGTGGGATCAAAAAGGTGGTCACGAGGTCAAATCTTGAAAACCTTGTTAACACTCTAAGGCCATTTTTTTAAAATTAAAAAATTTGGGAGGTAAAAAGTAGGTCATGAGGTCAAATCTTAGTAAAACGTTGTTAACCCTATAGAGGCCACATTTTTGGCCAAATCTTCATGAAACTTGGTCAATTAAAATTTAATTTGAGTCATGTGGGGTTAAAAAGTAGGTCCATCCAAAATATGTTGCTCATTTATAATCAGGTGATCGATTCAGGGCCATCATGTCCCTCTTGGTAAATAATTTTACTCAGTTGAATTATTTATCATAGTGTATAACTGCCATAACTGATAATCATGTAGTTACTGTAAACCATTTTTCATTTTTATGTTTGTTGGATTTAACGTCCCACTGACAGTATTCCAGTCATTATGAGTCGATGTCTACTTTAGACAGATATAGTGCTGCCACACTGATGTATCACGCCGTATACATGTTGCATGATACCACACCCAGTCACAATATCCTGGCACCTGTCCAACCAGTTCTGCAACTACCCTTATATGTTGAGCGCCAAGCAAGGTAGCTATAATAGTGTTCATAATCATAAACAGATGATCAAAATATGTCAGGAACATGAGGGGTATTTTGTTTTCACTTTAAAATTATTACACAAAGGACTTTGTTCACTAAGTGGTGAAAATGGCCTAAGCTCAGAACTTAAAGATTTTTGGACAAATAAGAAGCAACACTAGACTGATATTAAAATGATGATTTCATTCACATAAAACATTCTTCTGTCACCATGGCAACAAGAGTTTTAGTAATGTTTTGGTTACGTCTGCCGATGTTTTCCGAGTTGTAATTTTGCTTTGAGTGGTCAGATTTTAACATAAATTTGTAAAATTGTTCACTATGGAGTGAAAGAGTGTCAAGTAAATAAATCGATGGGTTATTCAAGGTCAAGGTCACAATGAAGGTCATAATTGTCAAGAATATGCAAAAATCAGACTTTCAGGTGATAATTTAATAATGGGTTACTCATTTGTTTCCCAATTTTAACATACATTGGTAATGTTCACTATGATGTGAAAGTATGTCAAGTAAAATGAACCGGTGGGTTCTTTAAGGTTAAGGTCACCAATGAAGGTAAAAATGGTCAAAAATATGTAAAATTCTGATTTTTCGGTGACAGTTTAGCTTAGCCACGAGTTTTCATGAGTTACCAGACTTAAGCAGAAATTGGTTAAAATGTTCACTATGATGTGAAAGTATGTCATATAAAAATTGATCGGTTATTCAATGTCAAGGTCACCAGTGAAGGTCAAAATTGTCAAAAATATACAAAAATTCTGATTTTCCGGTTGAAAGTTAAGTCACGAGTTTTCATTTTAACAGAAATTGGTATATATGTTCCATATGATTTGACAGTAGGGGTTAATTGGTTAAGGGGGAAACAAATCTGTGTTTAAAGAAACTGAAATGAATATTTGAAAAATATGATATATGCAGGAAAACATCAACCATGATCATAGCTGTATAAAAAAAATAATGAGACTGTTAAGTTCCTGACCATAATCCGATGCTTAGAAAACAGGTGTACACTTCAGTTATTTTAGAGTATGCTGCCTTTTACAGTTCTATGTGTGGACAGACCAATTCAAATATTTAGTTTTCAACTGTATTGGCTTTATTCTTGGTATCATAATCATAAATATAAATGAATGAAGCAGCATAATTCAAATATTCAAATATCCCCCCTACTTTTTTGTTGTTGTTGTTTTGAAATTTACCTCGCTGCAACCGTATTTCAATCACATAGGGTCATCTAGCTCTTATATATTCAGGAAGAACTTAATCACACAATAGCACCGGAATAAAACCACAGATCAACCAAAAATCAGCTTAAAGCTTTCCTCGCATGTAATATCCACTTGACTCTGACTGGATTTGAGCCAGTGACCTTGAAAGCCTGAGTGGTATTAAGTTAGCAACTTTACCTGCTAGGCCACATGGACCCCTAGTACTGGTGTATCGCATTTGTCAGATGCTCAGCATATTGCTCATCAAGTAAGTGTAGTATAGTTCAATGGTTGGCCCATCGTCGGATACCCACGGCTGCCTATTATTTTTTTACTTCATGTCAGCTATGTATGGAGGGTAACGGATAAATCCCTAGTGGGTTTTCGATGCTGGATGAGGTATCGATCATGGTACATGTTTGTGGCATGATATCGCAGTAATACATCAAGTTATGTCTGTCTCGCCACTCTTTAAAAAAAGATTTAAATGAGTTCTGCACTCAATATACCACCAGACTGATAGATCAAACTACTCGATCTAACAAATTTCCACTACACAACAGGTTTCTTCAAAATGTTACAGACTTTACAGAAAAGGGTTAACTTGGATCTACACTAATTTTTCAGAGGAGAACGATTTGTAATATTCAGCGTGCATATGCACATTTCAACCTTCAAAAGATATTAAAAGGGATCTTTTCTACTAGTGTCATACTATCAATGAAGTAAAAAGAGTAGATCTACCGGGATATACAGCATTTTTCTTTTGATAATTCCACTATTTTGGTCAGGTACAGTCTTACAGATAGTGTCTTTTATCATGTTTCTAGGCGCGATTTCTATGAATAAATGATACCTTTAAGTTAAAGACACGGTGTAATGTCATCATCAACGACTAAAACAAACCGCCGTGTAAGCTATGAAAATCAATGCTATCTACCCAACTTTTGTAAATGCACATCTAAAAATAGAGTTGAGTACACAATGAACATGCATTTATGTGTTGATGTATACAATGAACACCTAATGTTTGAAATATGTGCGACGCTTTCGTGAAGCTATTAAAATAAATATCTTGAATCATTTATCCAAAGTGCGTAAGGCTTCTTTTCAGTATTTAAATATAAAAAAGAAATAAATTATAAGAATCATACATACGTAAATATTTAAAAGAAAGCATGTAAGTCATGGAAAATAGTTTGGTTAAATATCAACAGCGCAATCGGCAAAATACTTGAGTATCCGTGTAATTTGATCATTTCATGAAACGGTGTATAGTCAAAAATATCCTCTGCTGTTTCGACCGTTTTGTCATCAATTACCATGTTTCTATGATCTTACAAAAAAAAATTTAAAAACAATTTAATAATAAAAAATGAACGAAAATAAAATCGTTAAAGTACATTTGTATCATTTTTTTTATAAATCGGTGAAGATATAAGGCATAGAGCCGTTACGCGTCTCTGATCATATTTTCTTGAAATTCATATTGGCCGACAGACTGCGACAGACAAGATATTATTTTACAGAAGAAATATAAATAATATATATATATATATATGGAAAGAGTCTCGTTTGTCTAAGCATGCAGCCACATTGAATTTATCGTATCAAAAGATGACATCAGCTAACATTTTGTACAAAACGCGTGGAAATAACGGTTCAATTGATTTCAGCAGGTATTTTCAATCAAATATTTTGTTCAACCTGATAAATGATAAATACTGATTATATCCGTTATCTGTGAATTAAGGTTTGTTGAATTGTTAATGTTAAAAATTGAAAAAGACTTCTGAAATGCATTTTAATATTCCCGAAAAGTTTAGGCCATGTAAAAAACACATGAAAAAATCAATTTCCAGTCAGTGTATGGTGAATGTCTGTTTGCTTGATAAGAAGGTTTGAAGTTGTGAAAGACCATGAATATGTGATAGCTTACCTTGGGAAAGGGATAGAACGTTGAAATAATGAACACGGAAAATATTCTCACCATTATAGTTCTGGTAAAACTAAAAAACAAAGCCGATTCTTAACTTACAAAAGTGATAAATAACATCGGATCGCTTATCGCTTAGATGTGTCGTTGGATACTGTTTGATGATGATAAAGTCCAAAAACCAAGGTAACATGATAACATTATTTACATGTTTAGATTACTATAAAATCGGCAGGCAAGTCATATAAATTGCCTAGTTATAGTAGTCTGCACCATACGCCACCTCTCTCTCTCTCTCTCTCTCTCTCTCTCTCTCAAAGCAAATACAGAAATTGTATGAAACTCTATACCAAATTTTAAGTGCAATGTGTTTTCTTGTTGAAGTTGTCTTTCTTTTGTGTCCTAACATGAATGCTGCTGCGGTTGTCTATATTTCGTGTCCTAAGTTGAATGCTGCTGCGGTTGTCTATCTTTTGTGTTCTAAGTTGAATGCTGCTGCGGTTGTCTATCTTTCGTGTTCTAAGTTGAATGCTGCTGCGGTTGTTTATCTTTCGTGGCCTAGTTTGAATGCTGTTGGGGTTGTCTATCTTTCGTGTCCTAATTTGAATACTGCTGCGGTTGTCTATCTTGTGTCCTAAATTGAATGCTGCTGCGGTTCTTTATCTTTCGTGTCTTAAGTTGAATGCTGCTGTGGATGTCTATTTTTCGTGTCCTAGTTTGAATGCTGCTGCGGATTTAAATCTTTGGAGTCCTAATTTGAATGCTGCTGCGGTTGTCTTTCTTTCGTGTCCTAAGTTTGAATGCTGCTGCGGTTGTCTATTTTTTATGTCCTAAGTTGAATGCTGCTGCGGTTGTTTATCTTTCGTGTCCTAGTTTAAATGCTGCTGCGTGTGTCTTTCTTTGTGTCCTAAGTTAAATGCTGCTTCGCTTGTCTATCTTTCGTATCCTAATTTGAATGCTTATGTGGTTGTCTTTCTCTCGTGCCCTAGTTTGAATGCTGCTGCGGTTGTCTATCTTTCGTGTCCTAGTTTGAATGCTTTAAAACTGCTTGGTTGTCTATCTTCGTCCAATTAATTTTTTGATCTTGGTAAATTACTTTCTTTCACATCTTCGACGTATCTAAAAGAACAAACATGAAATATAAAGTTTACTAGCAATTACATGTAGTTATTATAAATCTAAAACGAGAATTTAATACGATCGCTTGTCTCTTGATTCCTTCTTTAGTTCTCTTATTAACTAATGACGCATAGAGAAGTAGTCTATGGACGAAAACAACCGAGTTGACCGAATAAGCCGGTGTAACAGCCCAGATTTCCCCCCAGTCAGTTTTTTCCCCGGGGAAAAACCTGACTAGTCAGATTTTTCCCCGGGGAAGAAACTGACTAGTCAGTTTTTTCCCCACCCAGTCAGTTTTTTCCCCCTCTTTTTTAAAATTTTTTAAGGTTTCTGAGGTGGGGAAATTCTGGCTAGTCAGTTTTCCCCTGGGGGAAATTCTGGCATAGTTTTTTTCCCCTGTCATGTTGATTGTGCGTGATGGTGGGGAAATTCTGGCCTAGTCAGTTTTTTTCCCCCTGTCATTTAGATTGTTCGTGATGGTGGGGAAATTCTGGACCAGTCAGTTTTTTCCCCCCTATCCAATATATTGTGCGTGATGGTGGGGAAACTCTGGCTTATCAGTTTTTCCCCCCCTGTCATTTAATTGTATTGATGGTGGGGAAATTCTGGACCGGGGGGGAAAAAACTGACTGGTCCAGAATTTCCCCACCATCAATACAATGTAAATGACAGGGGGGAAAAAACTGACTAGGCCAGAATATCCCCACCATCACGCACAATATATAGGATAGGGGGGAAAAAACTGACTGGTCCAGAATTTCCCCACCTCAGAAACCTTAAAAAATTAAAAAAAAAGGGGGGAAAAAACTGACTGGGTGGGGAAAAACCTGACTAGTCAGTTTCTTCCCCGGGGAAAAACGTGACCAGTCAGTTTCTTCCCCGGGGAAAAACCTGACCAGTCAGTTTCTTCCCCGGGGACGAAACTGACTGGGGAAAAACCTGACTGTTACACCGGCAGCGTTTGCATCGTGCATCGTTCGAATCGTGTGGACCGTGCATCGTGTATATGAACCAAACGTGTAACGTACGTGCACCGTGTAACGTGCGTTCCGTGTCCGTGTAACGTGCGTGTAACGTGCGTTCCGTGTGCCAACTTGAACGCGAGCCGTACTGTACAAGCATGATTCCTAGATATATAAAGCCTCCAGTTCTGTGAAGCGGGGGAATATTATTACACTGTAGATTTCTAGAAATTAAAAGAAAATAGTATGACACCTTTCTGAGGTCCGCCACGCATAAAACTGTGTGAAGGTTATCCAAAGTCTCCACTTTCTCCTCCTCTGACCTTGTTGCCATGGTAACAGAGTCCAGCATAGTCTGTAGCGTGGTAACCACATGGGCATGGTAGAAGAACTAAAACAGACAATAAACTAGAGCTTTCATTTGAGTCAGATAAAAGATTCTTAATTCTGGGGCGATTCTTGTGTCACCTGCTGTAAGCAGAGGTGATTTCCATCGTATGTCTTTCCATCACACTTTTTTCGTCACGCTTCAGCAGGTGACACACGTTCCAAAGAAAACTCTTGTTGTATCATTGATTTATTTCACTTGAATACATTTACATAAATTCAAACAGATAAAATCCCAAAATTTAATGTTTTCTTAATCTAAGAAATCCCAAAATTTAATGTTTTCTTAATCTAAGTTCTACTGCTTACAACAATTAGACAGAAAGCATTACTGATTCTGAAAATCTTATTATTGTAATGATGGTTATGTCTGCGTAGTCCTTAGACAAGATTTTTTTCAGTTTACTGTAAAATCATTAATTTGCGTTAGCATTAATTTTCGCTGATTGTGTACCTAAGGGAATTTCATGGGTACATTTATTCATGGATCAATTTTCTAGAAAACACGAGGTCTATATAAGAGTCAAGTTTTCATGGGGATTAATATTTGTGGATAAAACCTTCCACGAATCAACGAAAATTAGTGTCCCACGAAAATGAATGATTTCACAGTATGTAACTTGTCTATAATCTTCAATAAGAGAAAATGTAAACTGGAATATGAATTCTTGAGCTTCAGATTTCAAGCAAGGTTTGGAAAATTTTGATTGGCAGCCCTACCCCAGGGTTTTTAAGTCTGAACAGTTCAGCGACTCCAGGAATGACTGGGTCATGTCGCAGCTGACTATTCTGTGGGGATGCCTGCAGGATGGACGTGGTCACAAGATCCCTGACCTCCCGCTGACACAGGCTCTCTGTCTCCCTGTGTCTGAGATAGGCCTGTAGTTTAAATGTCAATATGTAAGTACAAGATAAATGTAAGTGATAAGGTGGTATACTGACAGGATAAAGTAAATGAAAGTAACTGTAATTTTATGTCTGCATGATGTTAATGCATGTCTACAAGTAATGTAAAAAGTATACTTGCAAAGACATGTTATGAACAAGAGGGCCATGAAAAAACCCAATATCACTTACCTGATGACAATCAACTTTATTATAGCAATTATTGAACAGCTTTAAGTTAACAAGTTGTGTCAAATAAAAAAAAAATTACATCCGGTTTCAGAGAAGAAGATTTTCTTTAATCTTCTTTATTAAAATTGTCATGTTTATTTTTTTTTGTTGCTATGGCAACCAAAATTTACATGGATCTTGCTTTTTTAAGATCTCCTGTGGAGGGCTACCAGGGCCTTTTTACCCTTCTTAACTGTAGCCGGTAAAGGGCTGCTTCCCCAAGCCAAATAACCACCTTTTTTCCCCAAAAATAGTCCTCAAATTCCCCACTCTTAAATAAAATTCCCCATTAAGGAGGTAGCTGATCATTGAGAAACCTAGAGAACAATATTATGACGCTAATTTAACTCTGTTTAACTCTATTGATTCCTAAACAAAATATTTGATTAGTCTTTATATTTAGTTTCTAGTATGTCTTGCTGTGCCAAGACCAGTTTATGCTTATATTTATGAATATGGTAAAAAAAAAATCCCTTAATAAGTTGTAAACAAGTGGCTTGCTATTTTCCCCATAAAAAGGGCTAGGGCGCTTTCCCCAAAATTGGAAAAAAGGCCCTGGCTACCCCAGGACCATCCCTGCCAAGATTCATCAATTTCTGACCAGTGGTGTCGGGTATCTTTAAACAGCATATTGCTTATTGCTAACAATATGGGAAATATTATGGATTCACAAATCAAAAAGATCACAAATTTCATCAAAAATGACTGCATGATAATGTAATTTTTTTTCTCTGCAGGATAATGCAACCAGGGTCAACAAGATAATGTAAACATGTATGTACAAGAATAACTTAGATTATGTAAATGCCTGAATCACCAAAGGATCATCCATGCCAAGTTTCATCAATGTCTGCTTACTTGTTTCAGAGTGCAAGGTAGATTTTTGATGTTGCATGATGGATGTGGGGTGATCACAACAGCTCACCTTGAGCTAAATTACAGTCACAATTTACATGTATTCTGTGGCATTCTAAGAACAAATCTAAGCAAGGGTGCCATGTTCCAGTGGTAACATACCCCACTGCGGATCTGAAGGTTGTGGTTTCGAACCCCCAATGAGGGAAGAAATTTTTATGACTTTCCAAGGAGCCAAGCACTGGTTCAACCCAGGAAAAATTGAGAGGAATTAGTATAAGTAACTTGTTTCTCAAGTTTAAACTAACCTCAATCTCCCTGCACTGTACAGTGTAGTCTAGTACCTTCCTGGAAACCCCTTTGAATGTGATCTTAGCCAGTGCTCCTCCTTCTAGGACGGGAACCGTTCCAAGCAGCCAGGACTCTGTAAAATACCCTGGTTCCCGACTTCTGTATAAAACCGGTACTTTGATAGTTTGATCTGGAAGAATGATACCTGGAAAGAAAAATAAAACATAGTTCACCTTCAGCATATTAAGCTCTTCAGATCTAAAAACCCGTTGCCTGAATGGCTGTTATTTAAAAGTTATGGGTGGAACAAAATGTCCGCAATCTTAAAACTTTTATTTGTGTTTAAAAATTTGGCTTGATCTTCCGACTGTCATTCACCTCAGAAGCAGGTTGCAGGTTCAATCCTCGACAGCGACATACCAAAAAAAGGTAATGGTAGCTCCCTTGCTTGACTCTCAGGGTAGTTCCAGGACTGGTTGGCCTGATGTCAGGATAATGTGACTGGGTGTGGTATCATGCCACGTCTATGGTATGATACTGCAGTGTAACCAATCTGACTAAAGTACAGATCTTCCTACGGTAGCGTGGCGTATATATAGGAGATGACTTCAGTCAGATTGCAGTGTAACAGCACTATATCTGTCTCAAGAAGACAGTCTCCAAATGACTGAAATACTGTCGCTCAGATGTTTAACTCAACATTTAAAAACATGTTTTTGTGATAATTACAAATGATCTATTTTTTGTTGTTAAAGTGACAGCCTTAAGTAATCCTCAGTCATCATGGAAAGATATGTGTAAGCAGTCTGGTAGCTCAGTTGGTAGAGCGCCTGCCCTGTAAGCAAAGGATCCCAGGTTTTAGTCCATGGTCTGGCTCCATACCTATCTCTTGGTATATAAATAGACAAGGCTAATGCACCCCTAGCCACACAAAATGTGGTAAATTTTATCTAAAAAGTAAAAAAAAAATCTGATAAACATTCATTACCCTCATCGGCTTTAAAATAAAACGGACGTCGTCGGGGTCGTGGAATCGGCAAAGGACGATTATCTGGTACCTTCTACAGGGGAGAAGAATAGAGAATAGAGAGAACAGAAAGAAAGAGATCAGGAAAGAAAGTTGAGAAATATAGATTAGAAAACAGAGCTATCAGTATAGGTGATTAATTCACCTACATCAAAAACTGTCTCCATGTAATGTAAGTGAAGGATGTGATATGACGTCAAATGACACAGGTATGATTCCTATGTATACCTCACTCCTGTGAAGCAGGTAGTCATAAAGACATCAGAGGCTGAAATTATTTTTTTTTAAATTTTAGAAAGAAGAAGGAATTTTGAGATCAAAGAAGAATGAAATATCTTAAAGAATTCATGAAAATGTTTAAAAAAAAAATAATTTACTGCAGATTATGTTCAAAAACAAAGTCTGACAAATAATAAGAGTGTAAAATTCCACTTGCTTGGTCAGCAAAAATTTGTGAAGGGCGAGTGAAAAATCAGAATATTTCGATGTAATTTTCTTGGTTTTAAGCTTGCCTACTTACCCCTTGTAGAGGGCTTTTACCCCCAAAATTGGCCATGTAACCCCAAAATTGTAGGGACTCACTATATGAAGGGGTACAAAGTTAAGAAAAAAAAGAGAAAATGTACCCCAAATTTTGAAACTCAGTGGGCACCTTGATTTAACCAAACCAAAATTTGAAAGGTTTAGGCAGGGCGAGTGATAGTTCTAGGAATTTTACAGCCCTGAATGATTTACCATCCAGTAAAAGCTGATCACTGTTGTGCCGACGTTCTTCAGTGTCACGTGACAGTGTGTGACATCCCCAACATTGTTTTCTATCAGAATTATCACTTCCTTGTGTATACGTTTTCCATGGTTACGAGAAGATGAGAACAGACACGTCTCTGTGTGCTTTTCCTCTTCTTGACCAACTTTTGAGGAAGCCTCATCAGTGTGCCATCGAAGCAAAGTGTAATCTTCTATCAACAAGGCTGGTCCCTTCAAAATCTCTCTAAAAGTACAAAGAGTGTCAATGGCAACATAAACCCATCCTGCATTTTATCAATTCAAGGGCTGTTACTCTGAAGTGTCTAGAACTTTCAGGCTGGTTATCGAATATGACAACGATATTGGGCACATTGTCATTAAGTTTAGTAAAGATTGGGCCATGTTTATCAGTGTTAAAGAGCCGACACATTTAATTTTGCAATTTTTCATTAATTCAAGGGCCGTAACTCTTGGGTGTCAGAAACATTCTGGCTGGTTATCGATCTTTGTCGAAATATTATGCCATACACAATGTGACCTAATTTGATGAAAATCAGTTCACGTTTGTCAGTGTTAGATAGCAGACACTATTTAAAAATTTTTTTTATCAATTCAAGGCCCATAACTCATAGAGTATCTGTGACTTTCTGACAGGTTATCGAACAGGCCCTGTGCCACATTGTGTCCAATTCTGGTAAAGATCAGTTCACATTTGCTAGAGAGTGGACAACCTGAATGGACCCCACTCAACCCCAACAGGTGAATCCATAATATATCCCATATAAAAAGGATGGTAATTATACATTTACCTATCACCTTATATAAATGTGTTTCATGTCTTGACAAACAGTGCAGACCCAGATCAGACAGCTCCATCAAGAAGCAGTCTGATCAGGGTCTCCTCTGTTTGCTCTTACAATATTGTAGCTAAGATTCTACAGTCTGCAATGACGAAGAAAAAGTTGTTGGTAGTATTTGATAAACTGCAATAAATTAGGTACTATAAATATGAATTACTTTTATTTATGATTTATTATTTTTCAAGTCATTTTCCAATCCAGTTCCTTTCTTCCTTTTTATGAAACGTTTACACATATATTTTGTCACTTTTTTCTTTTCATATTTTGATCTGAACCTTTTGCACCAAATTCAGGAAAAAAACATTTTTTTCACAATGATAAATAATTTCTCTAAAACATTTTTGGAAACTACCAAAAATGAGTTTTTCTTCATAGATTAGATATTAGAAACTTACTATTTATTTTTACATAAAAATATGTTTTAATCACCTTTAAAAGCAAGATATTTATTTGTTTTCCTCTGTTACAAAAGACACATGTATAATGCTTATATTCAGTCTGTCTTTAATCATTTACCTGTCACCAGTCTGGGATTTAGACTGTGTCTCCAGTCTAGAAGGGTTCCCGGATGTTTCTAGCTCTGCAGACTGGTTCTGGAGAGGATGTTTGGGACCAGATCCATCTCTGGCTTCCATAGACTGGTGTACAGTAGTTCCAAACAGTTCCAACTCCTCAAACAACTGTAAGAAGGCAAACAGTATACAGATGGGAACCAGGAACATAGGGGGAAGTAAGGAGGCAGATTATGAGAAATTAATTGAGCCAGGTACTGTGAATTGAAAGAAGCAAAAGAGATTATAGGAGGGAGAGATACCTGGAGAGAGGGAGAGATTCAGGACAGACTTGGAGAGAAATACTCTTGGAGAGAGACTGTCATCAAGTTAATATCTCAGATAGTGCAAGTATATCATTATTGATAGTTAGGTTTTGGTATCTCAATGCAAGTTCTGTTTCCTTAGTAGTCACCCAGCATTGTAAGGGGCAAAAAGATGCAGAACATTCTTTATACCAAGGGTTCCAATATATCTTGTAACCTGGGTTTCTAGCACCAATATAATCTACTTGTCTATGGGTACAGAGATTTATATATACAAAAAGTTTGTTCTCATTCATCAGCTATTACGGTGGCCCGGGATAAGTTTTTTTTTATGTCTCTTTGATTTATCATAGCCCAGGCAGGGATAATTGCAGGGTTTCAGGACCGGATATATAAGAGTTTTGTATTTAGTCGTAACCAATCTTTGTTGATTGCATTGTTTGATCCTGTGATTTTTGTGTCATAATAATCATTTTTAACGAATCATTGGTCTCTTATCATTGGCTAGATAAGCCCAAGAAAAATTTAGACATAGTTAGTCCCGATCCACATTACAGAATTTAAACAGAAAGAGAGGGGCAGAGAGTGAGGACTCAGAGGAGAGGGACAGAGACTTGAGGAGGGGAGTGAGGAGAGAGAAGAGAGAGACAGAAAAAAAGTTGGGTGGAACAAAATGTCTTGGTACAAAACTACTGTAAGTCTGCATTATTATTTATATGCAGTTTTGCACCAAACCTCAAAATACAATTGCCAATGTTCATAAGAGAGAGAGAGAGAGAGAGAGTCAAACTCAATTTTTTAACAAAAATAGTATAGCTTACCACTCTGTTTGTAATCTGAATAACTCCACCCATTTTTTCATCTTTTTGTCTATAGTATTCAGATTTCAGGTATTCTTCAGGACCCACAGTTTCTGGTCTCCCTGCATGTGAAAAAAAAACAAGAGGGCCATGATGGCCCTGGATCGCTCACCTGATATCATTAGGCTATGTAAAATCAAGTGACCCCTGGGGCAGAGCCAATTTTGACCCCAGGGTCATGATTTGAACAAACTGGGTAGAGGTCTATTAGCCCATGTTACATACCAAATATCTAAACTCCAGACCTTGTGGTTTTTGAGAAGAAATTTTTCTAGATTTTTTTCCAAAATAAGTCTATGTAAAATCAAGTGATCCCTGGGGAGGGGCCAATATTTTCACCAAATATCTAAATGCCAGGCCATGTGTTTTCTAGTTTCCTGAGAAGAAGATTTTTCAAGTTTTTTCCTATATTAGCCTATGTTAAATCAAGTGACCCCTGGGGGTGGGGCCAATTTTGACCCCAGGGTCATAATTTGAACAATCTTGGTAGAGAGTCATAAGATCATGCTTCATACCCAAATTTCTAAACTCCAGGCCTTGTGGTTTCTGAGAAGAAGATTTTTTCAAGTATTTCCTATATTAGCCTATGTTAAATCAAGTGACCCCTGGGGGTGGGGCCAATTTTGACCCCAGGGTCATAATTTGAACAATCTTGGTAGAGAGTCATAAGATCATGCTACATACCAAATATCTAAACTCCAGGCCTTGTGGTTTCTGAGAAGAAGATTTTTTCAAGTTTTTCCTATAGTAGCCTATGTTAAATCAAGTGACACCTGGGGCGGGGCCAATTTTGACCCCAGGGTCATAATTTTTACAATCTTGGTAGAGAGTCATAAGATCATGCTACATAACAAAAATCAAAAGGCTAGGACTTGTGGTTTCTGAGAAGAAGATTTTTCAAGTTTTTCCTATATTAGCCTATGTAAAATCAGGTGACCCCTGGGGCGGGGCCAAATTTGACCCCAGGGCCATGATTTGAACAAACTTGGTAGTGATCTAATAGACAATGCTGCACACCAAATATCTAAACCCTAGGCCTTGTGGTTTCTGAGAAGAAGATTTTTCAAGTTTTTCCTATATTAGCCTATGTTAAATCAAGTGACCCCTGGGTTGGGCCAGTTTTTACCCCAGGGTCATAATTTGAACAATCTTGGTAGAGAGTCATAAGATCATGCTACATACCAAATATCTAAACTCCAGGCCTTGTGGTTTCTGAGAAGAAGATTTTTTCAAGTATTTTCTATATTAGCCTATGTAAAATCACGTGACCCCTGGGGCGGGGCCAATTTTGACCCCAGGGTCATAATTTGAACAATCTTGGTAGAGAGTCATAAGATCATGCTACATACCAAAAATCAAAAGGCTAGGCCTTGTGGTTTCGGAGAAGAAGATTTTTTCAAGTTTTTCCTATATTAGCCTATGTTAAATCAAGTGACCCCTGGGGCGGGGTCAATTTTGACCCCAGGGCCATAATTTGAACAATCTTGGTAGAGAGTCATAAGATCATGCTACATACCAAAAATCAAAAGGCTAGGCCTTGTGGTTTCGGAGAAGAAGATTTTTAAAATTTTCATTTTTAAAATCTATTTTTAGCTCCTGTGACCTAGATTTTTGACCAATCAAAATAAGTTTAACAACTTCGGATAAGGGCCCCATAATGAACATTCCTGTGAAGTTTTATCAAAATTGACCAAGCGGTTAAGGAGGAGATGTCGTTTGAAGCAAAATGTTGACGGACGACGGACGGACGGACGACGGACGGACGGACGACGGACGGACGACGGACGGACGGACGACGGACGAAGACCGGTCACAATAGCTCACCTTGAGCCTCTGGCTCAGGTGAGCTAAAAAGCTGAAATCAGAGTGAACGACTGCCCCTGATATATATTTTGTAGCGTAAATTTCTTACTTCAAGGGCAGATACCTGTCTAAAGTGTACATATGTGAGTTAACTCAAGTTTGGTTCATTTTTGGTCATATAGCATGCCTACCAGTATGTCTCATAAAACTAATTCAAAATATCTTTACAGCAGAGGGTGATCACAATAGGCCACCTTCATTAAGTTGTGGCAATACCAGTTTCTCATGAATGACGTCAAATTAAGATCTTCCTCCAATTCAAAATTGGTAAATTCAGGAAAAGCACAAATTTCACCCCCTTTTTTCAAATCTTAGTGGGAACACTGGTATCACCACATGACAAGATTTTCAGTTACAGAATGTTCTAATTTGAGGTACCAAGTGTAAAATGGGCAAGATAGCAATTCCTCCAAATTTCAAACAATCAATCCTATAGGCGCTGTCTGATCAGGGTCTTCTCTGTTTGTTCATTCAATTATTGTAGCTCAGATTCTACACACTCTGCAGAGCAAAGAAAAATCCACTGTTTCAAATACAATTTAAAGTTCAGTTAATTAATATTCATGAAGTCATACATGAATATTCTTGAAGTAAAGGGTTTAAAAACCCCCTGAATCCATCACGTAAGTATAGGCAGAATGTGAAGTGATGACCTCGATACCTATATAGCCTCCACAGTGGGGGTACAAAAAGACACTGAAAGTTTTTATAAAACCAGGCAGGGATGAATGACATGCGTGATTCCTATATCACCACTTTGTGAAGTGGGACATCGAAGGAAACTGAATGCCATGTAAAAAAATAAAATCTGACCTTTCTGATGGTGATAGAAACTGGAGTCTCCGCTGATGACAGGTGTACTGGCATGTCCGGTCTGCGATCTGGTCAGGGTCGTGCTGGTGTATCATCAACAGTTACTTTTATAATATACACTTTACAATAGAAATTTTGATAGATTTTTTTTATTCCATTGTTTCACGAAGTACATACTAGATACCATCTGTTTCACCATCTTCTGGGGTTTACTTAAGAATTTGACTTTCACTTGTCCAGGGGGGCAAGTTACTTTGAACATCTACGAGCCCCCAGTAAAACAGGATCCCCGATCTTGAAGTTAGTTGGTGTTTGTTAATGTTTAAAACTAAATATGTGTAATATTAAGGTGAATTTTAGTTAATATGTATCAAAGACAATTTGCAAGTATTGTAACCCTGATATACATTAGAAAAAAAAAAAAAAGAAAGATTTCATTTATATAAATAAATTTGCCCGCAGAGATTTTAACCTGGCGCGGGCAAGTGGGCATCCACTTAAGAAAACCCCTGATCTTCCTGTATTAAGTAAAGATTGCACAGACACCATGGTCCAATGGTAGTGTACATGACAGTCGATCCGAAGGTTGTGGGTTCAAACCCCATTAGACAAGAATCTTTCATGACCTTCCCAAGTACTGGTCCATATACTGGAAACATATACAACAGGAAGAATAAGATTTTATCAGTATTTAAAGTGTGTGTGTGCTTTTTCAATGATGGCAGCTGCCATAATGATAAATTTCCCATTTTCATAAATGTACAGTACTCACTATTGTGTGTTTGTGTTTGTAATGCAGTCTTAGTGAGGACCTCCCCATTGTCACATACAGTACTTACTGGATACCACTGGTTCCACCCAGCCTGTCCACCATCTTCCAGAAGCACAGGTCTTCGGCCACAAAACTTCCCAACAAGTTCTCATATTCTCTTCTCCTCACAAACCTGCTGCTCTTGGTCATTAGCAAGTCTGCCTCATCTCTGTGTAGTTTATCTGAAATTTAAAACTAGATGTGTCACTTCAACATGATTGCCCCTATCTGCAATAACCATGTGATAAAAGGCCTTAATTCTGTTGAAAAAGTGACTGGATAAGATAATGAAAACTTGGCCTGGAACCTATCATAGTTCACCTACTTACCAAAATTAAGTTTATTATCTCCATGCATGTAGAAAAAAAATCCTAAACATATCCAATAATAAAACAAGAGCTCAGCAGACCGCAGGGTAATATATGTCCAAAGTAAGCTATTGACAGTGAATGATGCATTTGATAAGCACTTTAAAAACAACAGCAACATTATGTAACCAGGTGGAAAAAAAATGTGCAGCCTGACCAGGAATTGAACCCAGGACCCCTCCCTAACAGGACAAGTTCTCTACTGATTGAGCTACTGTGGACCACTTACACAAATCTCTAACTTATAAGTGTTATACTATCCTGTCAATTTGGAATTTGCCCACAGATTTGTTATGTTCTTGATAAACTCAAAGGCAGTATATTAACTAAAGAACTTTACTGAAACCGCCCCATGTTGGTCACCAAATGTAATCAGATGAGAAAAATGAGTAGCCAGACCAGGGCTCGAATTTTTGGGGAAACTGGGGAATTTTCATAAATGATAAAATATTCATTTAACTTTTGTATGCTCAAAATAACATTTTAGGCATTTATCTGTCTGCACATTACAAAAAAATACACCTAACATAGTTTATTAGCCAACAAAGGTTGTTTGGTTTTTTGTACTCATAACTAAGATTTTTTATTTTATCATAACAAAGATTTTTTTTATTCATAAGTCTCTGTAACTTTCATGTGTTTATAGTGATTTCTTCTAGATCTCAGATTGGGAATTTTTTTAAGAAATTGTGGAAAAAAGATACTTTTTTGGCATTAGGAATATAAACCCAGTAACGTCTATAAAAAAATCTTTGCTCAGAGAGATTAAAAATAATGTAAACGTTACCAGCCAATCTTCGCTGAGATCTTCGTCGTAATTTCATCTCCTGGTCCCACGTTTGAATTGCTCGGTTTTCCTCCAAGTGTCTGGTTTTAGGGGGACGTGGCGTTGGGACAGAGGTAACCACCACGGGCTGAAGTCTCTCCGGCTGGTGACAGGATACTAACTCCTGTGTAATAAATCATTTGTGACATGTTTGTTCATGTTTATATCTTTTTTTCCCTCGCATATCAGGCCTTTATTATTCTGATTTTTGGGCTGATATTCGGTCCCATTCCCCTCATAAAAAAGTATACATTTTTCCCCAATTCAGTCTAAAGATTTCCCTGACAAAAACGTATTTTCATCTGAAAAAAAAAAAAGACACACAAGGAAGCAATAGAGACCTATTATTGTAAATTTAATTATAAAATGAAATAAAAATTTCAGTTACAGCATAATAAGTGTGTTTTTTTTTTGTGTTTTTTTTTTCTTCATAGGTAAATTTTCCCCTGACTGACATATTTTCATCTCCTGAAAGGACCAGCCACCTTTCCCCAAAACATAAACAAGAGGCCCAAGGGCCATAAACGCTCACCAGTGTAAATCAGCATATTCAGATGATTTTTTCTATAAGGAAATCAAATGACAAACCAGAGTTTTCAATTATTTTTTCTATTTGTTGCCATGGCAACCAGAGTTCTTCATGGATCAACTTTATTTGAGCAATTTTTGTAGGCCCCCCAAAATTCTTTCCAGGGTTTCAGAGGAGATGATTTTCAAAGTTTTCAATTAGTTTTTCTATTTGTTGCCATGGCAACCAGAGTTCTTCATGGATCAACTTCATTTGAGCAATTTTTGTAGAGGCCCACCTAAGGATCATACATGCCAAGTTTTATCAAATTCTGTCCAGCGCTTTCAGAGGAGATGATTTTCAAAGTTTTCAATTAGTTTTTTCTATTTGTTGCCATGGCAACCAGAGTTCTTCATGGATCAACTTTATTTGAGCAATTTTTGTAGAGGCCCACCTAAGGATCATACATGCCAAGTTTTATCAAATTCTGTCCAGCGCTTTCAGAGGAGATGATTTTCAAAGTTTTCAATTAGTTTTTCTATTTGTTGCCATGGCAACCAGAGTTCTTCATGGATCGACTTTATTTGAGCAATTTTTGTAGAGGCCCACCTAAGGATCATACATGCCAAGTTTTATCAAATTCTGTCCAGCGCTTTCAGAGGAGATGATTTTCAAAGTTTTCAATTAGTTTTTCTATTTGTTGCCATGGCAACCAGAGTTCTTCATGGATCACTTTATTTGAGCAATTTTTGTAGAGCCCACCCAAGGATCATACATGCCAAGTTTTATCAAATTCTGTCCAGCGGTTTCAGAGGAGATGATTTTCAAAGTTTTCAATTAGTTTTTCTATTTG
>CM037791.1:5917533-5967533 GCA_021229015.1 Solen grandis | reverse complement strand
CGGGAATTGTAGTGTTGCTATAAATGGGGATATATATCAAACTGTAATATTAAGAAAAAAATCTTAAATGTATAAGTATACATTTTATCAAGTTTTCTCTTATGTTTTTGATATGTATTAGGTATACATGTATATCAATTCATTAGAAAGAGAAATGGGAAATCTGTTTATTTTATAGCAGTTTTATACGTATATCCCCACACAACGTTTTGTAAACATTTCAACACAGGGTTAAATAGACTAAAATCTGTGGTTAGAAATTTCTTACATCGCATAAAATGTTTTCTTTAAATGTATAGAATAAAACACACACACACACACACACACACACACACAAACTTAACTTTCACTATCATAATGGCATATAGCGCATGCGCAGCGGAAAATTGTGTCCTACTCAAGTACACAAGGGTCCTAATGATACTCTTGTCAGATGTAGAATAGTTCCTAACATTCGAGAAAACATTATATAGTGATGTGCTTTTCGTGATAACAAACAAATGCCCACGAAATCTGAAGGTTTCCTCAAATGTTTGGAAATCTGCTTGCTACACATTGCCTAGTCTTAGTGATAATCTCTCCTCTCGAAATACGACCATACGCAACAAAGTTACAGTCTGGGTATGGTTTTAAGATTAAGTAACTGCTGTGACCTTGACCTTGAGGCAAGCGACTGGTTCTTGTTTGAAACACATGTTCTGGTCATAGTGATAATTTGTGCTACGTATCTTCTGAACACTACCATGTGTATGCAACAAAATTACAGTCTGCATACAATTTTAAGGAAGGTCTACTGATTGCTGTGACCTTGACATTAAAGCTAGCAACCTGGTTCTTGTTTGCAACAAAATGTCTTGTCAAAGGCACCACCTTTACGAAGTAAAAAAAAGAAACAAACATGACAATACATAACGAACATAAAGCCCAGACAGGACCGCCTGCACTAATTTTAAACTCAACCAACTGACCTTAAAACTATTATCGAGCAAGAAAGCAACTTTTTACTCCCGCACCGCTGACGTAAAAGTCAAGCAGGTTCCT
The DNA here is from genome assembly GCA_021229015.1 of Solen grandis. Lineage (NCBI taxonomy): Eukaryota > Metazoa > Mollusca > Bivalvia > Adapedonta > Solenidae > Solen > Solen grandis. The sequence continues at coordinate 5,966,492 of CM037791.1, read as the reverse complement.
TCTCAGTCGCAGAAAGATAAACATATCAGATTACCGGGAACAAGCTATGGGGAACTGCTTTGCACGCTGGGAAAGCTAGACTGTGTTAATAGGCTACCAGATGTACATGTTGCTAGACGGTGCTAGACTTGTAGATGCATAATGGGGCAGATTCGGTTGAGGTACGTCCCTTTGTTGTAGCCATTTTTGTTGTTGTTGTTGTTGTTGTTATTGTTGATACTGAACCAAACAGACGTGATCTGAGTAAAAGTATCATGCAATTTAGTTGTTTATGTCATTGTCTGTACAAGTCTTCAGCACTATCAAGATTTTCCAGTGTGTGCGGTATGGAGTGTATGGTATTGGACTTTTAGCTTTTCTGGTACGGTATAAGACATAAACAAATCATTAATGTTTTTGTTGTAGCCAATTTTCTTTTCGTCGTTGATTGATGCTGAACTAAACATGAAAACATTTCCCAGCTATGAACCACTCCTTCAACTGCAAGTACTTCGACATTTAATTTCCCTTTACGTCACAGTGTAACTTTCTGTTCACTTGGCTAACGGCGATTTTTAGCATTTTTGGAAATGCTCATACTTCTTTCAAAATACAATCATTTGCAAGAAGTTACAGCCGGGACACAATTTTAAGGTCAACTGGGTGATGTTGCATTGATATCTAAGCTAGCGACCTGTTTCTTGTCTTAAGGATCACTTGTGTCAGGTTATTTAAAAAGAAACAAGAAATATCTTTAAAAAAGATACTCGGCCGTGGTAACCAGCTTGATGATTAGTGTCTGAATGGTTTAACATGTAAAAGATTTTGTTGTTGGTTTAATAGTTGTGTAATTCCTGTGTCAGTGCAGGTCTTAGAAATACCACGGATCCAAATAATTTGTACAATCTTGATAGACACTTACAGCCTTAAAACATCTGCGCATTAGACTTCATTTTGCGGGCTACAAAAAGAAACCGGATGTTACGTTTTTGCTGAATATAGGATCTGTCAGGGTCGAACAATCAATTCCGAAATCTATGTGTTTCTTATTTTTTAGCGTTCTACTCTTTCAGTTTACTTTAAAAAGGTGCAGTGTCTTTCTATTCGGGACAAATCGTTCGCAGGGGAAGAAAACTTCAACTTTTAAAACAAACAGAGATCTAAAGAACTCGTTTCCGCAACTCCTTTCTTTTCTTTTGACTAATTCTACAATGACCATTGGGAATTTAGCAAAGTATATAATAACCAGTGAAAAGCCTATTTTTTTTCCTCTTCATTACTTTGTGTTTCACAGGAAGTCAGGGTGAATATAAACGGCCTAACGGCCGAAAAAAACATCATACACAACAAAGTTACAGCCGGGATACGAATTCTTATACAAACAGACACACACGAACAGGTGAACACTTTATGTTCGTCGCCAATTCATGGCAGGACATACAAAAGCAGCAAAAGTGTTAGGCGCTAAGCGTAAAATAGTATTTCCGGGATAATTTGACATAGAATAAATGCTACTAGGTGTGGTATTATACCGTATTTCAATGTGATACCACAATAGGCCAGAACTCTATCTGTCTTGAGTTGACAAAAGTCCCCATGCGTAACCTGTACCCATCCATATTCAGAACTTATAAATAACCTCATGTATTTCTTTGCCAAGATCCAATATATAGAACTATCTTTCTGCACGAATTAAGACTTAATTAAACTATAAAGTATTCATAACACCACTGATGATCATATTTATCTCAAAATATGTTTATATGTTACATAGAGGCAGGGTTATTAATTATACGAATTATAAAGTATGAAGGATGTCAAAATTGATTCATTATAATCATTCAGTTTCGCTGAGAAATTTGCCCCCTTTATATGCTTCCCTTCGGATATTGTTATTGGGGATTAAAGTAAGTTGTTTTTATTTGTTTTTAATCTGAATCTTATTATTGACGGGGTCTTAATTTACGGTTTATGAAGAACGGATTATTTGCGGTGATTATATTTAGCGCTTCCTCGCTGGTTTGCCAAAGTTTATCTCTCATTTATAAAAAAAACAGTCATGTTCTACAGTTTTATGCCGATCGATTTAGTTTGAACTACATTGCCAACTCACCTAAAAATAGTTTAAGGTATCTTACAGTAAATGATGTTAAATGAAAAGTTCCACAGTATGATAGATTGTACTTGCTATGTTTTAAACAAACAATATATCCAGTCATAGTTTATTTCCAGATAGATGACCACTTATTTACGAAAACTATGATTTATCCTGAGTCTTTTTTTTTTCATTTATCAATAATTTCTTTCTCCGCTGCCTTGATTGTTAGCATTGTTGTAAGTTTGAGTCCTGGTCCCGTGTTCTCGAAAATAAGTATGGTACTTAAGTATGACACAAACTATGCCAATTAGTTTTAATAGGAAATTGAGAAAAAATAGAGACTAATATCATATTAATACGAGGCAAATGGAGGAAAGTTATCATTTTATTTAGAGAATATCAAAAAGGAGGAATGTCTATGAATGTTGAGCCAGTATATAGCAAAATGGTCAAATATTACGATATTTGAGTGTATTACAACGAGATAAAGTAGGTAGATACACATTCAACCATTCCTATTTTATGAAATATTTAAGTACACTGTACATGACATTGCTGAAATAATTTTTACCTTAATAACTAAGAAAAATTGTTAAGAAATGAAATATGTGGGTATTTTTTTTTTATCAGAGAGACAAGACAAGAAGAAATTCGCTTTTAAGTATTGAAGATTTACTTAGCCCTAAGAATCTTGTCTCACGGGCTTTTCATGTCAGAAAGCTGCCACCCTCCCTTCCCATAACCTAGTGGCTCGTGGTGTGTCGGTGGTTCTACTCGATTACTGTGCTTTCTTACCACCTGTTATTGTTTTGATATCGCTTTATAAATGAAATACTGTCACAGCGACGATAAAAAGAGATATCTTTAAAAAAAGATAATCGTTGTTGATGGGGATTAAATTAATAGAGAATGTAGGACGATTAAGCGAAACAAGCATTACTGTCATGAAGTGTATTGGATGACTTTCAGTCATACGGAGATAGGGAAACAGACTCTAATTGCAGATAGTTATGACGTTTGGACCTAAATAGGTCTCAATGTGCATATAAGAGAAATATTTTAATACACCTATATATATACATCAAAGAAACTTTACTTCAGTACGAATTTATCGGTCTTTATTAATTTTACTTCGATTAGTTATCAACAACTTATAGTTATTACTATTGATGACTATGGTGGAGGCGTATGTGGTCATTATGTGGGTGGAAACCGGAAAGCCCGAAGAAAACCACGTGTCTGGAGCGACCACTGTACCTTCTCGCGTACGTGACCAGGAATGGAACCCGGGACGCATTGGTGAGAAGTGAGACGCGTTAACACACGCTATCCAGGCATCCCATATTAAAATTTCGTGAATACTAAGCCTTATTCCAACTAGTTGTCATTTCAAAAAAAAAAAAAAAAAAAAAATGGTGCGTAACCTTTTTTGTAAGTATAGGAATAACAACCATGAGAAGCGATAAGATATTCATTCGGCACTGCCTTACGCCATCATTCTTAGTAGGTCAAAAGTGAGGTTAGACAGATACGCCGAAGAAAGCAAGCGACCCGGTCACTTATTCACTTATTCGAGTCTTATTGAGCCTTCTCCTTGGAACCGAGGAGTCCTGTTTTGGTTTCCGGCTGGCTTCAAATGGTTACTCACTGGTTATATTTTAATGAAAACGTTAAACGGGACACAAATACATCTAAGTATGAATTTAAGGGTTAGTTCTACTGGTCACACTGGGCAAGTGGTTAAAATGGCCGCAAAAGGCAAAGGCGTGTGTTAGATACATGAGCGCGAAATACCCATGTCGTTAAAATGGAAAGGTAATATCACCAATATGCATGGCGTTCTGCTAGTTCCAAACCCCGTGTTCTCGAAAAATACTTAAATTACGATTATTCAAGTATCTCCACAACTTTGATTTTAAGCATGTTTATGATACTTGAGCGGTGTTCTTAAAAAATACTCACCTGAGTCTGTCAGTGGGTTCTCAAACACTGTGTTAAGCTTAGTCGAGTATGAAATTTGAGAACATGATTAAAAGACGTTGTGAATACCAGTCATTCATTAAACTTAAAGTTGGTTGAGCATGACGATCATAGTGCAGTTTGATATTGACTTGACTTGACTTGACTTGATTATTTGAGTTTACCGTCGCTTCGACAGTATTTCAGTCATATAGCGATGTCCAGCTAGTTACAGGTGGAGGAAGACCCCGAATGCACGGAGGCATCCGGGTAGAACCTCCGACCTACCGCAAGCCAGCTAGAAGGCTTCCTCACATGGAAATCCGAATGACCCTGAACCCACGCGGTGAGGGGCTGAGTGAGTGTTAAAGTCAGCGACTTTACCCTCTCGACCACGGAGGCCCCAGTTTGATATTGAGTATGAGTACGATTTTAATTGTCTTCGAGAACTTGGGATCACGTCTGTTTGGCAGGATGTCAAGATACTGTTACCGAATGTGTTGTCAATATCTCTGCTGAAGAAAATAAAAACAACATCTAAAAATGACTGCAATAATGTTGGTTGGAACTTGGAAGTTAAATCCAAGAAAACAAACAAACCATTTATTTTACTACATGTGATACATTTTCAGGAGGAGTGAAACTGATAAAACATGGATACATATAATTGCTTCTTCTCTCCATTTTTCTGAAGCAGTCTCGTTCTGGTAAGTGCATCTCGTTTATTTCATACTTTATGTAAGAATGACTAAGATACAGTATTTGCATTAATGATATCTTACATTAAACACCGATAAGTGATATGTATCATTTCAATGTCAATAAAAGTTTTTTGTACATCTAATCTAAGTGCATTTGGCATGCACAAAACTGGGCTGAAATTCTTCATTACCATTTATGACGTCAAATTAATAAAAAGGATACACGTAAGGCTTTTTTGTATAATTACAACCCCATTTAAGAATATCAAAGAAAAAAGGGGAACAAAATATATACAATAGTTGTTACTTTAATTCATATTTATTTTTGTAGCCTCCGTGCTGTGTGGTTTTAGTCGCTTAATTACTATATTTTAATTCTCCATCGTAGTTCCGAGCCCCGGTAAGGTCATCCTGAAATGTTTGTTCTGTAGGTTGGTTTTTCTACTCAGGTGCTCAGAGTACTTTGTGTTTTTCTAAACCTGTAATTATCAGTTCGTCGTAAAATTAAATATTTCTGGGACCACTTTTGAAAAATAATATGCTACATTAAAATGATTATCCAGGTGATCCAAAATATAACCGAAAAGGGGGACGGGTGGGGGCAAAATTGGACAGGGGGAGATTGGGGCGAAAGACGAATACAAAACTTCCACTTCAAATTTTGAATCCTTATTTAATAACTATGTTTTATTCAAAGACTATACGAAATGGACGGAACGATACGACATCAAGATAATACGACTTTTCTTAACCCTTTTCGTGCGTTTATAAGTTTTAAATATCCACTTTATCGTACCGTCGTGTTATTGTATCTTACAGTCGTGCGACGTTTTGCACTATCGCGTTATTAGTGTCGAAAATGTACGATACGACATCACGACAAAATGATATATCAGGACGATACGACCATACATAAAATGTGAGTCGCGTTTAAACGTCGACGCATGAAAGCAGGTAAAATGGTATCACAATATTGTGATCTCGCATCGAATCGTCGCTTTGTCGACCTCTGTTCAATAATACATTAAAATGCAATCTTCTAAACTGGGCCCAGTGTATCATAATTGAAGAACATTATCGACTTATTTATTAATAAAATAATCCAGATATTTGATTATGGCACGAATAGGATTTCATACTTTCCAATAAATATAAAGAGCATAGTGTCCATATTAGATTTTGAGCAAGATATTATCTTTTCTTTGATTTTGTCTCACAATCCTAGCAAGGCGATCATGATACCATTAATTACCTTATTATCATTATTCCTATAGTTTAATGGCGTTATCTATACATGATAAATCCCTATGTTTATCGAATTCATTAATAAACATAACATTATCTATGGTTTTGTCCACCTAGTAGGACACTTATTATTAGCACGCAGCCAGATGAGGTGTCTACTGAAAACATGAAACATGTCATATGAAATTGTACTATTCCACAAACATAGGATGACGATATATTTGCTAATGCGAACAATGATAAAATGTCTTGACATTTCTTTGAAATAGACAGGGTGACGTCATACGGCTGTGATACAGAATAAACATAGATACTTTGTTACATTGTGAGATTGACATATACGGGTTTTTCATATAACAGATTGAAAAAGAAATATATTATTCTCTTCATATAACCTCATGTCATATTAAATTAAACCATTAATTAATTGATTTTCATGTTAAATTAATCACTTGATTTGTATAAATTTACAGAACTTTAAATGGTATATGAAAGAATGGATGTTTTCTTTTCCATGCAGACTGTATAAAATCTGAGCTATAATATTGCATGAGCAAACAGAGGAGATCCTGATCAGACTGCTCCTGGATGGAAGTGTCTGACCTGGGACTGTTCTTTTAGCCATGGCGTCAAAACATATTAGATTAAAATAAAGGATTAAATATCGTACACCATAAACGTCCATTAGGAAAGAGGAAGTACTGCATATATAGAATTTTTCTTGGAGGGTCCTGGGTTGGGTATGTACTATGCGCCTGAAAAGTTAATATACACCACCACTTACATACGTTTATATATTAGACTTTCAACATCATCATCATCATCGACATCATCATCATCATCATCATTGTGCTGCTATCCAGCGTTCTTGTCTATTGGATATATTTCCGACGTTTGTTAAATTTTCCACGCAAGGGGGGGGGGGAACCAAACCATTTAATTCATTTTTGTGCGCAAAGTACCTGTCCAACCCTAAAAACGTCGAGAAGGATTTGTAAAAGTAAAAAGCAATCTTCAAGTGTATATTTTATTTGTTTCTATTAGGTATGCTACACGAGCTGTGCTTCGTGAATGAAGAGTGCAGGATCCTGAATTCCTTTTGTTATAAAGACTTCCCAGAGTGCATGAAAGGGTGGTGCACGTGCAAATTCGGATTCATGGCGGTGGGAGACACTCTATGTGGTAAGATGCTGCAATTCTATGGTCAAATACCCATTCCCCAAAAAGTCAAGTATTTAAAATCATGCAGAATCCCAAAATTAGTTTCAATTTTTTAAAAACCTTTTTGGGAAAAATCTATCCTTATTAAGTTGACAAACTTGATTTCCAAAAATACCATGGGATTTGTAAAACAAAGACTACTCAATGGTATTCAGTGACCATTCAGTTATTCTACCATTATGGCCCTTATCATCTAAACGAAGAAATTGTAACGCAGACGTTTTTCTCTATATCGCTGATTATTCACTTCAATAAAAATAATAATAAATATATTTCTGTTAAATTATAGCATCCAGCAGTGTAACACGGTCATACTGTACAATACTGAGTAGAACATTTCTGGTTGTTAAGCAAGCACACTCTTTATGGTAAGAATTTCAGATTTGATTCTCCGCTTTAAAAACCAAAACCAATTTCAGTTCCCTACAGTGCCGATATATGGAACCCGGGGGACGTCTGCACGGTATCGGAGCAGTGTTCTACCAATTTCTGCCAAGCGTGTCCCGGGGATGACAACAAAAAGTGTGTGACACCACGTATGTACTTCTTTTTTTTTTTGCATCAGCCTCCTTCAATCTTAATCGCATTGTCTTCCTTTCAACTGCATTTATATCACCATGATCTGGTTTAACAGTATTTTATAGCTTCGCGAAAAAGTTTTATTTGTTATTGAATGAAAACGCTACAAACATATTCATTGTGTGTTCATCTTTATAGAAGGACAAGATCGATACTCGATATCAAATTTAACTTAAAATCGACTACTATTTTTCGTAGTCTTATCAAAGAAGCCAAATAAACTTGCAATTGTGTATGTTAGTGAATCAACCGTAGCTGTTCTACAGAAATAAGAAACATTCTCCGGTTGATTTTACTCCCGTTTCTTATTTCTGTAGAACAGCACGGATGAACACAAACATATACTTATCACTTACTTCCTCAATACCTTCATTTTCCCCTTTATCCCTTTATCTAATTATCATTAATGGTATCATAGTATGAACAGAGCTCTTAAGTCACCCTGTAACACAAATATGACAATTCATATAGGAAGCAGAGTGATGAGTCATTAATATACAAATGAATGTAAAGGACTGTAAAGACTGTAACAAAATAGAAGTTGAGAAATAGGATGAGGGACAGAAATTGTAAAATATAATGTGGACGTTGCATGTGTATGTGTAATATGAAAAGTAGTAGTAATAAAAGTAGTAGTAGTTTTTAGTACGTCCATCCGGAAACATGTTATATATTTCATACCAATTCCGGTGTTTATTCAGTTAGTCTAAACTTAATTGCTTATACGCTGTTTGGGAAACAAGTTCATATAACTCGATAGCTCTTGGGTTGAACCGGTACTTTGCGCCCGGAAGCCACGATAATTGTCTTGACCGGCCAACTGGCGACCGGTACTTTTCGCCCCGAAGCCACGATGATTGTCTTGCCCGGCCGACGGGCGACCGGTACTTTGCGCCCGGAAGCCATGATAATTGTCTTGCCCGGCCGACTGGCGATGTTTTGAAAGATTATTGTCCGAAATGAGAATCAGTAGCATATAACTTAAAAGTATCGGAGTAAATACATCATTACTTTTTGCTACCTTGCAGCTATCTCTGGCGGTATCTTGCAATTGCAGCTATCTCTGGCGGTATCTTGCGCATGACCGGAAGCTTGGTGAATCCATTACTGGGTGTAGTTGTTGTAATGTTGTTTCGGGTTTGTTAGGTACTCAGGTGAGATAAATGCTTGACCAGGGATACACAAAATATAGTGTTTTGTTCATATTACACATTGGCGCCATATATTTTCCCATTTTAATCTTACCAAATAGTTTTCCTGGCTATTTTTTTTATCTATGACATTATATTTATAGAAGTAATTACAAAGTAGACGACAGTGTAAAACAAAGATACACATTAATCTTGATGTAATCAATTGCTTGTTCAATCCTGTTTAAATCTGGTATGTAACCTTTCCAAAAGAAAGATTGTTTTGTTATACACCTGTATATATAAATTTGTAGGTCTTATATATTGAAAATACTTTTTTATGTTTTTTGTTGTTTTTCCTACACATGTTAACTGAAACATTTATCCTCCCCCTCCATCCCCCAACTCTGCAAAAAGTATATGCCTTTGCACGATTTGAATAAAAGTGTATTACAATAAATGAATATATTTATTTTTTTAAACCAACATTGATAACGTTATTAATATTATAAAATTCTTAAATTATTAGGTAGGTAACCATGGATACGGAGATGTATAAGTAACAACACTGACGATACCATTGTCATCTGCATTAATTTTGGACCGCAGATGTCAAGAGGGAATAAAATTTCAAACATTCGAGGAGGAGAATACGCATAGAAGCTAACGGATAGCTATAAGAAAAGAAGAAATATCAATAAAACCCATATTTTAAGGCAAAGTTTGACTATGCGAGTCAAATACATTATGATATATATGATGTAATTTATAACAGTTTACCGCAATCGATTTAAAGATCATTATCATACATAACAACACTCTATTATTGTAAAAAAAAAGAATAAAAGAATAAAACGGTTTTAAAAATTTACTGTTGTTCATAATATTAATTTTCAAAACATCCCCTGTTTCAGGATTTTTTTTAAAAGTTAACCAAATGAGAATTAATTAAGTAATTAATTATTGATTAATTAATTAATCGATTAATAAAAATCAAATCTTAAATATTATTCCATAGGAACAGTTTAAATAAAACATCCTTTCAGCTAAATATATTCCAGTCAACGCTTATGCCAAAGGTTTGTTTGTTTGTTTGTTTGTTTGTTGGATTTAACATCCCGCGAACAGTGTTTCAGTCATTTGGAGACGATGTCTACTTGAGACAGATATAATGCTGCCACACTGCAGTATCACGCCGTAGACATAAGGCATAATACCACATCAAGTCACATTATCCTGACACCGGGCCAACCAGGCCTGAAACCACTCTTATATGCTGAATGCCAAGCAAGGGAGCTATAACAGTACCATTTTTACGACTTTGGTATGTCGCGTTTGGGGATCAAACCAACGACCTCCCGCTCCCGAGGCAGACGCTATAACCACTAGGCCAAAGGTGATAATATATCCGACCGTTTGGTTCAAACATCGTTTGGGACAAGGATTGTTAATGATCTTCCTTGTAGTTGGGCCCAAAATAAACGGGGAAAAAAAGAGAAAAAATAAAGTGAAAGGGACACAATGTAGAAATATATACATATACAGGTGAATGAATGATTTCAGTAAGTGTTACGGCATTTGCAAATTGTGCAGAATGGAATAATCAAAGGACTGGGAGTTTGCTTTGGCTTCTAATCCTACAAACACTTAAAAAAAGCTTTGCCATGGTGGCATATTCTCGCCACAACCTAACCACTTAGTTTTCATGAAACTAGATAAATATCATAAAAAACTCAATATTGCGAGGAAGTTTCATTTAGATTTCATGAAACCTCATAGTTATGTGGTGAGAAATGGCAGTAACGTGAAAAGTTTTCTGTTAAGATAATTATTTGGTTTCGTGATTTAATTTTCATGATACCACATATTGTTTTTGAAAAACTCAAAACTGTTAGTGAAAGTTTTATAAATTTTTCATGAAAACTAAGTGGTTAAGTGGTGGCGAGAATACCCTCTCACAGTTTTACAATATTCTAAAAAAATGACTGAAGGCATCAAAAAAGCTATTCTTAAGTGTTTTGGGGATGAGAAACCAGACAAAATTTAAAGATAAAAGAAAAATAATGAAATAAAAAAAAAAATTTTTTTTACACTGAGAAGAGAAAAGAATGTATATGAATGATTATGAGATATTTTTACTAAGGAAAATGTTATCTTACGGTGATGATCTTATTCTATAATCTGAAATAACACAAAAAAAGAATAATGGAATATGCTATGGATTATAATATGCAAGTTATTATTCAGAAAGAAAACAAGACATGCAAAATTAGTTCTATGGAACAAAAACGAAATGCTGTATTTGACTGTTTAAATACCAGACCGTAACGACTCGTGTCCGTTACCTATTTTGTTAAATCTTTATTGCTATGAACATTGTAAATGTTTGAAAACAAAGATATTGATATATTGTTAACCGACATACCAATTAGATCCCTTCAGTGATAAATGCATTACAAATACACTGCTTTATCCGACACACCTAACTGTTGCTAATGTGAGATTGGCAAAAATATCGATCTTGAACATAAACAATAAATTTCCTGGATAATTCATTAACCACTACCACCACGTGTTCAAAACTCCACGGAGTGATCTCCCTTGCACGCTCACTTAGCAAAAATAACACAAATGCCACGTGATGATGGTAGATTTATAAAATGGCGAATGTTTATTATTTATAGATTTACATGCACGGAATAAAATATTGTTTAAAACTGATTTTTGACAAGGCGATGATGGATGTTTATTTAAGAAAATATATTTAGGGAAATGCCACTTTATAATGCGTTTTAAATCGGACGTACGTTCCGCCCCGCGCTCAGTTACCGTTTAAAGGCTATACGTTAGCGTTTGTATCCCTGTTGTATCAAAGCGTATAGAGTGTAAGCTGGGGACCAAATACCATTACAGTTGCGAGCGTTATGATTAACTGAACGCATTCCAGTTAACCATAACGCTCGCAACTGTTATGGAAATGATCCCCAGCTTACACTCTATACGGCATGAGATAACAGGGATACAAACGCTAACGTAGTAGACTTTAAAGGGTAACTGAACGCAGGACAGGTAACCATAGTTACGTAGGCGAGTTGCTCTCACAAATAGTTTTATTGTGTTTTGTTGTGTGGTTCACGACAGCACACGGGTCATTTCGATTCTAACACGTTTTCGTTATTTCCTTTACTCTTTCTTGAGATGTAGCATTAAAGATATTATCCAAACAGCATTAAGCGTCTCTTTGAGCTTTATAAATCTCTTTTCTTGTAGACGAACTTCATATAAATTTGAAATGCATGTAAAAGCTAAATACACAGTGTTGTAATATAGATCCATGCATCTATTTGCTATTTCACTGATAATACGTTAACATTCATGAATTACAAATGTGTGAAACTCTTTTGTTTTACTCCACTTCACATTCTCAATTAATTTTGATTACATAATTATCATAACTACAAGGAGTCCGTCCGATTACAAACTTGTCGCTAGTTTCCCCATAGGAGTTAAAAAAAATGAAGAATCATTGGTAAAACATGTGTGTATTTTTTTTAAACTGCCCGAATATATTGCCAACGCGTGTTGCGGACCCGGAATTCCAAGATGGCGTCCAAGATGCCCGCCATAAATTGCCAATACAGTGAAAATAATATAACTGAAAATCTAAAATTTATAAACAAATGAAGTTCATAATAAATCGATGTATATGTGTTTTTTTATTTTTTATTTCCAGTTACTTATTTTTTACTCAATATGATTTCTGAAATGATAGGAGTATGGTTAAATTAATATAATTTCATTGAGAAATATTTTTGGACTAAGATGTTTTATGTTAAGCTGAAAAAGCCAACTTTTATACTTTAACGTGTTATCCAAATTGTCCGCCATATTATGGGTGTTTCAATATGTTCAAATAATTACAGTGTTGTTTTTTATGGTAACTCTAATAGAATGTTCTGACTTGAATCTTGATATTTTAGCATGTAGCTTAAATTAACAGATGGACCTGTGCAGTCCTGGTCAAGGACATTCAAATGTAAAATACAAAACTACTACCTATTACGAAACTACCCCTCCATTTAGTTTCAATTCGCTAGAAGAAAAAATGGAAAGATATGTACATTTTTTCAATGTTTATGTCAACATTATTTATTTTCACATTTGAAACCACAACAGAAATTTATTATTGAATATTGGAAAAAAAAGTAAGAAGATAAATACATCTATTCATCAATTTATTTTGCCAGTAAAATGATGTGTGATAAAATGCCTACTAAAATAATGCCTATAGTTTTTTCCACTTCACTTTGCCACAATATGCACACTTAAGGATTTGTACAAAAGAAGAATATATATTACAGGACTAAATACAAGGGGTGATTTTAGAATAGGACACCTGAAAGTTTTCAGGCGGGAAATTCAAATCAGACATTGATTACAAACAATGATATAAGTATTAAACACTTCTTTATAATTTCATTCATAAGATATATTACATGTAGTCTTATTATAAGAAAAAAAAAACTTATTTAAACAGTCAGGTCTGGTAAAACAATTCCGAAAGAATTGAAATATTTTAAAATATTGTAAACAGAACAAAATTTTGTTGAAAACATACATTTACATACACATTGAGAGTTTTTAATGGCCATTGCCACCTATCCACCATATTCTACAATCATTCTTTTGCATTTAAAGTATCTTAAACTTATACAGCAAGTGCACATGTAAATATTGCTTCTGCAAAATAGTCCTACTATGAAATTAGGCATCATTATGGTTTATTCTGTGTATTTTAGATTTTAAAGTGATAAGATGTTATGGAATCAAATATAGGTCAGAGGAAAAGGAGACAAAGTTTTAATAACATAAAGTGTGGGGTTTTTTTGTGACAAGGGAGAAATAAACAGTAAACTACTTGCAAAATTACAATGTTTGAATGCTTAAAAGTGTGCACATTTTATATCTTCTTGCAAAGAAAGAGAGACGGTGACATTTTTAAATATATCATTTTAAATGAACAAGGTATACGCAAAGGGGAACATCAGGTGTACTATCACAAATCGTGCAGATCAAAATTTTTGCATCCATTCTATATTGAGACTGACAAATACGATGAGTTTGAAGAAGATGAATCAACGTCATATTTGACCCGTTCTAAGATAACAACATTAGAATTTGATTGGAAATACAACTACATTATATGTGGTGAAAAATGCCAGTCTAAGGGGAGAAGTACCTGGTCTCTTGTTCAGACCTCGATTGATAAATCTTCAAACCTTTACAAATATACAAGACAGCTGAATTTGAAGAAAAAAAAATGATCAGGTGGTACTATTCCGTCTACTTTCGTGTAATGGAGATCTCGTGGTTATTGATGCCAAATACCATTGGAAAAAGGGGTGCTTGTCACATTATATTTCAGACAGAAATATTAGTTCAAAACCAAAACTTCTTCAAAAACAGCTTTTGTTGAAGCATGTGAACAACTGAAACAAGCTTTCACGGTACCAATCTTGCATCAGATTTGTGTGAACTGTCAGGTCTAAAAACCCATATATAGTATAGACACACATGTAAAACCATCCCATTTCAAACATATATTGCAACAGAACTGCCCAAAAATAAAATGTGTCAAGACCAGGTCTAAGTGACTTTGTGTGTTCAGGGGATTTAACAGTCGATGATGCACTAAAACAAAACAATTTAGATACTAGCAATAATATATATATATATATATATATATATATATATATATATATCAAACAAAGATGTGATTGATTTTATGCGGCATCAAACTGATGTCATAGCTAATGATGAATCAAGCATTCTGCACAGAGCTGCAGAGTGATTGATAAATCGGGTGAAAAAACTTAACTCAAATTAGGAAAATATTATTTTTTTAACCCAGTGAGGTTGATAAAGAAGGACAAAAAGCTTATATAGACCCTGTACTGCTTAAATTTGTTAGCTGGTTGACTGACAAAATCAGTTTTGAAGAAGGTTTAGATAATACTAACACTATACCAGATCAAAAAGTCATCTCAGTATGCAGTGATTGATCTAAATGCTTTAATTGCAAAATTGATGACCCCAAAACATCTTGGTTTATCTGTGTATAATACAAACGGCAGTAAGGAACTGATAGAGGATTTATGATTACTTGGTCAGACCATGCCATATTCAGAAATCAGACATTTCGTACTTCTGCTGCTGTGCAGTTATGCAGCAAAGACCCGCAGCTGCCTTACTGTTGCTGTATTGGGGTTTACCGTTGCTGCGATAGTATTTCAATCATATAGCGCCGTCCAGCTAATTACAGGTGGGGGAAGACACAGCTGCAATGTTAATAAAAGCACTGGAAGTGGCCAACTCATAGTAGCAGCTGCAGATAATTGGGACCACAATGAAAGGACCCTCAGTGACAAAAGAACGCCACATGCCATGACAAGCTTGCTGGTCACCCCACAATATTTGGTCCCAACTTCAGAAAGACTGTCCAGAGTTGTTACAGATAGATCTCTAGACATAAATACACTCCCAGGTACAAATCAAATCAATAAGCAACAAATATTTCACATCATCAATAATACTTCTTTTTTTTCTGTTTACCTTACTATAGAGTTCAGTCATTTCAAGATAACATATTGACACTATATATTGACGGACTGAGTTCATTTTTTTTTCAGTAATTGTGCAATCTTGCATTTAAAATTCCTGTTGTTATATAAATGAGTGAAAGATAAATAATAAAGTCAATACAAAAACATTAGTGATAAATAAATACAGAAATAAATAATATGCAAACTTTTCCCCACAGGTATAGGACTTGCTCACGTGTTCCATTACACAAAGCCAAAGTCAAGGTCAAAACCGATCCTGTCCCTGGCAGCAAACGAACTTAACCCACCTGAGCCACAAGTCAGACTATAGGAATTCATGTATAATTAAGGTAGATGTTTTGTTCTTCTGTGATGCTCCACCCAATGAGAATAGCACTGTTTACACTACAGGCTACCGTGGGACCCGCCAATGATACAAAGTAACAATTTAAAACACATTTTATAAAAAAAAAATCACAATTCCAGAAAAAAAATGATATTATAAAATAAGAAAAGGTATGTAACTCTCCGTTCAAACTATATTTAGGAGAACTTCGTATCTGATACAATTTTCAAACGATTTCAAATATACTGGGCTTGTTCAGCGCAGAAACAATAGGCCTTTTCGTTTTCGATTCGATTTTCTATCTTAGATAATCTACAAAGACAATACGAGTCACGAAACTAAATGGAAACTGTACCCGGACACGATGTGACCGAAGCAATGCATATCAAAGTCAATGCGCTTTTCAACGGCAACTTCACAGAAATACTTTATTTCCAAAAAAATACCTATATTTAACAAAAGATTATGTATTTATTTATTCTCACAAGCATGTTTTTTTTCTCCAGAAGTCGCTAGTATCGATACATTCTGCCCTCATTCGACTTTGCATTTGTAATGACTGGCGGCTACCATATTGAACTGGTTATCGGCTTTTGTGATAATTACAATGTGACATTGGGGATCCAGTGACTATGATAGTCGTCAGACTACATCATAAATCTCGGATGAATTCAAAACTGGGCCGCATGGGTTCAAAGAGTAGGTCACCAGGGCAAATTTTAGAAAAATCGTGTGAACTTAGAGGCTTACAATTTTGTCCTAGTCTTCATTAAACTTGATAGGAATGATGACTACATGAAATCCCAGTTGAGTGCAAATTCAGGTAGGATTCAATATGTAGGTCACTTAGTCAAATGTTAGAAAAACACTTTAGATGCCACAGTTTTTGTCATCATGCCTAACACAGCAATCTTACCCAGGTGAGCGACACAGGGCCATCTTGGTCCTCTTGTTTAATGCCCGTGTTCGCTTAAATAGGCAATTTATATGGTTCTGCTGGTCTAACAGAACTTCTGTGTGAATCAAATGTATATGTCAATGCCACTGTGGTCCAGATTTTGGCAGCGAAAGATTTTAAGCGAGGTATGAAAGCTGTGAGTTCTAAAGAAAAGATTTTTGATAAACTTTAAGGACTGGTTAATATGTAATTCGAACACTAGGACGTGAAATTTCCCCACTTTTTCAGCTCTGGGATAAGATCTCACGCATTTGTCTGCTCCCCTCTAACTCTTTGTAACTTCCTCAAGATATGCATTATGGGATGCAAAACCTTTTGCTATATACAAACTTTTGCCACTTTTGTTTGCATCAAATAGACCTACCTCATGTACCTATTCACGGTACATGACATTCCTTATGCTTCCAATGAACCGCATTCCTCCTGATTTGTTAGAAAGCTTTGACAATGGTCTTTTTGTAGCAAGGCTCACAAATGGGACATTTAAGTCTGTTTGGATTGACTATGTTTTGGACATTACTGAGAACAAATATCTAACATCATCTGGAGGCATAATTGGCCTTACACATCAAGATACTGTCCTTACACGATGGCTTTTACTGCAGAATATTCTTTGACTTTCAGAGGAAATCTGGCATCTCAGGTCCAGCATCATGCAAGACACATCATACAGATACTAATTTCTACAAGGTAGCTTTCAATGCAGATGCTCAGAAACTATGCAATTTGATTAAATCAGAATCATTTATTGACCCATTTAACCTATCCTCCCCACCAACTAAATTGGTCAATTTTGCTACTGGTACAGAAGCATCAGTAAACACTCAAAATAGTTTACTGAGATGGCATTTCAGTGGTGACACATTATTTCAGAGATTTGCTCTTGAACGCTTTGATGTTGATTGAGTTTCTGGAATTTTAAGAAGTTTCTATGGCCCTATAGGATATAAGATATTGGCATGTTATCAGTATTATACCAGATTATCCAAGGTTTGATAAAGGTGATATAAAGCTGATACAAATGTTGGTAACGTAGATTACAAAAATATCAACTTGTGTTATCTCTTACACTATTATGTAGAATTTATTCCTAAAATTTGACATGTTCCTCTGTTGTTGATCATTACCTAGTGATTAAGTAAGTCCACACTGTTTGTTTCTAAAAGAAATATTGTAATACAGTCATATTTTTATCGTTGTTAACATTGGTAACGTTGATTACAAAAAATGTAACGTAGATTACTTCTTCTTTGTTTCAATAGGTATGGGTAAATCCCGGGCTGAAATACAGCGAGCCTATCGGAAGAGGAAAAGGGCATCTGAAGGAGAAAAATACCTTGAAAAAGAACGAAAAAGAACGAAGGCGTACTACGTTCCAACAGTCAAAAGATCAAAAAAGGATCTGGAGGCCAGAAGAGAGAAGGTGAGAAAAAATGTCCAGAAATATAGACAAAGAATAAAGGAAGCTAAAAAGCAAGTAAATCAGTCAAATGGTGGTCAAGATGAGGAGAGAATGATTGTCGATGATGAAAATGGTGTGAGTTCTAGCACCCCATACCCGAAAATAGTAGTAAAGCTACCATTTTTTGACCCAAGACAAAGAACAAGACGAAGAGTAAGTAGACAAGTTTCCAAACAGAATCGTGAGATTAAAAAGCTTAAAGATCAAAATGAAAGTCTCCAGAAAAGGTATAAAACTGTTTCAAAGAGGTATGAGCGTCTAAAGAAAAAGACAGTTGACCAACCAATGCCTTCGTCCAATAACAATAGTCTTAATGAAAAGATGACGCCAATTTCTCCAAGAAAGAGTACACCAAGAAAGAGAGTGGCAGAAGAGTTGAGAGAGGCAGGTGTAACACCAAGGAAGGTACCACGGAAAGTGCGAAAGATGTTACTGTTAGGAAATGCTTTAGCAGAAGAGGTCAGTGGCGCTAGAAAAGATAATGGCAAAAAGGGCCGAAAAGTGATTGCAAACATATTGTCTGGTAAGATAATAAAGAAGTATAAATTGAAATCACTTCTGAACAAGAGCACTGGCATCACCAGAAAATCAACTTACAATGGCTCAAAGAAATGTGACAGAGTTCCTCGTCAAGTGAAACAGCCAATGGTAAGAAAACAAATGGCAAACAGAGTGATAGAATTCCTCAAACGAGATGATAATAGTAGGCAACTACCTGGTAAGAACGACAAGGTAAAGGTTGGAAAAGAGTACTTGCAGAAACGGGTATTGAATGACAACATGACATTTTTGCACATGAAATACATGTCAGAGACAGAAGAGAAAATATCATTCAGTACTTTCTGTCGCATGCGGCCAAAATCGATATCACTTACAAGGTATATTACGCGCAATCAATGTCTTTGTCAAAGGCATCAAAACATGGCCCTTACACTCAAGGCTGTCCGAACAACTTGTGCTAATATCCCATTGAATCCGGATGAATTTATTCGAAAGGTAGATGAAGACACTGATTATGTCAAAAATACTTGTCAAGCGTTTCCGGATACCATACAGCATAACCAATGGAAAAAAGTAACATTGGATGATGGGAAAAAACGTACAAAAATTGTAATGTCTGAAGTTGACAAAGATACATTCCAGAAGACATTATATGAACAAGTTGCTGATTTCAGACAGCACGTACAATTAGTAAAGGAACAATACAAAGCTATTGGTGACTTAAAGAAAAATCTTCCAGATGGTCACGTGCTAGCACATATGGACTTTGCTGAAAATTTCTCGTGCACAGCCGCCGACGAAGTTCAGAGTGCTTACTGGAACCAGAATACTATAACTCTTCATCCAGTCGTTGTATATTTTAAAGACAACGGGAGCTTAAACACATGAACTATGTTTTTGTGACTGATGATGTTGGCCATAACATAGGCTCAGTGTATACTTTCATCAAAAAGCTTATTCCTGACGTGAAGCAAGCTCTCAAGTGCGACTTAGCAAAGGTGTACTACTGGACAGATGGACCCAGCTCACAATATAAGAACAAAACAGCTTTCTTTATAACCAGTAACCATGATGCGCTGCTTGGGCCTAAAGCGGACTGGAATTATTTTGAATCCGGTCACGGAAAGGGCGCCTGTGACGGCATAGGCGGAACTGCGAAGCGAATGGCAGACCAAAACATAAGACAAGGGAAAGTCACTATTCAAGATGCCACAGACTTTTATAAATGGGCCGAAGAAGGTCACAAGACAGCAAAATACATATTAGTAAAACCAGAGGAATGTGAAGAGAGCAGAAAAGAATTGGAAGTGATAAATAAAATACTTTGTCCAGTTAAAGGTACCATGAAAATACACCATGTCACAGGAGTTTCAAAGGGAATTGTATACACAAAAACAACATCATGTTATTGTGTAGATTGTATCTATGGATCAGTCCACGGTGAGTATGAGGAAAATCTCCTTATAAAGGAAAAGAGAAAGCCTGAAAAGGAACCAGAACGAAGAAAGTGCGAAGAAAAAAAAATCATTGATTCTGACAAGCCTGATGAAACGCATTTAGAGACAAACTTGGAAATAGATTCTGGAAGATGGGTTGCTGTGATGTATGATAATGAGTGGCACATTGGACAGATTAAGGAAGTTGACAAAACTGATGACGATTGTCTTGTTTCATTCATGCAACGACAAAACTGTAAAGGGGCCAAAGTACCAACCTTCAAATGGCCGAACAATGCTGATGAGATTTGGGTCAAGTTTGAAGATGTTCTTCAGTGCATAGATGAACCATCCAAAGTTGGTCGGAGTGGGCGCTCGTTCAGCATAAAGGAGGACGAGATTAGTATGATTGAATTCAAGATCTCGTTAGAAAAGAAATGAAATTGATTTGTTTGGATCAAACAAACCATTGTTGTTTGACTTTAAATAAACATCGTTTTAAAGCGTTAATGATTTCTTATGCAGTTGATCAGACATAAACATTTTATTTTGAGTTTGTGGACATGTTCTTCATTTTGGCATATGCTGTAATCTACGTTACCATAACTAGTAAAGTTCTTGTTCATTATTCGTTTGTTATATTTGATGCTTAAGTAACTTTTCAAGACTAGATCGTAGACTTCGTTACATTACATATACATGTATATATAAAAAAACAATTTCTAAGTATCATTCACAAAGTATTTTCTGGTCTTAAGCTATTAATTTCTTAAAAAAAAGTGCATGTATAAATGAATAAGTTTTGTATAAACCTTTCATTATATTGACTCAATTCACTAACACATTACTTATCATTATATCTAAGAAGGCTAAAGGGCAGAAAATGTAACTTAACTATCCCTTTATTGTAAACTTTTAATTTTTGTTGTCCAGTTTAAGGTGCATACTTCGTAATCTACGTTACCATTTCACGGCTTAGTTTTTTCTGTTGTATGCTGCATAAAAAAAATTATTATAAAGTCAAATATTGTTTTATCCTAACATTTAGTACTTATAGTTCATATGAAAATCATATAAATGTAAACAACAATGAGTTTGTTTTTTACAGCTTTAATAATTGATAAACGTGTGTTCACGAAGAAAGGAAACCAACATAACCTACCAAAATAAAGCTGGGTGTACATTGTTACAAAGACCTGTGCATCAAATATATAATGTTACTGTGATAAATTATTTATCAAAGTGACTTTTGGTATAAAGTGCATAGAATATTTATTTCAAAATAACTTTAATATGACCATTTGTTTATCTTAAGTAAATGTAACGTAGATTACACTTCGCAAAACTACCCCATTTGCTTCAGTGACCGTCTTTTCCGTATTAATTGGGTTTAAGTGCTGTAACATTGCCAATATGTCAGACATGTATTTGTTTAACAACTTACGCTATAAAACATTAGTACAGAACAAGTTAAATTTTTAACATTTGTTCAATCTAAGTTGGACCTATCTTGTGAGAACAGGTGCTATACCTTAAAGTAAGGTGAAAACCATGAAAAAGTGTCTTACAACTATTAAAGCTAAGTCCAAGGAAATTCCAGTTAATGGAGAAGAGAAGTACCTGAGACTTCTTTCTATAAACTCTTTCAAAAAGGTATCATTGGAGCGTGTTACGGCTTTTTGAAGATTCTTTAGTACCTTTGAGTCTTTTCACAGATGACGGTATGATGTGTACGACAAAAAGCAAGTAACAAACAGATTTCGTTATTACGCAAAGTCCCATTAGAAGCTAATTAGAATTCCGTCAGGAGAAGCGAGAACCCGTAATACTGCTTCTCTTTTTAGAAACTTTGCTATAATGTTATCGCAAGATTTTTGTATTGGTATAAAAATGTTTATCTGTCAATTGCAAGCAACTTCTGTGATCGACTTCAATACAATTTCACTTTAATGATCCTTGTTCCCCCTGCTTTGCAAGCTTTAACACACACACATATACACACACAAGGAAGAGCATCTGACTACTATATCATAAAAGTTATTAGATAATTAGAGAAATGTCATTTCTCTGTGATTTAGAGCAACTAGGTTTTAATAAAACTTGCGTCTAACTGCATTTTCAATGCTCATGAAATATGAATAAACTAAAAAAGTGTTTGAAGTATACATTGAGAAACAAATGATATATATAAAAAAAAAAATTCTATTTTGATGTAAAGGCACTGAAAACAATAATTTAACAGCAATTAGATATTTTCAATCAGAGTTGGTTCTAAACATAAAACGCCATTCTTATTCATTAAACTCTGCCCATTTTTTAATTCATTACGTTTTCCCTTTTAACAAAAAAATGATTATGACATTCAACAATTAACATGCCTGGACGTAACTTCATTTTAATGTGCGTACAAAACGCAGTAAATATTGATGATATTGACAATTCCATATGGTGTTGTTGTATTATCATTATTATTTAAATCCAGACGCAAACACTGGTCCCATTTAGGAATATTTTTTTATAAGATGTAAGGACTTGTTCTTCACTCCAAATAAAAGAAAAAAGCCTGAATTAGTTGTATATATTGACCATTAAAAGCCAGAAAAGTCCATCAAAATATATAAAACGAAGGCTTCTGGCTTTCAGGGGACGTTATATTTCATTTCCGTCCAGGAAGTGATAGTCGAATGACAACGAAAAGTCGATTTCACATGCCACTTGTTTTTCACTGTGGAGATAAGTGCAGATTTTGTTGTTCCCATTCAGCGTCCACTGACAATATTTCAGTCATGTATTGAATTAGATATAAAATTAATACTGTTGTGCTACGATATGACGCCGATTACAAAAGGCATAATTCCACATCAAGTCACAATATGCCACCTAGACACTGTGTCATTTCTGTAACTACCCTAATAAACTGAGCTCTAAGAGAGAAAGAGAGAGGGGCAGAGAGGCGGAAAAACATAAATTGTGGGAAAACTCCTAGTACGTGCTTCACAACCCAACAGGACGGAAAGAATAATGTTTTGTTTCCAACAACGCAATAGACCATTTCATTACGAAATGAGACGTAAATCTACGTAAATTAATGAGCACTTCCCGAACACCATATCCTGATAATGGTGTAATATTCCTTACAGTAAACAGTGCGATTTTGCACCGGTCACCGGCAGAGAATTATACCGAGTATTGCCGAACCCCTGGTGAAATTGTTTATTGTGCAAACTGACTGCTTGTTTTACATGAATTATTCCTATTCGAATGTCAGTGTAATTTATTTGAAGCGGAAACAACTTGCAATGTTTCCGGATAATGCAAAGCGATGACTGGCAGTGATAACTATTGGACCTAATGCATATTACATGGGTACAACCGACTGCCGTAATATCACAATAAGAACTGCATTGCAATTTTCTGTTATTTTGAAATAACTTGCAGACATGCTAGTCATGTATGAAATAGAGCATTATTTTCAATATTGATTATATTATATAAACACCTAGGCTACAAAACAGATTTGATACACAGCTATGTTCATGCAATGTGCCTAATTGGTAATAGAGTTTCTGATGAGTTGTTGTTGATTGTATGTAAGTTGACAGTATATATGTCGTTTGGTTGCCTCAGGTGAAAGATATTTTGCTGCCGTTGGTAAGTGGTACGATACCAGTCCTATTTTTTCTGACACTGGGCCAAAAAGTCCCGGAACTATCTCCTTAATTGAGAGAACAAATACAAATGCATGTACCATTTCTAACGACTTTCGTATGAAGGAGCCTTAGGGCCAGGGATAGAACCCACGACCCCCGATACGGAACAGAGACTCTAACCACTTGAATACCGCGACCATTGACGTTGTTGATGGCGTATCGAATGCGTAAAAAGCAGCTGTAACCTTAACTTTGTTAGAACATGCAACTGCAACATTAAATTCAAAGTAGAAACTGCGTTTGATGTTTGAAATGAGTGAATTCAATATTTATCACTGATATTTTTATATCTACATTTGTAAATGGAGTTAAATGCCGAAATATGACGCTGGTTGGTTACCACTTCGAGGTTCTGAATAATAAATTATCAATTATTTTTAAGATTGGAAAAAATATTACGATTTCATTTCGATTTAACAAATATATTTCCACGGACTATTACTAAGTTAACATAAACCTGTTTATCTTCTACCAACACACTAACTGCTTCTACTACTACTGCAACTGTTTCTTCTTCTACTGCTACTAGTACTACCACAATTTTTTTATTTCTATTACATTTCTTCTACTACTACTACTGCTGTTTCTTCTTCTACTGCTACTAGTACTACCACAACTATTTCTTCTTCTACTACTTCAGTAACTGCTTCTACTATTTCTACTTTTACTACTATTTCTTCTACTACTTAGTTTAAACTTTATTTATTTAACGTCGATTATGAAACAATTTATCACAACTTATATTAATCAATCTCGATGGCTCTGATCGCGGCGTATGTGGTCATTATTGTGGGAGGAAAAACTGGAGAACCCGGAGAGAACCCACGTGTCTGTACGGGCGACCACTGTACCCTCTCACGTACGTGACCAGGAATCGAACCCGGGATGCATTGGTGAGAAGCGAAGCGCGTTACCACAACGCTATCCAGGCACTTCTACTACTACTACCATTGCCACAATTATTTCTACTACTACTACTACTTATATTTCTTCTTCTACTGCAACTGCTACTACAATTTCTACTACAACTATTTCTGCATAACCTTTGCTTCTATCTCTATAACTACTACTACTTCAATAATTTCTTCAACTATTTTTTCTACTCGTTCTACTTTTACTACAACAATTACTATTACTACTGCTGCTACTAGTACCTCTACTGCTAGAACTTTTATATTACCACTACTACGGCTTAATCAATACTTTCATTTTATCTGTTCTCTAAATAATACAAACTCTTTTTTTCAAAGAATCCATGAATACAGAAAGCTACATTAACACATACTTTGAACATATTTCTTCATCTATTACGTATATCTGCGTGCGGAAATTGACTTAAAATGTTACTACACTGCGCATGCGCAAAATCTTAATTGGATTATGAAGTATTGATGAAACGATAGCTGATCAAGTCTGTATCTACAAACTTGTTAGAGGCGGCCGTTTGTTTATGCTTATTATAAATGTTCAATGAAGACAAAATTGATTCTTTCCATTTACACCAGAATGACGTTTCCTCTCCGAGTGATGTGACACGTTCACTGTTTTCCTAAAACTGTCTCGATACGGACTAAAGATAAGGTATTTTATTTTTCTTATTCAAATCTTGAAATAAATGTTTGTAAATTTGACATTAAATTAAATCATACGAACTCATATTTTCTCCATATTAAAACCATGTTATGCAATATATATATATATATATATCAATTTTTTTAACGAGTTGCAAACATTTTATTGGACGATGAAGTAGGGCAAACTGTAAATTTATATAATGAGGTGCATTTCTAGCACAAGGCAAATAAATTTTGTTCTACTCTGATATCAAGTTCAACACATGAAATGAGATTCATTCCGTTCTTTTCATATTTGTTTCTTTCAGGAATTGAAAAACGATGAAATCTGAATATGGTCTGGTGCTTTTTCTTATCTTTCTGCGACAATCCCTTTCTGGTAAGTGGAAGTGAGATTTTATCTATGTATTTATTTATTTATTTATAGGTCCTAACGACAGTACTGCCTTCACGATAAAGATGGTACAGACAATGTTACCTTCACGCTAGAAACGGTTCTAAATTCACACTAAAGGCAGTACTACAACCACGTTAAAGACAGTACTATCTCCACGCTAAAAGCAGTACTTCATTTACGCTATGATTTCAATATTTTGATCTAGCCTCTTATCTTCAATAGATAATTTCCGTTCTCTTCCGCGTGTGTGTCGATTTCTTTGATACCCGCAAAACCATAGTCCACACAAACAGAATCCGTCATCTTCATACGAATGAAAGTCACGTGATATAATTAAGGAAGATTTCGAATGCAGGGTTTCGCTTTTGACACTGAATCAGTCAAATGAATGTTGCACGCATGCCTTTTATTTATTTATTTGATATATGCCTCAGAATAAACGATAATTTTAACGTTAACTTTTAAGAACCCATGCTTGAATTCCACCAGCCATACCTAGTGCTAAGTAATACTTTCATAAAAAAAAACAAATATTTCATTTTTAGCACTAATGATAAATTGTTAAGGTTATAATGTATTTAAACCTAGCTATTTTCTTTAATATTTCGCATTTAATATTTTGGAACTTTTATCAGAGGAATAAGAATGATGAAAATCGCCTCTAAGTATTCAAGTAAATGTATTACTTAGCGCTAGTAAGTATTGTTGATGGGATGATCTGATCTCCTTTACTTTAATGTCAAACTCGACATTTATATCATCTTCATCTTTTGGCCGTCTTCTTCTATAATCATTTTCTTTAACGTTGTCGCCTGAATATCAGAATATGGGAGTAGGAGTACAAAATCAGTTAAAAACTAACCATAAAAACATTATGTCATTCTAAATTATTGTGTACAGTGTGTGTTATTTATATTCTTTTCATTAATATTGTGTTCTTGATTTCTCTGTGCAACATGTATTGACTAACCGCATGAGACTCTTATTCTATTTTCTTTTTTTATATTTATTGTAGCAATCATGATTGGAGTGATTCATCCCAATACAAACTCTTTGTCGAATAGTTTTATTTGCTTGAATTGTAACTATCCTGTCCGTTTTATTATAATTCATGAATCATTCATTGATTGGAACTGTAGTCCAATTCACTTTAATATATATATTTTTCGACATTTCTAAATTGCCCACGACAAACTTTCCTATTATGAAATTATTTTAAAGAAATAAGTACATGTATCAATTACTTCTACCTGATCAATTGACCATATCAATTTTTGATCGAGTTGTGTTACATTGTCTAATGATATAGCAACTATATGGAAGCCCTGGTGGGGGAATTTATTATTAAATTAAATTATTTAGTACCTATAATTTATTATTTATAACTTATTAATTGATATTTATTTATAACTTATACTTTCTTTGTTATGGATAAAGCTCATTATGACAGGAGATGTTTAAAGCTTAATATTTCTAACTTATTACTCATGAATTATAATTTATAATTCGTAACTAAATAATTATTATTTATAACTTCTCATTTATAACTTGTTATTAAAGCCCATGCCTTGGTTCGGGTGCCCTGTAGTAACAACCATCAGTCTCAGTCTGTCAGTCCGTCAGTCAGTCACGCCTTCTTTTTTACGTTCTCTGACTCTGACTCTGACTCGACTCTGACAGAGTCTGACTCGACTCTGACTCTGACTCGATTAGTTTTCATCGGATCTTCACCATATACATCCTCGGTACCCAGGCTATTCATATTTTATAATATAAAAATATGAATAGCCTGGGTACCGAGGATGTACCAAATATAAATTTCAATGAGTTTGTACTTTTTTTTTTTTGGTTATAATTTCAATTCTATTAACCTTATAGTATGAATTATCAGTTAATATTTATAACTTATAACTTAGCAACCAATATCTGCAACTTATAATTAGTTATGCATTTAACTAGCTCTTACCTGACGGGAAATAATTTATACAGTAATGTACAACAAAATATTGACAAAAAGTTAAAGTATCAATTCGAAGTTATAGGTAAAAATTATAGATACTAGATAAAAAATATCATATGTCCCTTCCGTACAACAAAATTCTGCATGGAAAATAGGTATATCGGGCAAGGCATGGGTTTATTACAGATCATAAAAAAATTATAGTGGTGTTATATGAAGTCATGAATGATAATGACTAATATGCATCATATATTTTTTATCTTCTTTTTAATGAATTCATCGTCATCATCATCATAATCATCATCATCATCATCATCTCCCTTCTCTTTCTTCATCTTATTCTTCTTAATATTATTTATTCATTTATTATTATTATTTTTATATTTAAAACCCTTTGTCATTGTTTATTCAACTGCTCTTTCACTGGGGACATGATGTATGAACAGTTTACTTTTGAATTTGGGGGTGGGCTAATTTATAAATGTACCCTATTTGCCAATAGAAAGAGGTTCAATATGCAACTTTACTTTATCATATTCAAGGACTCCAAAACATGGGTGTCAGTCCATTCTGCATGATTCATCTTGTGATTCTGTATAGTACCGGGCTTGAAATATCTAGACTTGTGATTTTCCTCTATTCAGAAATCTTAAATTTTGTATTTTCTCACTTTTCTTATTTTGAATAAATCAAACCTTATTTTTAGAAAGAGCATACAATATATAGGAATAAATTCTATCTGGCTAAGAAGTCATTCTAAATTTGTGAAACAAATGATTTGTCAATCTGTGTGTGTTGTAAAAAAGACAATATAAAGGTGTTCTGTTAAATGCGGATCTTGATTTAGATTAGTTTAATTTCGTTATTTTGACAATTACATATTTTATATAACTGTTCTTAATAATGTAGTATACCCTCACCAATGGTGTCACTGGCGTTTGGTACAAACTTGCAATATTTCCTAATTGATTAACTTCACAAAGGTCTCAGGTCGACAGTAAGTTGAACTTGAATTAGCGGCCACTTGTATTAAGAAATAAACCTGCATATAGCGGTCAGTTTTTATATTCTCGACCTATAGCATTTTGTTATTGACAGGATAGACAGGCAAACATATAAATAGTTTAGTGTCGTATGTCAGAATTTACAATTAAACAGTATAATACAAATATCACAATTACACCCAGCCGCTTGCGGCTTATAAATTAAGTAAAACTTTGGTGCCTTTTAAACATTTTTGAGACCGAAGTGCCGAGAGAGAATTGTATAATACCTTTTGTATCTATAATAAAAATAATAAAATTAGTTTCTGTTCATCACATAATGCGGTAAAATTTGGATTATATCATTTGCCTTATCAAAAATGTTTTCTCTGATGTCTGAATATAAAATACAGTTTAAGTATAGGTTAATGTTTGTTATCGAGGGTTTAACAAATTAAACCGCTCAAGCTCGATAACAAACATTAACCTATTTAATGTATGTGTATGGAATAATGTTTTGACGCAACTATCCAAGTCTATCTCACGCGCACACGCATGCGCACAAAGATTGGTGGTATATACGAGGTTACCCATTAAACCAAGTGGTTTAACGAGTTAAACCGATCGAAAAGTTTGAAAAATACTGCAATCAATGGTCAAAATATAATTCCATACATTAAAATGAAATGAGTTTCATCTTCAACAGAGGATTTGTTAAAGAATTTACATAACCTGTTTTCTAGAGGTTCTTTTGGTTTAGTATAACTGCCAGCTTCTACTCGAAGTGGTAAACTACACGATCGCAGTTTAAAAAGAATACGACGGTGATCTCTGGGTAAAGGTTACATACAACAGTTTTCGGGAACTAGATCTGTTTGTATTGTCTATAAGTTCGTAATTTATCTGTTTCAAACCATTTCTCTGATCTAAGTGTTTCTTTAACGTTTAACTGACCATTATTGGCTGTTAATTACATTTAAAACATTTTCTCCTAAATTACGAACTTTATTTTCCCAACCCTTCCTGTATGACATAGACCAAGTAAAGACCTTTTTGGCAATCGCTCATCATCTAATCGCTGTAGTTTTTCGTATAATGTAAATCACTCTAGTTTCGTATTAACAAAACATGAGTTCCAGCCCATATCGCCCCTTAGTGCTACATTGGAAGCGTATTTACCCCCACTAAAAAGTATCTACATGCTTTATGCTGCACTATTTGGACTTCATGGTTCATGTTCTTGTTTGCTATCATTTCATCTAACCATGGCTTGTACATTTATATATCAAATGACTTTGTAACTCTCATATGCAATTTATCGATTAAAGAATAGCTAACCTACCCGTGCACTTATTGTGCATTAACTTTGATTTCTGTGCGTATTGTCGGCTAACCTTTTATTTATTTTTTTTTATTTTTTTTATTTTTTCTATATTTACCTCATTTATTTAGAGGAACTGACGAAAAACAGCGTTCTGCAACAGTAATAGCCCGAATGCTACGAAAAAAGTAAAAAAAATATGGTCGGTCGGGTTAGCGGAAACAATTATTTTTTTTATTACGCCTAAATGTATACATATTTTTTTCTCCATTCAGATAGAGATGAAATACTTTAAATCGGATATCGTTACTATTAATCTCCAGTAAAATGTTCTTTATTTATTATTGTTCCTATATCTCTTTCTTCAAATTACTAAAGCTTCCACTTCCGTCATCAGGTGGGTTCCTTCCGGCGTTTCGACGTTACCAATCGCGCACGTAATTTTCATTTACTCTCAGTTCATATACTGTAACATATGAAAACATGAGGTTTATACAAATATATATATATATATATATATATTTCGTTGCTACTAAATATCGAAGAGAGAGAGAGAGAGAGAGAGTACAGAGGAACAGCCAAAGAGAGTTTGTAACTTACAAATGTTACGAGAGAACATAAAATACTCATTACATAAGCACATTACAGACATTATTCATATACAGAGAAGGTATCTGATCACTAACAAAGTGAACATTTAAATATGCACAAGTGGTGTGGCAACCAAATACAAATGTATGTCAGTCTTTGTCTACATCTGTCTGGCTCATCCACCGCTTCTCTCGGTTCTTACAGAAACACTGAGAGGCTGGTCTGTTTTCCTAATGGTGTTAGCAATAACCTTTCTGCATATAGCCTTTGTAATGCAGAAACTTCTGAATAGTTTCCATGGAAACCCTCCTAGACATCCGAAGTCATTCAGCAAGTTCCAAGTCTTTTATCCTTTTGAATGACACTCTTCTGTCATCTGCTACGGTATTTGGTCATCTTCCATTCATGCGATTCCTCCAGCATTGCTACCAATGGCAGAGACAATTTCTATAGCATGAATTGCTTCAACTCTCTTGTCAGTTACAGAATGTCTGGTGTGAGCCAGGGTGACATTTAACTTGAGCTTCGTTACCTATGTTGACAATGATTTCCTCTTTCTTGTTGTGTCCATTGTTGCTGCCCCTGTTATGACGCCATCTGTATTTTCGTCTGATAAAGATGTGCGACACAGAGATGGATCATGTTCTAGATTAGCAGGCTTGCCAGTTGCCACAGTGTTAGTTTGTAGTTAGGTCATTTGTGAGGCCTCAATTCAAAGGAGCTATATTTCAGCTGAGTTATACTTTCAAGCGTTGGAATCTAAGTGCTTTGAAACGGAATTAGAACATGAAAATCATATGCAATTTATCTGGATGGGGTTCAGAACAACAATTAGAAATTCAGAAACTCTTTCATCTTCACTAATTTGTGCAGTAAATCATATAATATGACGAGTTATCCAATAAATACCTATTCAAGCTAAAAAATAATATAAGACATTAGTTTTCCGTCTAAATAATTATGATCTGAGAGATGCAGACATAATGGGCAAAAGAAATAGAAAGAAATGTGTTGACCCAACTGATATTTGAACCAAAAACCTCCAGTTTCAGAGCCAAATTATGCATGTTTTACATTTGGAGATTATGTATTAGGGTCGTATTGCCTTCTTATTATTTATTTCGTATAAGTATGTTAAGACGAACAATGACACTTTAAGTAACAGAAAGAGCATTGTTATAAGACTATATTTTAATGTACCACTGTATATGTTAAAATAACAGACACACATAAAAAAAAGAAAACGATCAACTTATTTAGATAGTGGTAGTTTAGGTATCAAGATACTATTTAAAACTGCTATTTCAGCAAACTACTGAAATCGGATTTAAAATGAAATTAAAACACTGATGGATAAAATATGATAGGAAAGGCAAACTTTTGTGTATTGAGAAATCATTAATATTAGTGGGGAAAAATTAGTTTCGTTGATTTCGTGGACGAAAAACGAACATGTTTTGGAGACTGAATCCACGAAATTTAATGCCAACGAACTATAATGATTTTGCAGTAAATCAATATTTCGTAGATTCGATTCCCAAGCCCCGCACATACCTGTATCGTTAACACTGGTATGACGTGCCCCTCTTTGTACTTATTAGAGCTGGTTGGTATAGTACCAGGCTGATGTGGCTGACACAATGGTATAATTTTATAAAGTCTACGTTGTAATACCTCGATGGACAAAATTCCCAAAATGACTGAAGGTAATTCATCCATCATTTAATCACGGGCCATCAAGTGATTTCGGGAATTTTATTAATAGTAAATGCAAATCTTTATAGACTTTGGGCAAAAAAACTATGACTCAAAGTCCGTGGAAGCTTGCATCTGCACAGAAGTCTGTTTAAGCATATGGAGTCCATGATGATAATTCAATGATGGATGGATTACCTTAAGCGTTAAATTAAATTTAAAAAAGAATAATAAAGAAATACTTCACCACTTATTTTCCTCTTACTTTGTAGCCATCTTAGACGAGCAATGCTCTATGGACGAGGATTGCCAAGTCCCGAATTCCAGTTGTGTTCGGCAATATTTGGAATGCATATACGGATCGTGCACGTGTAACTCCGGGTTCCAGGCCAGTGGAGACTCTCTGTGCAGTAAGATGCTTAATTATCCCTAAGACAACAGTAACTCAATTAATCAATCAATATTTCAATCGATCAAACAATCAATCACTATCTCATTTAAGTCTTCATTGGAAACTCACATAAACTGTTGATTTACACTCATTCTCCGTGGTTAAATATTCCTAATCTTATTCAAATACAAATCCCACCCCACCCCCCTTTTTTCAATAAAAAAAGCTCAGAAAAGGGATTTTCATGGACCATACTAAAACCATACGTTTTGTATGTATGTACAGGCTATTCACGATGAAACGAAGTAGCATCGGATTACGCATTATCTTCGTTCCATCACATGTTTCATTCCATTCCACCCTTTTACTTCAGCACGATGATCTCGTTTTGCATCCATTGTAATACATTGAACATGTATGTGCCGTTATTGTCATTCATCAACAGAGAAATCGAGGTCAAACCTTCAGAGCTGTGCGACCGATAACGACATCTGTATACACGGGACGACTTGTCGTGCTGACTCTGAAGGAAAGAGGTTCTGCGCATGTCCGGATAACAGGATATTCAATGTGTACATCCGGCAGTGTATCCATAACAGTAAGGTTCAGCTCGGTGCAATGTGTGCGAGCTATCAAGAGTGTTACAACTGGGCTACAGATAAAGACGGTCAGTATTTAGAGATTTTGATTGAGAAATAATGCACCCCTTCCAATTTTCAGCAATGAAAATGTAAACCCCGACTGTTCAGTTATGGCTAGGTCAGTTGTTAACAAACAAAACAATTTTGTATTTCGTGTAACCCAGCTCAACCGTTGACTACCTTTTATCTAAGTGTAGCTATTAGATAGTCCGTGAGTAGATTTTAATATATTTGTAAACATTAAAAGGTTCATTTGAAAATTATATTAAATAGATTACAGTTTAATGTAGTTCAACATATGTCGTTTTGGGAAAACTAGTATTTTAGTCATATGGGGACACCGAGCTTAGTAAAGGTCGAAGAAGACACAGAGTTCAATAGTGACACATAAACTGAACTTCAAAAAAAAAAAAAAAAATCAAAAAGAACAAAAGTGTTTTTTTTTTTTTTTTTTTTTTTTTTTCGAATGTTTTAAATTGAATGTTTTTTTTTTTAAATCAAGAAATACACTTGTCAGGAAATGTGTGCATATGATATGTTCCGATTTGATATTTTATCTTGTGTTATGTCATTCATTCCTTAACCCTTACAATGATGTGGACACTTAACCTCTACCAAGTTAACCAAGGTACCTTAATGAAACAATAAGAAACCTTGGTTATCTCCGTGAAAGGCCATGAGGTCCGAAATTTAGCGGAACCATTATAGGGACTTTACCTTAAGCTAAAATATTTTCTTTTTCAGCAATGAAATGTGTACCGGAATGGGGGACTCTGTCACCAAAGTATTGCCGATGTAAAACTGGATACACAGCCGTGCAGTATGGCTGTGTAAAAGGTAACTAAAACATAATTTTACCTCAGATAATTTTTGGACCCTGAATACATGTATTTAAGGCCTATTATGCTTACAAAATCAGTGTAGATTCTTTGGACAAAAAAGCAAAGTGGGTACTACAGATTTGTTACGAAATGCAATCTGTACTCGTTGACGACAACGTTACAACAAAACATAAGCAAGAAACGGTTTGTAGAATCTTTTATTTAAGATCATTCAATCGTAACCAAAATGAATAATTTGCATTTTACGCATCTTTGTCGATTTTGCTCTTTTTTTTTCAAATTCAAATCACTTTTCCGATTACAGACTGTCTTGAGAAAACTCGCAAATGCAAATTGTAAAAAAATAGCTCAGAGGGTTCGAATCCGAGCCGGGGCACTTCTTCCGGTGACCGAGTCAAACCAAAGACGTTTAAAATTGGTACCAGATGCACCCTTGCCTGGCATTCGGCAAAATGGGTTGCTATTGGAACTCGGAGTACTCAGTACTGGTTCTACCCAGGAACTTGTCTCCCGTGTATCGGTGCTATACACCGGGCACGTAAAAGAACCAAGGGGTCTTTTTCGCAAAATGAGCTAGTGTACGCACCTGGACTCCCTTATATCCAACTATTGTCTCTTCCGAAAAAAAACACACACACAAAAAAAAAAAAACCGGACCCACACGTGGGAAAACCTTGACTGTAAAGTCTAAAGTATGGCCATTATAATCAGAAAATGAATGTTTGCCATTATAATAAAAGAAAAAAAAGGAAGAAACAATGAAACAATGAGAGTATTTTGACATCCATCCAAAATACTAAAATGCGATATTTGATCGTCATTATCAATGCGTTTAACTGTTATTTTGCAGTTATGTACCATTTATGAACAGAACAGAATGAATTTTCTTGTATAACCATGTAATTTCACAATGGGAGTCCCTTTTACACGATATGATATCGTTATCGATTTGACGTCATTTGTTGTTGTTATTTGAACCTGGCGTCAACGGGACGTTACGCTTATTTACAGTGAAAATGATACGATCCTATCTCTTATGGTGTAAGATAGAATTTATCTTTCACAATGATCTATATCCGTATTTTCACCGAATGCATGGTATAGATCCGTATCAGGATCAGATAGGGAAACTGCTGCAGCGAATCCATATTTATTAATCTGCAAATATGCACTTGTCTACACGCGTGACTGATTCTGCATTCAGACTGAGGATTACAATTAACTTGAAATGGATGTTAGAGTCCATCTCCATGTTACATCAATGTCTCTGTTATATATTATAGAACATGAAGTAATGACATTCTATTGATTTGTTTATCTTGTGATTTCATTCCCTGACACGTGTATTTTATGGGCATCATTTTCCGATTGCTTTGTTTTTTTAGTCAGTTTATTTTGTTGGGTATGTCAGTTATTTCAGTCGAGACAGATAAATTTATAATGCTGCCACACTTCAGTATCACGCCGTTAGCATGTGGCATGATACCATACCCAGTCACATTATCCCGAAACCATGACAGACAGCAATCTCAAGTGAATCAGGAATGGAATTCCAACGGACCACATTATTCACGAGATGGAAAGAATAAAGTTAGGTGTGTTTAACGGCCCACCGACAGTATTTCAGTCATTTGGAGGATATGTCTATTTGAATCAAATATAATGCTGCCACACTGCAGTATCACGTCGTGCACACGTGGCATGATATCACACCCAGTCACATTACCCCGACACCGGGCCAACCAGTCCTGGAACGTTGCGGCCATAGATCATCATTAACTTAAATTCAAATCGATGTAAAAGTTAAATAGACTCGTTTTCATGAGAAGCTTTGTCATTTTAAAGCTAAGCTGAAAGAAGAGTGTGATCTGAGTCTCGGGTGTCGCACGATTACCAATGGCGACAAATCTATCCAAGAAACCATTTGCCGTGGCAACGTCTGCATCTGCCCAGCATCTGCCAGAGACCAGCAGACAGTGGTAGATGGCGTTATCGAAAACGTCTGCATTGGTATGGAACTATCTAAAAATCTATATTGTATTTTTAAGTTGTATATGTTGTTGTTTATTTTTATCTGAACAGTAAACCAGTCGAGTTCTTTTTGCACTTTCTCTTTTTAACCGTTCACCTTTATTTCTTCTACATTTCTTTATATTATATCTATATGCTCTATCTATTTTTGAAACTATTCATTTTCATTGATTTCTTTGACGGTCATATTTGAGATTTTGCCAATAGAAAATAAGTATTAAAGTGTATTATTTTTTTATATATAATTCTAAAGATAGGTTTAATACCGTTCGCAACGATATTGCCTTTAATGCAGACTTTTTTTTTTAACTATAACGGAATGATGCATATTGTGACCATGTGTATGGATGTAGGTATTAATAGACGTTATACACACAAATATTTATTAATCAAATTCTTAGTGAACGGATATCTGTGAACGAGCTGCTTTAAAGGTCAATTCAATACTTTTCAATATTCCCATCTTACTCTTATATTGATTCATCATACCGACCTTAATTTAAAATGTTGAAATAAGATATAAAAAATGACAAATGATTGTTATGATTCTAAGATTTTTTTTCAATATTTTGAAATAGATATTGATTCAGAGCAATGAAATTATTGTTCAATATGTGTAATATATGTTTTGTATTACTTTTCAAGAATTAAATGGCGGACAGAAAAGGGATGATGGAAAGATCTGCAGTGCGTCCAAAGAGTGTTCAAGTAAGGCCTGCATGCTGTGTAAAGGGGACGGGGAAAAGAGGTGTGTCAGACCAGGTAAGTGTAACCGGTGTCATAGTAAAATGTACATCGTTTGTTTCATTTGGTGCTCATTTCTGTAAACAATGTGTCAAATTGACGTATTTCCTGGAAATGCACACATCGATCCTGAAAAAGCTATAGCGAATATTGATTTCCTAAAAATCAGTATACTTTTCTCATTACTTTATGCATTGAAATGTAAATTGCGTATAGCATGAAAACAACGGTGGCAAAGAAAACGATATGGACACAAACGGTACGTAATGGAGGATTGAATATACCCGTCTTTTTTCAGATGTTTAAAACAAAAACATTTGCAACGAGACAAGAAACAGACCTCGATTATTTTTATTGGGTGACCCTAGTAGATCAAATATGAGAGGATGTAATTATATTTTTCTAAATATTGATACTTCAATGTTTACTGCAAGCATGATTTCTTTATATAAACAGTGATATCGATACCATGCTGTAAGTTATTGTTCTTTAATTATACAGTAACGATAAAACTAGTAGATATTTATGACCAAACTGATGGCAGTTACTGCTGTTCTGGGTGATGCAAAATCATTACAATTTAACTTCCGTTCGCGCAGGCGCATACGCTTACTTGTTTGTCTTGCCTTTTCCCTAACCTTTTTAGTCTATAATTATACGTATACAAAAGATTTAAAGCTAAGAATGATTAGTTTCTCATTTTGAAGTGATTTTGATAAAACTCAGTAATTTCTGTTAATTTTCCCGATAGGTCATATAAATACAATAATTATCATTGCAACATAATTAAAGTTGTAAAACACCACAAAATTTGTTTTCACTGAGTCTGAGACCAAACAGACTCAAGAGGTTGGTGAATTAAAACTCCGTCGCGGCGGACTGGTTCCGCATCAGTCACTGCCACGCTGTGTTACCATGTGATCATGTCATGCTACGAATGGATGTGCGAGATCCTTGCGTTGTAGATTATGAATTAGGGACGAGTTCATTTCTTGAAAGGGATATGAATCTGTAATAACAAAATCAAATGGGATTTACATTTTCATTTTTTCTCATAAATAAAAATGCTAAGAATTGTTATATTTCATTATAATGGTAACCAGCAAAGGTACTACTGCCTGATGTTACAAAAATTGGAAAAATATGTTGAATTGTTAATTGCCTTTTTCTTTTTTTTATCATTTCCGTAACTATTTTTCTGGCGATAAGTGTTTTACGTATATACAATATATACAAATATATAATGTAGAAACGAACACATTTTCAGTTCCAAGTACCAATGACATTAAATGGATCCTTGTTGATTATATCATTTTTATTTTCAATACTATTAAAATTAATATTATCTATATCATTTATATTAGTATCAGTATAAATTTAATTATTATCATATTTTATTATAGATATTTACTACTGTTATAAATAGAATGCCAATTAATGAAAGTTCTGTTTCAGCCAAATAAAAGGTATGTTGAAGAGAGAGAGAGAGAGAGAGAGAGAGAGAAAAGGAAGGGGCAGTAGACTTGTTGCAAGCCGTAAATAAAACATATATTTAGCCTTAATTTTAATCATTTTTGTTTACATTTTACAGTCTCATCAAACGCAGAAAGCATGACCAGCTACTTCGTTTCAACATCGATGTTGTTGGTGCTCCTACACACCGTTTTATTCTGAGCGACCAAACAAGACACAAGGCCTTTGTTTCAACTGAAAAATTAACCCTTTCCCTCATATAGACTCATTTTGACGCACTCAATAGGTGCCACATAAAGCCTGATCTGCAGAAAACAACAGTTAAACCTTACCAATTTTAATTACAAAATCCTCATTTGCAGACCTCTGAGGAGCAGCGAACAGCATAAAACCTGATCAGCCTGCGAGTTACTCGCAGGCTGATCTGGTTTTATGCTATTCGCATAGGTCTTTTCATGGTTTCCTCTATGAGGGAAAGGGTTAACTTCAGAATGTATATATAGACTACATTATACATGTTATAGATTTGATGATTTTTTACCCGTTGTTAATTTCGGTAATTTTACGTAGGTATAGAACTTATTTCAATTTTAGTCATCTAAATGTTATTTTTATCAGAGAATTACGTTTACTATGTTTTTAATACATTTAGAGAAACTATAAACTTGATGGAAGGAAATACCTAATTTAGCTTTGTTCATTTAATATTTGCGTTTTCATGGGGTATAAAAGAAGTTTTCGTTTGTATGCAAATAGCCATGAGAAGCGAGTTCTGCTATTGAAGGAAAAGTATAAAAGCCGACCTAAATATAATTTTAGTCAGTATTCGGCATGAAAATCTACAGTCTTCTGGTCTAATTTAACACAAACCTGTAAACCAATGTTTATTTCAAAATTGTAACCCTATTTAGACAGCCAAATTATAACTTTTTTAGGGGTGTTGGGGTTGCACTCCGGGGTCTGCTCACTAAGCAGTAATACATCTGTAGACGGGCCCTCATTAAACTTGATACAAACAAATAAACCTTTAGTCAGTTGGCTGCAGGTTTACAGATCATAATTAGCGATGAGGTTATTTCTATCGTTGGTTTATAGAATAAACCCTTTAAATTACGTGGACTATGGTAGGTTATAAGTTGCTGAGAAATAATATACAGGTTTGCGGCGTGTGGACCTTTCCTGTTGTTTTGCCTTCTCAAGTTGACATTCTTAGCCGGGTCGCCGTTTGTTGGGGTTTCAGCGGTATTTCAAATTGGTACACTGTTACATGTTGGACTTTAGCCGTTCCAGGTTGGTTCAAGTTTGCGATGCGTGGGCCATTCTTGTTTGTTCCCCTGGTGCTGACGCGGTTCGCCGGGTCATAGACTGATGAACAGGGGTTTTAGCCGGGACAGTGCTATTGTTTCATCTTTGAAACATTGGTTTCAAACGCGTTTGATACCTTTGTCGGTTCAGAGCATTATTTTAGTTGGTTCAGTTGGAGAGACCTAAATAATTTGGGAGTGGTAACATAATTGTTTAGAACCTTGTTCATACTTTTGCATGGTTTTACTGGTTATTTTTTCTATATTGATTTGTTAGTTGTTTGGAACTATCATTGGCTGTCATTAAAGTTTCAGGTCGAAAATTGATATGATATATATTTAGTTTCTTACTTTGTATTTGTTTAAACAGTAATTGTCCTGATTAAACTATTCATTTTTTAGATGTGATTAATGGAATTTGTATGCATTGCCTGTATATTTCTGTCGAGACTGTTTTTCATGTAATTTATATGGCGTATTCTCGTTAAAGCCAGGTTCGGCAGTACACAGTTATACACTTATTCACAAGGCTTCAAAATTCTCTACCGGTACACAAATCAGTGAATGTTTTTATTTTAACATGTTTTGACTATTTGACTATTTGAGTTTACCGTCGCTTCGACAGCATGGAGGAAAACCCCGAATGCACGGAGGCATCCGAGTAGAACCACCGACCCACCGCAAGCCAGCTGGAAGGCTTCCTCACATGGAAAATCCGAATGACCCTGCTGGGATTCGAACCCACGCGGCAAGGGGCTGAGTGAGTGTTATAACATGTTTTCAGTAACGTAAAACTGTGATCATCCGAAGACAGATTAGAAACAATGATATATTAGAATAATCTATAGGTTGGAATAGCCGAGATATTTTTTTCTTTTTACAAGTCAAATGTATAAAACTATAAGATCTGCAACGGGACTAGAAACGGATCCTGAAATGGTAAAGTGCTCAGAAAACTGATGCTCGGAATAACGCAGTTTTATTTTTGTATATATTTTTATTACCATTTTTTTTTTTTAGTTTTCACCATCGTTGCGATGGTATTTCGGACAGTTGGGGATGTCGGCCTGATAAGATTCGGAAGACCCGCTGGAGGGCCTTTTTGTATTATTTAAGGAACAGCCTGGGGTCATCCGGATGGATCTACCGACCGCAATACAGTTACTCGTAGAAAATTTTCCTCAAATGAAATGTCCGAATGACAAGACCGGAGTCGAACGACAGCAGTGAATATAAAGTAAATGTTTTAATATGCCGGTCTACTTCATTTGTATACGACTTTGTTGTGTTTTTATTGTTGTGATACGTTAAAATTATAAATGTTTTTCATATGCAGAGGTTGCCTGTGATATGTTTGGATAAAGGGTGCCATGGCCTAATGACGGTTTACATTGACTGTGTTTCTCAAGGTTACTTGTTCGAACCTTGGTGGGGCAAGATAGATTCAAACATTCCAAATTACCCAAATTACTAGTCCATTCAAGGCAGCGTCAGAGGGACTAGGCATAGGTTGTAGGAGCTTGTTTCTCAGTCAATGTTAAACTTTTGCTTCAGTTAGATTAAGAATCTGCATTTAGAGCACTATTTTACAGAAAATAAAAATTAAAAACAGAGAGAGAGAGAGAGAGAGAGATACAATGTGTTGCTGTATATACGATTTTCGTGTGACATGTATATATTGCTTTATAAATTGTTGAAGACAGACCTGTTTCACAGTAAAAACATTATTTTTTCCATACACATAGTACTGGTCCAACCATTTTATAAAATCTTGTTTCCCAATCGACGCAAAAGTAAAATAAGTTCAGATTTAACTTACCTAAAAATAGTTCTACGATCATGAGTGGCATTTAGGATGTTCTACATGTTTGTACACAGGCTATGTCGTTGCTATTAAATACTTTAAGCAATATGATGGCTAGTTGTTGTTATTGTTGTTGTTTTTATATTGCCCGATCCGAACAAAGCAATCTAAAAGATGATACATCAATAGAATTTCAGTCTTTGAAGAAGGTGTTT
Organism: Solen grandis; assembly: GCA_021229015.1. Lineage (NCBI taxonomy): Eukaryota > Metazoa > Mollusca > Bivalvia > Adapedonta > Solenidae > Solen > Solen grandis. The sequence continues at coordinate 5,924,599 of CM037791.1, read as the reverse complement.
ATTTGTTTGTTGGGTTTAACGTCCGACAGTATTTCAGTCATTTGGAGAAAATGCTATGCATACGTGAGACTAATATAGTGCTACCACACTGCAGTGCGGTAGGCATGCGGCATGATACCACACCGAGTCACCTTATCTTGACACCGTGTCAACCAGTCCTGGAACTACCCTTATATGCTGAGCGCAAATCAAGAGAGCTATTGAAAGCAGATTAAGTGTTTCCTTGCTGCAACAAGTAGCATGATACAACACCCGGTCTCATATTCCTGACAAAAAGTCGATTTGCCCCTGGAATAACCTAATATGTTTGAATGTCAAGGAAGGGAGATGTAACAGTGCAGTGTTTAACATATTTCGCGGCCGGAGATCGAATCCTGGAATTTCGAATTACGGGACGGACGCTTTATCCATTCGCTACCCGAACCGGTAGAAACGCCTTTGAACCATCGCCATGCATCTATTTCTATGGTTTGATATTTTTTAAAACAAACACAATTCATAATTCAAATATTTAATCTGCATAAATAATATATACAAAATAAAATTATATTGCATTTATATTACTTCATGTTACTAGCAAATAAAAAGAAATCAATCATAAAACACTTGAGATAGTAAAAACCACACACAGATCAAGTACTTTCTGTAAACACAACAAAGTTATAGAAAAAAATGCATTAATATGATGGCCATCGATTTACTTATAACTTGACAAAGCATTAAAATGACCTATAGGTAACATAAAGGTTATGAATATAGGGTATTTATCAGTTTTATTTAGGTCCGTTACCATTCAGAAGTCTGTCAAAATACATCTGTATACATAATATAATAATTATGCAATTTGCTCTTTTCGTGTAATGATAAAGCCCCTCGGATATTTGGCTTTTTTTAAATATTATTCAAAAAGGAAATGCGTAATTAAAATTTAATAAGTAAAAATGGCATCTGGAACAGAATTACATCATGTAAGAATGTGTTTAATAATATGTTGAAATTATATGTGGATAACAGGTTCATGCAAGTCATGAACAAAAGGTACGAAAAATAATCTGTAAAATCATCAGTTTTCGCGACCCTTAATTTCGTTGAATACACATTTAACCATTTACCTCATGAATATTCATAAATGACTTAATGAATACTAATTAACTGAACTTTAGATGGTATGTTAAACAATAGATTTTATTTTTCTGTACCTACTGTGTAGAATCTTAAGCTACACTATTATATGAGCAAACAGAGAAAATACTCGGTCTGCTTTGTTTGCCAATGCGTCAAAATTAATCAACTATATAAGGCTATTTAAGACATTTTGTCTATACATTTATTCGTGTATTCTTATTTTAAAAAATGTAAGGTCAACTAAGCGAAATAGAATTGATATAAAACTATACATGATAGCATCAAGTATTAGTCCCAAACGAAAGTAAATGCCGCAAAAGCCTTTGTGTAACATTTCTATCCTTGCCGTTTCAAATGAAAATCACTGGATATACATGTACCGATACAGCAACGTTTCAATAATTCATATCACACTTGACTGGGGCGAGTTTAGAGGCATTTAAAACATTGAAATTCTCAATGGTAATAAAGCTGCTCCAATCTGAACGTACTGCTAATTATCCATGCATCAATAATCCGTAAAAACGTATTAGGCAAAGCTAATTGACTTTCTCTTTTTGTAAAAGCTTCAAAGCTAACACACATCTTTTAATAATAACTCTGCAATTCGGAAAAGATACCGTCTGGAGTCAAGAACAAATCTGAATAGATCTAAAGCTTGACTTGTTCAAAGTACGTTGTCTATAAATCTTTAAAGAGGCACATCAAATACTCTACATTTGGTTTTATTGGTTAGAATTTCATGTAGAATAAATAATTAGGTTCCTCAAATATGTTTAAACGGGTATCTGTGTATTAAAGAAACAAGAGCACCGTATGTGGATGCCAGCGCTCTTCTGTTTTATGTGTTTTAAGGGAAATGACTTGGTCAAAATAGACCTAAGAGTTATGGCCTATGATGGGCATGCAGCCCCCTTGTGATAAGACGGTTTAAAAGTTTACATGTTATGTGCTGGGTTAATTTTTTCACGACGACGACGTCGCTGACAACGACATCTGATGATGACAGTGATGGCGATACGACTTTTTTTTTTTCGTTGAAAAACAGACGAGCTTAAGAGAAGATTTTCAATTAGTGAAACATTTGCTTGGTTGTGTTTGACGATTTTAATGGCATGCAATGTGGCATTTATCAAAGGAACAGTACAACGTCACAGTTCTCGAACTTTGCAATTAAACCAATCTGCAATGCATGCTGTTTCTGCAAAACAAAATATCAATATTTTATCATTCCATATCTGTAACATGGCTGTTAATGGAAATACTTCCGATCGATAGGAACGTACAGAAACGACATGTATCCTCATATAATGATATTGATACGTCTAGAACACTCTTTTCATAGAAAATCTACGTTCATAAGTTCTGTACAGGGTTTTAACAACATATTCATTAGCGTAATAAAAAAGTTACTTGTTTCCACTACCACGGCCACCCATTTTTTGTACCGACCGAACTTTTTTTCCTAAAATCACTGTTTTTGTCACATCTTCTAAAAAAAAAAAAAAGTTTTGCCGACCTATCTTCCCTATTTTTTGGAGATATCAAAACAAACAACATTTCTTGGTTTACCTATTATTTATTCAGCGTACACAATAAACGATGAAATGAAAAGATTATTTCTTTAAAAAGATTATTCATTAAAAAATTTATAAGTAAAATTTATATGTATATGTTAAGGAAGGCCCTAAATGACAAACCTTACTCATTTTTCTTGTGCGACACATTCTTTTCATTTCGTCACTACGGAATATTAATTCGTTCAAACTAAATTTCAAATCGTATTTACTAACATATATTTGTAATTACGAAATATGAAAAAGTTAGGATAGTAATATTCAGAAACTGTATTTCGTGAAAAATCGTAATTACGAAATATATTCAAAATTATGAAATTAAATGTGTAGCACAAGAAAATAAAAATGCATTGCAAACTTAAGTTTATTTTGGATATGCTGTGTGTTATTTAATTGTTTGTTTGCTTTAAAGAACACGGGCAAGACGTTGGCTTCAATGGTATAGGTTTTATTTGGACACGGTAAAAAAGCTGATCTGTAATTCCAATTAAAATTCATATATTTTGAAAGATTGTCTTACAACTTCAAAGAAGATATTTATCGTCTGATTATGATTTCATTAAACACGTAATAAACATGTATTGAGGACTTCAATAAAATGTTTCATGAATTCAAAAAAGTTAAGAAAAAACTAAAGTTATGTAAATATGAATACTCCAAGCATGCAGTCAATTATTTCATTAATACATATGATATGATATGTGAAACCAACAGTAATAATAATACAATATTTAAAAAAATAAGTTAGATATGATTTTAAAATTACTTCACTTTCAAATGCTATCCATCGATGAATCATAAATGAATTACAGGTTGTTCGTAATGGTGTTATGAGAAAAGAAGTGAGTTGGAAGACATTCTTCATATCAAACTGTAAATGGCACAACATGTCTTATGCAAAAAGTACAACAAAGAATGGTATGCGTAAGAATTAATGAAAAATTATATGAAAAAAATACAGCAAAAATAAACCAGAACCTTTACTATCAACACAGTGAATTCACGTTATTTCTTTGCTGATATATCCACATTCATTTGCTTGAATTTTCAAATCTTTATATCATACAATTACAATAAAAAAGAATTCATTTGAGCAAGCCTTCCAGCTGGCTTGCTGTAGGCCGGTGGTTCTAATCTGGTACCTGTTAGCAGTCGATATCGTCATACACGATGTCTCTTATAGACCATTTCACCAGGGGTTCGGCAATACTCGGTATAATTCGCTAATTTGAACTGACCAACCATTGGCTGATTCTGAATCTAAACGTATGTTTATTTCCCATTGAACAATGTGTGGAAAGTTACACCAGCATGAAAATTAGGCGTTCGGGGAGTGCTCGTTGATTTACGTAGGTTTATGTCTCATTTAAGAGAAAAATGGTTTGTATGACTGAACTACTGTAAATATAGCACAACAACAACACTTAACAAAAGAGAAAAAAATCTATTGTCTTACTAAACATTTCAGTTGCCGTGGTCCAGTGGTAACGTATCGGATTACGGATCCGAAGGTTGTGGGTTCGAACCTCGTTGGAGGCAAGAATTCTTCACGATCTTCCCAGGCGCAAAGTACTGGTCCAACCCAGGAACCGTCGAGAGGGACTAGTATAAGTTATAAGAACTTGTTTCCTAATCGACGTAAAATAAATAAATTTAAATAAAAAATAAAAAAAAGTTCTTGAAACGCAAACGCCTAGTCCAAATCACATGCAGAAAGTGAATGAATGTATAAAAGTTGGTTCTCAAGATATTAACATAAATATCACATAGACTGGACCGCGGTTTCGTTTTCATGAATATTAGAAAGTAAATGTAATGAGACCATAATTAAAAATATGCTGTGCTCCGACTTAACAACTTTTAAGGTTGGTAGATCTAGGTATATATAGGTAGGGATATGTTTTCTTTTCTTTTCCTTTTTTATGCTATTTTTTTTAACTCTGACGATTGCAAAGCTTAATAGCCTTAAAGATGAAGGAATGAAAATACTTTTTAGCTTAGATCTACTTTCTTTTACATGTTTGAATGGAAACTGTTTGTTTGTTTGTTTGTAGGGTTTAACATCCCTCCGACAGTATTTCAGTCATTTTGAAACGATGTCTACTTGAGACAGATATAGTGCTGCCACACTGCAGTATCCCGCCGTAGATGTGTGGCATGATACCACACTCAGTCACACTATCCTTACACTGGGCCAACCAGTCTTGCAACTACCCTTATGTGCTGAGTGCCAAGCAAGGGAGCTATAACAGTACCATGTTTTACAACTTTGGTATGTCGCAGCCGGGGATCAAACCCACGATCTCCTGCTCACGAGGTGGACGCTGCTCTCACTACTCAGCCACCGGGGACAGTAAATGAAACTGCAGATTATATCTGATTGAAGGTGACAAGAAAACAGTAGAAACAACGGAATGAAGAAAAGTAACCAAATGATCGAAATCGGGGACACCCCCATCTCTCAAAAATAAATGTCAGTCTAGGGCCAACCAAATATGATTCTACTGAGTCGGTCGGAGCACGACAAACAAACATATTTTTAATCGGTCTGATATATATAATTTAGCCGGAATGAAACGAAGTATTAAGAACAAAATAATGCAGATTCACATATTGAACATTAGCACCGACACTTTAACGTTTTAATTATTAATAACAACACAATACCTTTTTAAAAACATGGTGAGCGATTGTATCATATATCACACGTAACTTTACCAACGAATACGTCAAATTGAAAACATGACGTCACTTTTTTTTTTACTATAAATACTAATTTACTTTTATCATTTTAAGTCTTACATTTTATGTATAAGGTCATAAAAATACTAGAGTTCTTTAAAATCATAACTATTTGATATCATATATTTTACGCTTAGAACAATTTAGATTTTTTTGGAAAAAAAAGTCCTATTAAAACCACTTTGAACATTTCAAATGCCAAAATTCATGCGATGTAAAATGCTGTATCACCACGTATTTGTGTTCAATCACATTGTAAAGGAGCATTATGTACAATTAATCAAATTAAAAAATCTTGAAAATTATATTTTCAAAACATCGATAACATATGCGCATATATACAGATGAGCTCATGTTGGCGAAGTGACATCAGTGATTACGTCAGAAATATACAGTTATTTCCGGTCGCTCTTTTTTCGTTCTTGGCGGGGCGGTTATTACCCCGGGATCTAGCAGTTTCTGAAATAGTAAGATAGACCATTTTTAGAAACACTAAACAAATTAACATAATTTGTAGAAAGTAGCATTCATGTGTATTCACTTAGTTTGAATTTTTTTTTTTTTTTTTAATACCTTTGTAGAGCCAGGCGCGTAGCTGCGTTACGTCAAAAACCCGGGCTTACACATTATTTTCCGATTTTACTATTCTTCAAATCAATAATTAATAAAGTAGACGTATGTTTTCTGTAGGTACACGAGCAGTTTGTTAAACAGAATTCCCAATTCCCAATGCGGGCTTGCACATCGTTTTCTGTCCAGCTACGCGCTATAAAAGAGCTATAAAACTTCCTGTGTATAGAATGGAGTTGTTTTCTTTATAGAAGCGAGAGTAGGCTTCTTATTTCTGTAGAACAGTCAATAGATTCTACCCGATTCAGATCTCACTCTAAATTTGTGAAACACTATTTTGCTTTCATTACACAAATTCAGAGATCAATAGTAGAATTAAGCATAACTATCCACTTATGTTTTACTTTTTTTCCTTGTCATCAATTCATTGACTAATAAAAAATCAAGTGTTAATGAATCAAGAATATCAAATTGTATGCTCCATTTTTTTTACTTAAGATATGTATTATGACCATTTTGCTGTATAACTTTGCATTCAGTATAAACACAGAAGAAATAGCGTGCAAATGTCACCACAATATGAAACTTACCTCGGAGCCTTGCGGATGTATTTTATCATCGCTGTCCCAGCTTGTCATTTTACTGCCAGTATTTGTATTTTGTTCGTTGACCAACACCCTCCGACTGCCTCCTGTGCTATCACTCTGACCATCGCTTGACCCACTACTGGTCGTATCGTCCCCTTGGAATGTCCTCATCTGACCACTGTACTTATTCCGAGAAGGGAATTCGTATTCATCGTCCCCATAGGGAACCACCGCCGTCTCCACCTCAATTTCACTAATGTCTCTATCCATCTCCGAGCCACTACTCTGTAGATACCCTTGGTTGACTTCCGAATCCTTCAACGGGTTGTTCTGAACCGACGTGCCGCCGTCGAAATCAGAAATGCCGTCGTTGTCGTCTGGCTGACCGTAAATATTTGGAATATCGTCCGGGGACTCTGCCTGTCGGTACGTGAGGCCTTTGGCGGCAAAACCTTTCGGTGCCCT
>CM037791.1:5867433-5917433 GCA_021229015.1 Solen grandis | reverse complement strand
TTTGGGGAATAAGATAAATAAATATGAAAATAAAAAAATTATAAACTCAGATATTGATGATTGGAAAAGGAAATTTTAAAAACATAAATTCGCAATAGATTATTTTTCACATGCAAATGTACAGCAATAATTGTCTTAAAAATAGAAACTATTCTAGAATTCTATCAGGATCTTACTCTAGCCTGGGTAGACTTTCGTTTACAAATAATTATAATCTAAATGTACTTGATTTTAAGTCTGTTTGGAAATCTTAAAATATTATTCAATGGAAGACCTTTATTTTTTAATTCATTCACGAATAGTAGATTTTTACACATAAGAGACATACGGGATAAGGAAACGTAAGAATTTATTAGTACAGAAAAGCTCTTACACAAACTCAAAATTAAGAGGAACTGGATATTTGAATGGAGCATGTTGAAACAAGATTTTCCTGTGAAATATATCGACATTTTGAAATCAGGTTCTCTTTCCTATTGTAGTCCACCGAAAAAATATAAAAAATATGTATCTTGACGGTCTCATTATAAAAAATATAAAAAATATGTATCTTGACGGTCTCATTATATAAAATATAAAAAATATGTATCTTGACGGTCTCATTATATAAAATATAAAAAATATGTATCTTGACGGTCTCATTATATAAAATATAAAAAAATATGTATCTTGACGGTCTAATTATATAGAATATAAAAAATATGTATCTTGACGGTCTCATTATATAAAATAAAATAAAAATATGTATCTTGACGGTCTCATTATAAAAAATATAAAAAAATATGTATCTTTACGGTCTCATTATATAAAATATAAAAAATATGTATCTTGACGGTCTAATTATAAATATAAAAAATATGTATCTTGACGTCTATTATATAAATATAAAAAATATGTATTTCGACGGTTATTAAATATAAAAATATAAAAAAAAATATGTATCTTGACGGTTCATTATATAAAATATAAAAAATATGTATCTTGACGGTCTCATTATTAAAATATAAAAAAATGTATCTTGACGGTTCATTATATAAAAAAAAAAATATGTATCTTGACGGTTCAATTATATAAATATAAAAAAAATATGTATCTTGACGGTCTCATTATATAAAATATAAAAAATATGATCTTGACGGTTCATTATATAAAAAAAAAAATATGTATCTTGACGGTCTATTATAAAAAAATAAAAAATAGTATCTTACGGTTCTTATTAAATATAAAAATATGTATCTTGACGGTCTATTATATAAATATAAAAAATATGTATCTTGACGGTCTCATTATATAAATAAAAAAATATGTATCTTGACGGTCTCATATATAAAATAAAAAAAATGTATCTTGACGGGTTTATTATATAAAAAAAAAAATATGTATCTTGACGGTCTCATTATATAAAATATAAAAAAAGTATTACGGCTCTATATAAAATAAAAAAATAGTATCTTGACGGTCATTATATAAAATATAAAAATATGTATCTTGACGGTCTCATTATATAAAATATAAAAAAATATGTATCTTGACGGTCTCATTATATAAAATAAAAAATATGTATCTTGACGGTCTCATTATAAAAATAAAAATATTTTACGTCCATTAAAAAAAAAAAATATGTATCTTGACGGTCTCATTATATAAAATATAAAAAATATGTATCTTGACGGTCTCATTATAAATATAAAAAAGTATCTGACGTCTAATATATAAATAAAAAAATATGTATCTTGACGTCTCATTATAAATAAAAAAAAAATATGTATCTTACGGTTCATTATAAAAATATAAAAAATATGTATCTTGACGGTTCATTATATAAAAAAAAAATATGTATCTTGACGGTCTCATTTTATAAAATATAAAAAAAATATGTATCTTGACGGCCTCATTTTATAAAATAAAAAAAAATATGTATCTTTACGGTCTCATTATATAGAATATAAAAAAAATATGTATCTTGACGGTCTCATTATATAAATATAAAATTATATCATAAAATAAAAATATATACTTGACGGTCTCATTATAATAAATAAAAAAATATGTTCTTGACGGTCTCATTATATAAAATATAAAAAAATATGTATCTTGACGGTCTATTATATAAAATAAAAAAATATGTATCTTGACGGTCTCATTATATAAATAAAAAAAATATGTATCTTGACGGTCTCATTATAAAAAATATAAAAAAATATGTATCTTGACGGTCTCATTATATAAATAAAAAATATGTATCTTGACGGTCTCATTATATAAATATAAAAAATATGTTCTTGACGGTCTCATTATATACAATAAAAAAAAATATGTATCTTGACGGTCTATTATATAAATATAAAAAATATGTATCTTGACGGTCTATTATAAAATAAAAAAATATGTATCTTGCGGTCTCATTATAAAAATAAAAAATATGTATCTTGACGGTTCATTATAAAATATAAAAAATATGTATCTTGACGGTCTCATATAAAATATAAAAAAAATGTATCTTGACGGTCTCATTATATAAAATAAAAAAAAATATGTATCTTGACGGTCTCATTATAAAAATATAAAATATGTATCTTGACGGTCTCATTATATAAAATAAAAAATATGTATCTTGACGGTCTATTATATAAAATAAAAAATATGTATCTTGACGGTCTCATTAATAAAATTAAAAAATGTATCTTGACGGTCTCATTATAAAATATAAAAAATATGTATCTTGACGGTTCATTATATAAATATAAAAAATATGTATCTTGACGGTCTCATTATAAAAATATAAAAAATTGTATCTGACGGTCTCATTATAAAATAAAAAAAAATGTATCTTGACGGTCTAATTATAAGAAAAAAAAATATGTATCTTGACGGTCTCATTATAAAAAATAAAAAATATGTACTTGACGGTTCATTATAAAAAATATAAAAAATATGTATCTTGACGGTCTCATTATAAAAAATATAAAAAATATGTATCTTGACGGTCTCATTATATAAAATAAAAAAAAATATGTATCTTGACGGTCTCATTATATAATAAAAAATATGTATCTTGACGGTCTCATTATAAAAATATAAAAATATGTATCTTGACGGTCTCATTATAAAAATATAAAAAAATATTATCTTGACGGTCTCATTATAAAAAAAAAAATATGTATCTTACGTCTCATTATAAAAATATAAAAAATATGTATCTTGACGGTCTCATTATTAAATAAAAAAATAGTATCTACGGTCTCATTATATAAAAAAAAAAATATGTATCTTGACGGTTCATATATAAATATAAAAAATATGTATCTGACGGTTCATTTATAAATATAAAAAATATGTATCTTGACGGTCTCATTAATAAAAAAAAAATATGTATCTTGACGGTCTCATTATATAAAATATAAAAAAAATATGTATCTTGACGGTCTCATTATATAAAATATAAAAAAAAATGTATCTTGACGGTCTCATTATATAAAATATAAAAAAATATGTATCTTGACGGTCTCATTATATAAAAATAAAAAAAATATGTATCTTGACGGTCTAATTATAAAAATATAAAAATATGTATCTTGACGGTCTCATTATAAAAATAAAAAAAATATGTATCTTGACGGTCTCATTATAAAAAATAAAAAAAATATGTATCTTGACGGTCTCATTATAAAAAATATTAAAAAAATATGTATCTTGACGGTCTCATTATATAAAATAAAAAAAAATATGTATCTTGACGGTCTCATTATATAGAATATAAAAAAAATATGTATCTTGACGGTCTCATTATATAGAATATAAAAAATATGTATCTTGACGGTCTCATTATATAAAATATAAAAAATATGTATCTTGACGGTCTCATTATATAGAATATAAAAAATATGTATCTTGACGGTCTCATTATATAGAATATAAAAAATATGTATCTTGACGGTCTCATTATATACAATAAAAAAAAATATGTATCTTGACGGTCTAATTATATAGAATATAAAAAATATGTATCTTGACGGTCTCATTATATAAAATATAAAAAAATATGTATCTTGACGGTCTCATTATAAAAATATAAAAAATATGTATCTTGACGGTCTCATTATATAAATATAAAAAATATGTATCTTGACGGTCTCATTATATACAATAAAAAAAATATGTATCTTGACGGTCTCATTATATAAAATATAAAAAATATGTATCTTGACGGTCTCATTATATAAAATATAAAAAATATGTATCTTGACGGTCTCATTATATAAAATAAAAATATGTATCTTGACGGTCTCATTATATAAAAATATAAAAAATATGTATCTTGACGGTCTCATTATATAGAATATAAAAAATATGTATCTTGACGGTCTCATTATAAAAAATATAAAAAAATATGTATCTTGACGGTCTCATTATATAAAATATAAAAAATATGTATCTTGACGGTCTCATTATATAAAATATAAAAAAATGTATCTTGACGGTCTAATTATATAGAATATAAAAAAAATATGTATCTTGACGGTCTCATTATATAGAATATAAAAAATATGTATCTTGACGGTCTCATTATATAAAATAAAAAAATATGTATCTTGACGGTCTCATTATATAAAATATAAAAAAATATGTATCTTGACGGTCTCATTATATAAAATATAAAAAATATGTATCTTGACGGTCTCATTATATAAAATATAAAAAATATGTATCTTGACGGTCTCATTATATAAAATATAAAAAATATGTATCTTGACGGTCTCATTATATAAAATATAAAAAAATATGTATCTTTACGGTCTCATTATATAAAATATAAAAAATATGTATCTTGACGGTCTCATTATAAAAAATATAAAAAATATGTATCTTGACGGTCTCATTATATAAAATATAAAAAATATGTATCAAATCCAAACAATTCCAATGGAAATATTTGCATAACATAGTGTGTACTGAACACAAATTACAGGGGATGAATCTCTCTAGTGAATTATATAATTTTTGCAGAAAAGAGAGAGAGACACTGTATTATTTATTCATTAACTGTCTGTTTGTGAAACCTATTTTATTATTTGTTGGACAATTTTTAAAGTTCGTATTCGAAGTATGTAAAAAGAAATACCACGATATACTTTGAAAATATCAGTTTTGGATATCTTGATTTTTTAACTGTTGCACGTATCTATAAATCAAAATGGGCAATCTGGAAGTATAGAAATAATTTTAAAATTGATACTCAGAAAAGAAGTTTAAGAAGCATTATATCGTCATTAAAATTCTCAATTCGGGGCAATTTGGATTTGGATTTAGAAAAAAAAATCATTTATTAGTGACTATTTTAGACATAAGTCAAATGTAGAGTCAGAATAGGCAATGTATAGGTGCAAGAGCTTATCAAATATTAGACGTTACGTTATGTTTCAAATAGTGGTGAATTAAATATGAATACTTATTTTCCTACGCTCTCCATTCAAAGTATCTTACGTTATATATATATATATATATATATATATATATATATATATATATATATATATATGTGTGTGTGTGTGTGTCTATGTGTGTATGAGAGAGAGAGAGAGAGAGAGAGTGTGTGTGTGTGTGTGTGTGTGCGTGTGCGCGCGCGTGTGTGTGTGTGTGTCATGTTGCATAAAGTGATGTTATATTGATTCATGGATAAAACTGTCAAATATAAATATATGACAGTGTTCAAATATTTGACTTGTTCACCATAATAATATAGTTTTTTATTTCATGAATGTATGCAGTATTTTTAAGGGTACATGGGGATGACCCCGACCCATTTACTCTATTACGGCGGAAGGAAATACCCAACAGAAGTAGGCGATGACCTTGGTTCAACTGAGAGAGTGATGCTAATAAGGCCAATATAAATAGATGATTGCAGACTCAAAAAAGGACTAGAATTTGAATCTACCCCAGGGAAATAGCATCCGTGGTTTTGTCATGTTATGGATGATTACACCTTGAAGTAATGCGCCCCTTCAAATCTAGCTTATTACCACTATATTCAGATAGCGTTGATGTCGAAGATTCAAGTAAAGACGTCGTCTGAAGCTTGAACTATTTTTAATGGTATATAAACCGTATATGAGATTTGAAATGACCAAATCAAAACATGTGAATACCTGTCCGTTCCATGCTGTAAATTAGAAATGAGAGTGCACAGGACTATCGCTGTGTTAGATTTGTACTTTGTACGACAGTTTACGCTTGGATCGAAAATGGTTTGTCTCTTGCTTGGCACTATTTGTCATATTTCTTTTAAGTAATTTGTTTTCATCTTCTATCCTGAAGCCCTTAGCAGCGATTATTCTCTCAGTTCCCTCCTATCTGGGGTATTTCGACCAGGCTGGCATAAGGTATTATAACAAGATCTAATACCCCACGATTTAATACCTTTGACGGCTGCAGTCGACATTTGACTCAATTTGAGCATACTCAAATGACTGGCAGACTTAAATTACCTCATGAGATATAATCTCTTTTCCATTTATCATCTGTTAAAGGATTTTCTGTCTTCTTTGTAGTTTTGGTCATTGCACAACACTCTCAGTCGTGGCGTTAAATTATTGAAACGGTATCTTGCATAGACCTGAGTCACCGTTGTTTGCTGGTGCATTTGCACTGCAGTTGAAATAGGTTTGAGATTATGTCTGTCGGACGCTTTTGTATTCAATGTCAGCATGTCTTGACCCTTTTCACCCATCCAGGGTAACAAAATAACATTTACATTCTTTTCTTCGGCACTTAATGGTTCTTGAAAGTTAAGTTCACAATGATTCTGGATGAGCTATTAGGATCGATGAATGCCCTTCGTCTGTCGCCCACAATTTGTTTGTACTCTGGCATCTTCATTTCTTAAGCAATCATTTTCAAACTTTATGACAATATATATTGCCATAATATCTCGGCCAAGTTCGTTTATTGCTGATATCGGCCTATTAGGTCAGGAGTTATGTCCCTTTTATATAAATGTATTGTAACGAACACGGCCCGGCCCGGAATCGAACCAGGTCCGCCGGCGTGATAGCCCAATGCTCTAACCACTGAGCCAAAGAGTCGACTCTCTGACACAGTTGTCAGAGATTGTATTTACACCCGTGACTACGCATCGTCACAGTATTATATTATTATTAAAAACATGCTACATTCCACTTTGTTTGCACTCTAGCATCTTCATTTCTTAAAAAGCATCTCAAACTTTATGACAATGCTTACAGCCTATTCTTTCGGCCAAGTTCGACTATGGCTAATATCGGATAAATAGGTCGGGAGTCATCGCCCTTTAATTAATAAAAATGCCAGATTTCACTGTTTACACTTTAGCCTCTTCATTTCATAAGCAATCATTTTGAAGTTTCGTTGGCAATGTTTATAGCCATAATCTCTCAGTCAAGTTTGACTTCAAATTTTGACCACAATACAAATTGGTTTGTGTAATTGAAATGATTTCATGGATTATGTAGTCAGTATAACTTTGCTATAATTTAGTAACTTGTATAGGTAATGAAGGCTATTTTCTCATGTGAACGCCTCAGGACCATCCTGGCCCTCTTGTTTATGAATCTGGAAGATTAGAACAACTACAGTTTATGTTCGGTGTTGAGAATGTCTGAAACAAATACATATTGTGATCATCAAAGTAAACTAATGTCCATGATCAGATCACTTTTCTTATACAATGTTATATTATTATATTATTTGGTTCATTGAATGGTAATTGATATTATATCCTGCCTATTTATTTAACGGGGCCTCCGTGGCCAAGAGGGTAAAGTCGCTGACTTTAACACTCACTCAGCCCCACAATGCGTGGGTTCGAATCACGGCAGGGTCATTCGGATTTTCATGTAAGGAAGCCTTCCAGCTGGCTTGCGGTAGGTCGGTGGATCTACCCGGATGCCTCAGTGTATTCGGGGTCTTCCTCCACTTGTAATTAGCTGGACGTCGCTGTATGATTGAAACACTGTCGCAACGACGGAAAATCCAAAAATTCAATCAACCAATCATTTATTTAACAGTTCAGTGATTGCTCCTAAGTGATAATCCAGAGTGAAAATGAGAAAAATTGTAGGGCTTATCAGGAAAAGACTCCATATAATACCTAATGGAGGGAGCAATAGTCTGATTGCCCATATTGTTAAATACTACTAAATATATAGTTTTATGAAAAATTGGTGACATTTGGTAATTAATCTGTTTTTACCAAAATGAATATAAATTTATATTGAGGAGTAATCCTATAAGATTTATCTTTGATTGATACAACATAAACTGCACCTTTTCTGTATTCAGAAGCTTCTATTTTAACAATATACATGTATACTATTTTTCATATATGAGGAACATATTGTGCGTATTAACCCTTACTGAAAGGAAACTTTCGTTGCACGTGTTTTACTATTTACATTGAACACTTTTCCAGTGTTTATGGGCGTATTCGACTGGGGGTTTTGTTGACTAACTTTTTTTCGTTACTTAAACTTTTTCATTCGACTGGCGGAGTGTTGATATTATGACGTCAGAGCGTTAAGCACTTACGGTACTCAACGAAGAAAATTCTCCGTTATTAATCTCTAAATTATTTTCAAGATTAAAATCTAGTACACATAAACGATATTTGAAAAGAACATATACTTATTCAAACAACTCATCGTATATTTTTGCTTAACAGAACTCAGTAATTTCTTAATTTTACAATTAAGCATCCTCCGTTCAAGAAGAACTTGAAAACTTTCTGTGTACAGATTATTGGATAAAAATAGAATAGTGTCACGTATTTTGAAATAAATGTCATGCATTATCAATTTATCATTTAGCTTGTTCAGTTGGATTCCCTATAGCAGAAAAGAAAACTAAAAAATTATCGCGATGGGCACGGTAAAAGAAAATCTTATACACATCTTTATGTTTCTAACTTCATTGTAAAAATGGTTATTGATAAAAGCGACATCAATGCCAATATCTATTCGACTGGGCATTTTTCGTTAGTAACTTTTTTCTTTGCGCATCTAGCTCCGCCCACTTTTCGTTCTCAATGGAAAGTCCCAGTCGAATAGGCCCAATGTGTTGATTATCTATATATACATTCTAGGTATTTCACACAGGCGTCCGTCCTTGACCAGGTACCTGGCGTGTTTCTTCTGCTGGCAGGCTTGTATCTCGGGTTTGGGATTCTAGGTACCATAGTGATAGCAAATCCCCCCAAGGTAATACAAAGGGCGAAAGAAAATCACGTGGTAGGTTGTTCTTTTATATTCTAAGCATGGTTCAGTATAATTTCAAGACTAGTAACTGGCCCGCTGCCAGCATATTGAGACTTGTATCAAGCATTTTTCTACAATGTGATATCGAAGTATTCTAAAGAGGCATTGTCCCTGTCTCACAAAGACAAAACTACTCAAAACTGTTTCCACAAATAATCAAGATATGACAAAAATAAAATCATTGGAAGGCCTTTTGTTTTTAATTCAATAAATCATTGTTTAACTAGTTTTTTAATCGAACAGCCACATGTATAATAAAATTAGAATGCTACAAGATATCGGTTGCATTTATGTTTGTTTTATAAGCAGGAGAGCAGATCGGTTTTCTCAGAGAGTGCAGAATTTGTACAGTCTTATGAAAGTTACGGGTCAATACCGGACACCAGGGAGCTGATACCGACCGATAGGTATTGAATATTTTTGTTGGGCGAAAGTTAAGATTTTTATGTCAAATTCAGGTGAAAAAATATTCGTGCAAACTACATAATTTAAGTATATACAAGTAGTACTCGCATAAGTGCTGTGAGAAACTTATTTCACCGAAGTTAGCACTGATTCAAGTCATTGATCAATTCAAACGGTTGCATCTTTATAGAATTGTGGGAGGCCTAGAAAGTCTACAGTTAGTACAAACGTCTTGTCAGCACCTGAATGCAAAATATATTTTCCTGTAATCCTTACTGTTTCAGAGCAATTAGTATCAGTTGTGAGGGAAAATTATTGTCAATAAAATATAAAATCCTAGAAATCAATAAAAAAAACTATTATATTTACGAATATATGTTGTCAAAAACAATCACAAAGAATGGCAGTTTTTCGACTGCCTGATGGGATAATATCTATTCGGCAATCCCCGGCAGGTCCCGGTATATTTCGAATTAATCACCGACTTCAGAATGAATCTGAGTTTGCTATCTTACAACCAGGGTCCCTCCTCAAAAGAGTGTGAAGGCCGTGCTGATAGAGCTACTTACCAACAAGAACTCTTACGTGGTTGGTGGGGTGGTCTGTTTCTTCTATTGTGGCATGCAGTTCATTGTTAGTCTATATAAGGTAAGATATCACATAGAATTACCAAACGATACTACTCGGCTATCTCAGACTAGCTGTGAGCATACATCACTGTATGTGATGATGTCAATTAGCTTCTATATAGTATATGCCATTGCAACTGCTATGTGCTTTTCTACAGAAAGAAATATATTCTTTATACACAAAAATATATAAATTGAGTAAAATTGAGTAATAGAATCAAATTAATATTTTTTTTGGTAGACATAAACAATTATCTGAATTTAATCAAATTACGCATGCTATCATTTTTACGTGGGTATAAGTGAAAAGACCTGTGGAAAAACAAACAAAAATTTTGGAATAGACCAGTATAGATAAACGATTGTACAAACTAGACCAATGTAGGTATACAATCATAGTTCAATAACATAGGAAATGTGTGTAAACGGTTGTATAATCTGTCATGTTTGTCGACTACAGATCTATAAACCAGTCCATAGTGGGATACCGATTCTATAAACTAAACAATTATTGGTGGACGATTGCTCAAACTTAACTTTTATGAGGAAACGAATTGAATATTTATATATATGTGATTCTATTTAATAGACCAATGTTGATACAGGGCTAAAATATAGATTGATGTTGGTGTATTAGTCAAATCAAGTTTGTGATTGCTTAAAGTAGATGAATGCGATTGAATGAAAAGGAATGTTGGTATGGGACTGTTTAAGATAGACCAATGCGAGTATTTGATAATAGGCCAACGTGGGTTTGTGGTTCAATAAAATGTATACCAATGTTGATATATGATTGTTACACTCGAAATAAAATGTGCCAGCGTAAGTATATGGTAGAAAAAATAGTAATTTATTTAATGTACAGACTCATGTATGTATGAGATGGTATGAACAAGACTTGCATTTTATAGACCAATATGGGTGTAAGGTGTTATTTGAATATAAAATAGACAAATGTGTGTGTATGTTAGGATAAACTAAATCTAATACAAGAATCAATTTGCGAATGCATAAATAGCCAATTGCATGTAAAGGGTAGTTGAACAGGAATCCATGTTATTTGTATTTGATTTAGGCATATGGAGAGACATTTATTTCGGATGACCACTTCCTTGCCCTGATTGGATCCTTGTCCGCCATCTGTAACTCTCTAGGTCGACCCTTGTGGGGGTACCTTATGGACAGGTATGGGTATCAGGTGAGTGACCTTGGACTCTTAAAGAATAGCGTTAGGCATGAATCAAGCAAGTCACGGATAATTGGTTTTATAAGAGGGGTGTTTCAGAAGTTCGTGGATTTTCTTCATATATATTCCACTTTTTTATTGTTGTTGTTGTATTGGGGTTTACCGTCGCTGCGATAGTATTTCAATCATATAGCGACGTCCAGCTAATTACAGGCGGAGGAAGACCCCGAGTATACAGAGGTACCCGTGTAGAACCACCGACCTACCGCAAGCCAGCTGGAAGGCTTCCTCACATGAAAAGTCCGAAGTCCCTACCGGGATTCGATCCCACAGCGGTGAGGGGCTGAGAGATTTGTAGTCCACGACTGTAACCGCTCGGCCACGGCGGTCCCACATTTTTAATGACACTTGATATATATATATATAATCTGCTGTGTGCCTACTGGCCGTTACATATATATATATATAATCTGCTGTGTGCCTACTGGCCGTTACAGGAGTTTCCAATCTCTGTTTAATATATCTTTGAATACTGTTACTTGTTACCATTGTACAAAAGACCGGTACGGTAAAAGTACTTTAAAGCACTGAGAATAGTTGAGCACGCTGTTTCCCTGACAAATCATGTTTATTTTCTATTTTACTATGTATAAACGAAATCAAGTGTTTACCACACATTTAGGATAACTTCTAAATCGGACTGAAGCCTACGCTCGCTTTGGCCTTCTGTTTGTTTGCAGAAATGTCCTTATACGTAGAGAGTTTGACATGAACGTCCTGTATTTTACCAAAATATATTCCTATAATATGACGAACAGCCGTTCGAGCCGTTCTTTTTTTTTTTTTTTTTTTTTTTTTTTTTTTTTTTTTTTTTTTTTTGAGGCCCCATATGGGTATCCCCATTTATTTTCCCCGTAATAGGTGAACAGAGGTCGGGGAGCCATCCTCAGTTGACCGTACAATGCAACATAACTTTCAATCATTATAAAAGAATTATACAGAGTTATTTTTAATTGAAGGCCAAAAAATTTAATTAAAAAAATTACTTTGTATTAAATTTAACCATATAGGCACTTTTTTTTTTTTATGGGTTGAAAAATACAAACAAAATTAATAATAATGAAAAAAGAAAAAAAACTAAAAGTAAATTGTTCTTCACATGTGATTAACATTAAAAGTTTCATAATTCACATTCAATAAAATACAAATCCTTATCTTATTTTATAATTAAATTTTCTCCCTGAATCCTACAATTGTTGGTAGTATATTTTTTAATCTACACAAAAATATATATCTTTTAAATTCAAGAAATAAAATGTCAAGTTTATATTCTTTTTCACAGAAACCCAATACAACTTTATGTTCTTCTATAACACATCTTACATTTCTTTTATCTAATACAATTTTAATGTAATCAATTAGGTTTTTTTTAAACAAGACCAAAAAAAGGGAAATTTAACATTTTCTTCACAAAAGGTACATAAACTAGTTTGAACAATTTTATTTTGAATAATAAGGAATTTGTTGGTAATATTCTGTGTACTATTCTTGTTTGAAGCCATTGAATGTAAGTATTTCTAGTATATTTAAATACGTCACCATAAATGTTTTCCCAATTTAAATTGATATGTTCATATAATGATATCCATTTAATTTGACTAGTTGGAACTTCTTTATTTTTAATAAATGTATTATATATGATTTTGTTTGCATTTGTTTTGATTATAAATGGGAACAGGTAACAAGAAATTGATGGATTTTGCAAATCAAAAATTGAGATATTCTTAAATGACATGCTTATTTTATCTATGTATCTCGTTACTGATTTTCTAAGACCAAAATATTCTAAAAAATTTATCTTCTGTCCTATTTCTCTTTCTAAAATGTCTATATTCTTGAAGTTTCCATGTCTATCTAAAATATTTTATTATATTAATTCTAAACATATATTTCATATGTAATTCTTATCAATATAATATACATAAGCATCAATTACATCTTTCCAAAAAGAATTTTTCATATTTTTCACAATTTTTTCACCATATAACTTACCACAATTAAATAATATTCTTACATTTATTATGGAATCTAATAATCTATAACATTTACCTTCATTATTACTTATATAATTTTTTAACCATTTTATTTTAAGACTATAAATGTAGCTGTGTAAATCAATCATTTTCAGTCCACCTTCTTTATAATTTTTTATAAGAACAGTTTTTTTTATTCTAGGTTTTCCATCCCAAACAAAGTCATAGAAAAGATTATTAATTTCTTTTATAATATTTTTATTTGGGGATGGAAGACTTATAAATAAGTGTGTTTATAACGGTAATAGAAAAGTTTTTACGACAGTGATTTTTCCCATGGGTGTTAGCTTTCTTTTTTTCCAGTGTGATATTACTTTTTTCATATTAATCATTTTTTTATTATAATTCAGTTCTATCATTTTGTCAAGGTCAACATCAAAATTTATGCCTAATAATTTGAATTGTGTTTCTCCCCGTTTCCATTTTGTTTTAATAGAACGAGTACTATATTTTAAAGAACCAATCCAAACAATTTTTGTCTTATCATAATTCATACTTAAACCTGAAATGATTGAAAATCTATGTAATAATGTCAATGTATGATTTAACGAATTTTCCGAACCATCGTTCTTGTTCCAGTCTTCTCCGGGTTTTTCTAGGTGCAAATTAACCCTATACTTCATACAGATTTGGGCGCCCAAGAAAAGTCCCAGAGTTTCTTCTGGTCGATCATACAATATTGTATCTTAGATATTTCATAGTCTATACATTGTTTTATGTACCATTTAAAGTCCAGTAAATTATGAACTTGCATGTGAATAATAATGAGGTAAGGATTAAAGGGAGATCAGTCAAGAACATGCTTACGATCAAACCAAGGGACGCAATTTTAAGGGTTTCTTTTCTAAAATGAAAATGTACTGCTTTACGTCATTCTGTTTTGGTGAAAATATTAGGTATAAATCTGAGTGTGTATTATATTTGAAGCCGGATATAACTCAACAAGAGATTTGCGGGTTCTATACTTGAAGCCGGGTATAATTAGGGTTGGACACCGATTCTCGGTATCGGTCCAATACCGAATAGTACCGGTATATATCGTTTCGTAAAATACCGGTGCCTGGTTTCGATACTTCTGTAATTGTGTTAATAAATAAGTCTTTAAAACGTAAAAATGTAAACAAATAACTTTAAAAATGGCCTTAAAACACAGATAACTAACCGTGAACAAAATATAAGGATCCATTGCGTGTTATAGCAGCACTGACTGACATATAGAGCAAGTCATAGGACAATCCTAATTTCACAAATAAACATTTTCATTTATAAAATACTTACTGACGAAGAATTGACAAAAAGTCCTAAAATAAAAAAATATAAAAAGTATTTATTACACTATTTAAAAGAATGATAATGCGCACTCGAGGAGGACGCCATTTTTGTTTAGACGCGGGTGTTTTGCGGACTTAAAAAAAAAATTCTGCTGCTTCCGCAAGTCAGTCATACAAAATCATTATTCACACCTCTAGTATCAACAAGTGTTATTTTAATAAAATTATCTCTTATAATTCAATATGGAATGGCATTGTACTAATTTAAACGTTTTGATTTTGTAATTATTTTCATGTATGTACAATGATGATTAAATTACATTTTTGTTACGTTGATTTTAAATATGGCCAATTGTTTGAGTAATAATCTTCAAATGTTGACACCTTATTGTTTGTTTGTCGCAAGTCCCTTTCCAAATGGAATTTGATGTACACAATTTCTTAAACCGAACAGTTCTGTCCAAAATGAAACTAACTAGCTAGAATATCGTCTGAATTATATAATAAAAACAAGATAATCATTACATGATGGCAATCATTGTTGGTCTCAGTAATGACGATGCGAACATCACATTTGGCTGTATGTCGTCAATTAATTATTAAGTAATTCCGAGAGGGTCACAACAATGTAATCATAATATGAATACGAGAACAATGATTTCGATAGCATTTATTTCACAATTATGTTATAGAAATCACAACCAGACAACATATTTCTGACAGGGAAATATACGACAAAGCTTTAATATCGATTTAAATTATGAAATCGTACACTCGTATAGATTTCGCCGAATACCGATATGACTTCTTAGTGGGTGGGGTAAAGCTTGAAAAACTACGAACAAATTGAAAGCTTGTGTATTCTGCACCCCTTCTCCGTAATTGAAGTCATAGAAATGCACACACTACATAAGAGTTTACGGCTTTTTACAACTGAAATGGTCGGTGTTGGAAACCGTACGAAAAATTCCAAAGTTTGGGCATATTATTCTAAGTAAATTAACGGTGGCAAACGTAGTTTGTTAGGGCCGTTTGTAATGGTTGTTGTTCAAGAATGCTGACTTACTGATGAAGAGATTTAAGTTCTTTTAGTTGAGATTTCTTTTTCAATCCCTCAATATTCTATGTGCAAAAGAGTGACTGTACACTTTTAAGTTCAACTTAACTGTGTTTAAAGTCAAATCTAGTCAATATAAATACTTTTCGAAGGTGGTTATTAGATGTGTAAATTTGATATTTCTAGTCGTAATTATCATTTGTCTGTTTTGTTAAGCATATGTTATCATTTCTTTTTGTCTTTAGCTATTAAAATATTAAAAAGCTTTTCCTTAGATTTTTTTCTCCAGCACCAAAATGTTCTGAGCATTACTGTTTAAGTCTTGCCATGTTCCTTGAATAAAAAAAATAAGAATAAAAAAAATTAATTAATGTACAACGACTTTTATATAATTTAATGTGTATGTTGTTTTAAAACTAAACACAGCATAAAAAAATAAGAAAATTCTCAAAGGTATACTTTACAGCATAGCATTACATAAGACTAGTTAATATAAATAAAACAGATTATAGTACATGATTTACCTTATTAGTGCTTATTTGCAACAAAGGCTTTGATATGGTAAACTGATAGTAATCATAGTATCAGTATCGTTAAAATACCGGTATCGTTTCGTCATATCAGTATTGGTATCGGACCGTTTCGTGAATAACGATATCCAACCCTAGGTATAATTTAACAAAAGATTTGCGACTTCTATACTTGAAGCCGGATATAACTCAACAAGAGATTTGCGGGTTCTATACTTGAAGCCGGGTATAATTTAACAAAAGATTTGCGACTTCTATACTTGAAGCCGGCCGGGTATAACTCAACAAGAGATTTTAGGGTTCTATACTTAAAGCCAGGTATAACTCAACAAGAGATTTAAATTTGCGCGTTCTGTATTTGAAGCCTGGTATAACTCAACAAAAGAAGGTAATTCAATAAGAGATTTGCGGGTTCTTTAGCAGTACTCGATTCAGGGTTGCATTGCACCAAATTGGACATACAATCGTTTTACTCATTTTTTTCCAATACCTTTTGGTATTTACTTAGTTTGTAAAAGGACCGTTATCACATAGACACGATTACACTGTTTAAGTGTGTACTCCACTTCTTTCAAGTGTTTGTTTTTTAACGGGGTGTCATATGTATTAAAATTTAAAATGGCATACTCATAACGAAGTGTTCTTCGGGTGATCATATTTCAAGTTAGCTTTTCTATATACCATGATAAGGCCATTTACTCGCACTTCAATAAAAGATAACGAACTATAACATACTGCCACGCTACCAACAGAACATAGTGATATTCAGATATTGTATTACGTATGTGGCCATTTAATTTTTCTTTTTAGCTCGACTATTCGAAGAATATGCGAGCTATTGTAGTCACCCTTGCGTCGGCGTTGCAGCTTTTGGTTAAAGTTTTGCATGCAAGTTACTATCAACCTTATATAACAATAACTATAATGGTATTGACTTGAAATTTTATGAATATGTTCAAGGGCATCAGATAACCAAGTTAGATAACTCTTGACTGAATTTAATATAAATTATGACCCCTTTTTAACTTTGAAAATTTGGTTAAAGTTTTGCATGCAAGGAATTTCATGCTTATATTTCAGTAACCTGGCATGGGTTTGATTTGAAACTTCTTTGATATGTTAAATGGTATCATACTATAGTGGTAGATAGTTTTTGACTGAATATAATGCAGATGAGGGCCACTTTTTGACTTAGACTTTTTGGTTAAAGTTTTGCATGCAAAAAATACTAACCAGCTACTTCTCAGAGAGTGTTTATGGTATTGACTAGAAAGTTTAGGAGCGTGTTAAAGGGCAGCAGAAAACCAAGGAGGATAACTCTTTGACTGAATTTTATACAAATTACGGCCATTTTCTAACTTGGATACTTGGTTAAAGGTTTGCATGCGTTGATCGGGGAGGGGGTGTAATGATCCCTGGGATTTAGCTATTATATTAGGAGTAAAGAAGAAAAGAACCCCCTTCTCACCCAACCCCCTTAATGAATAGTCAAACCCCTGTTAAACTGGAAAATGAAGGAAGGACTCCCCTGTTTTCGCATGGCGGTTTGTCAGACAGCAACAGCAAATGCGAAATTTTCGTACCGAAAAGACACTTAAAAAAAATTTCTTTTCGCCTCGAAATCGATTTTTCGCTCTCTCTCTCTCTCTCTCTCTGTGTGTGTGTGTGTGTTTAAAGTCGAATTTGAAAAAAGAAAATCTTTAGTTGCCATATGTTCGTGGATTGTCAGAGCGACAAGGACAAAGTCAACTTTTAGCCCAATCATATATCAGATTTATATGTACACAATAGTCACTTCAATATCGGCCACATGCCTATCTGGATGTGTTTGACAGTGGTCCGAAGCTTCCCTTAAGGTATCAGTATCCTATATTTCCATCCAAGTCAGACACCAGGCCAACTTGTCCTGGAACTACCCTTATCTGTTGAGTGCCAAAAAAGGGAGATATACCAGTATCATAATTTACGACTTTTGGTATGTCGCAGCAGGAGATTGAACCCACAACCTCCAGATTCCGAGGCGGACGCTCTAAGCACTCGGTCACTTGGAATAGCCCGGAACACCAGACGAAGAATTTCAAACCGCACTCATATATATCCATATTCCAGATGAAAATGCATCGATCGCTCATTTTCTGAATGAGCAATATCATTAGTCCAATACATAATGGTACCGGTAGTTAAATTAATGGAGAGATTATCTTCTCATGTTAAGGCACAATCGCCGTCATCATGCGGATGCTATGGAAACCAAATGCACGAACAATTCATTCGGAGCCGAGATTCAGTTAAAAACCATTTTCAGTTCCACTACTTATTGACTGTTTCCTGTCCATTCGAATTTCTTATCAAATAACAAACACATCTGCATTATATTATCATTTTGCTTCCGGGAATTATATAAAAAAAATATTGATATACTTCATGAATAATGAGACTTGGAAAATGGCCCATGTGGCTGAGTGATTAGAGCGTCACACCCGATACCGGAAGAGCGTGTGTTCGATCCCCGGCCAACAGAAATCAAAATCTTTGAAATGGTACAAATTTTCACTGCTCGGCATAAGGATTTGGGTCTGTGTCAGGTATATTCATAAACAACCTCTTTCGTTCATATAAGGCATACATCGGGTGATTATGTATGTACCAAATATAGGAAATATATGATATTAAAGTGTTATTGAAAGTGAAGATGTGAAATAAAAATAATAAATATAATTATATATGCAGTCATTCGAGTATTTAGTAAAGCATCTACAAATTTATTTACAAAAAGTATTCAACAAATTTTTCGATGAAACCGTGCTACTTATGTGTGATTTGTAGCGGTCGAAATTCATTAAAAAATATGAAAAATATATGTTCTGATCTAGATTCGAACCCATGACCTTCTGTCACAAAATAATTTTGACGTGGCCTGAAAATAAGTGTAGATTTAGAGTACGTTGTATTTGTCACGTAGGCCAGAGTGGAAAGAGAGATGTTTAAGGCTTAGAAGTTTAAACCTATAGTTTCTTTACATAATCCCTTTTTATCAGTATACCTCAGTGTTGTCAGAGTTTCTCGGGATGCACGGGATTCAGCGATTTACAATTTATTGCACGATTCACGTGATATTTGTTTTTTAAGAGTAAATCGTGGGGTTTTAGTATTTAAGTTGATTTGTATGGAGCCTCAGTGACAGATATCGATGGGAGCTACGGAAGATACCTAGTCCAGTCTAGAATTTTCTGACCAAATTACACACGGAGCTTGTGTGAGTAAAATTTTATTTTGTATTTCATTTTTTTTCAGGTAGATATGAAGCTTAGATTTTATTTTAAATATTTATTTTGTGTTTTGTTTTTTCTTCTCAGGGAAACAAGTGTCCAATTGTATTTAATTTTCGGTAGTTTTCTAAGTTTTGGTTCTAAACCTAAGTACATAGTTATTATTAGATTGATTTTTATTAGTTTATAAGTAACAGTATTTGTTTTGTAATTAAGAAATGTGGAGTTGTATGGAATCTCTGTCTGGTATATAATTGCTAACAAGGGCAGTTCTCTGCGTTAATGCACTTATGTAAAACCATAATATTGTAGTATGGTATAAAATGCACGTATGTAATACCAGAGATTTGTTATTTGGTATGAAAGTAGTATTATGAAGTAATACAGTATCTGCACTTTATATTTGGTGTTATAAGTAAATTAGAGCTATTGTTTGTAGCCGTATTTAGTTGGGGCATGGTGCCTATGTAAGCTGGATGGTTACAGTCGATACGGGACCCCGTTGGTAGACTACGTCGCAAGGACGGGAGAATCTACGTATGCGTCATATGGACGACAGGGTGTCTACGGTGGACTAAGTAGATCACATTTACTGAAGGGACAGCGACGACAGGAAGTCGGTCCAGTGTTCATTGATAAGAGCACGTGATATACACTGACCCAAAATGAAAACTTTACACTTTTTATTCATAAATATTTTCTTTAACAATCAACTTTCCATTTTGACAGTTATACAGTATTATGAGGCAATCAACACACTTCAAGGTTATGTAACAGAATAATGTTTGCCCCGAGTATTTCACGATATAGAGCGGATTAACTGTTTTCACACTTTGCACGTGCACAGCACCACGTGGCTCACTTACAAATTTGTTATTGGCACAGACTCATTCAGTCTTTACCAGAAATTTGAAAAAAACACATTTAATAAGGAAAATTATTGATAATTAGCAATGCCACGCCTTTCTGAAAATGAAAGAAACCAAGCTATTGGTATGTTATTGGCGGGTTCAACAGCAGTAGCTGTCTCAGCTCATTTTGGCTGTTCTAGGCAGACTATTCAAAACTTACAAAGTCGGTATGTTGCAACTGGATCTGTCCATGATCGACATAGGCCCGGTCGCGCACGTGCAACAACGCAACGTACTGATCGCGCAATTACGTTAACGCATTTGCGTAATAGATTTTTACCTGCAAGTCTGCAACCGTCACTGCCCGACGTTATGGGGTTCATGCTCAGACCATCATAAATCGTTTAAGGCAAAACCAGGTCCCGATTCGCGCCCGACGACCTTATACTGGTCAAATTTTGACACGCCATCATCGAGCCATCCGACTTCAATGGGCACAACGTCATCTGCGCTTTACGCAGCGGCAATGGAATTCTGTCATCTTTAGTGATGAATCCCGATTTAATGTAAGTCATGCTGATGGCAGAGTAAGGGTATATAGGCGTAGAAATGAAAGATTAGCAGATTGTTGCATTCAAGAGAGAGACAGGTTTGGTGGGGGTAGTGTAATGGTTTGGGGTGGAATAATGGGTGGGCGAAAAACCGATCTTGTTATAATACAGGGAAATCTAAATGCCCAAGGTTATATAAATTTACTTAACAACACATTGTTGCCTTTTTTGCACCAGAACAGACCTTCCATTTTTCAACATGACAATGCCAGGCCTCACACGGCACGCATTACTACCCAGTTCCTAGGTCAAAATAACGTAAATGTTTTGCCATGGCCATCGGTATCTCCTGATTTAAACCCAATAGAAAATCTCTGGGATGAACTGGGTAGGAGAGCCAGAGCTAACCACAACATCCACAATGTGAATGACCTCCAGAATGCACTTCTGGTAGAGTGGCAACGCATACCGAACGCGTTAGTGCAACGTTACGTCAACTCAATGAGACGACGTATCCAAACATGTATTCGTAAAAATGGAGGTCATACAGGGTATTGATGCAATTTAAAACAATTCCACAGCTTTGAGTACTGTGAATTTAGGAATCGTTTTTGAATGTGGCACTTTGAAGTGCGTTCATAACAGTAAGCCATTATGTAGATTGATATGCGGTCATAGAGTGATAATAGAACTTTCAGTGCAGTTATTATTGTACCAACAGATAAAGAGACAGTTAGCCGGCAGTTGTTTTTTTTTCATATTCTTTAATTCTTTTCTAATATCCTCATTGTATATATTTTTATATTAAATGTAATTTTAAAGAAAAATTGTTTGGTATTTATTTAGAAAGTTGTCAGCCCTTGGTCATTTTGTTACACCTTCAGCTTCGAAAATTAGCACATATACCAAATATAAGACTATTCATCTGGGATTACTGTGTGTCATTTTCACCATAAGACGTGTAGTGCTATATCAGGTTTACATTGGTTGTAAACGAAAGAAACATGTTTTTCTTAACATTTTTCAGAAAATCTTATCGAATCATTCGGATTTTCATGCGAGGAAGCCTTCCAGCTGGCTTGCGGTAGGTTGGTGGCTCTACCCGGATGCCTCCGTGCATTCGGGGTCTTCCTCCCCCTGTAATTAGCTGGACGTCGCTATATGAATGAAATACTGTCGAAGCGACGGTAATCTCAAATACTCAAGTCTTATCGAATCAACTCGTAAAACCCACTATTAAAGTTAAACCCTAGTAACTATGATGATTTCAAATTCGGTTAATGTGTCGAAGATGGCGAAGATTCAGTAATTTTTAAGGACTGACAAATAACAGTCTTGCAAGGTGGTCACATTATCAGGTGATATCTGAATTTCATTCATTATTTACACGCATAGCTGAAGGAGATGAAAGAAAATCGGCCATTGAATATTTTATTTCCAAATAAACTCTTATTTACATCTTTAATAAATGCTTGCATGAGAAATTGCACTCAGTGGGGTTGCTGATTTAACTTATCTTTTGGGCTAGTGAGAAAGCAATGGCATATTTTTCAGTCACGTGACTATCATCAAATGATGGCACTTCTAAATATGTGTTCGTCTGAGCCATTTTTACTTAGGTAAGGAACTTTTTGTAATTGTTAAACACAAAGGCAAATAGAGAGGATCTAGAATAGAGGTATATTAAAATTATACAGATTCAATGAAAGAGAATCATAGAGCATTTGTTTATTCTTTCATGTACAATTCGTTTGTTATACATGCTTTTGTTGGTTATAAACATATCATTTTGATGCCAAATAAAAAATACATTGTTTTGTCATGTAGTCTTTCAACTGAGCTTGTTATGAGTTTTATGTGCGATTAATCTGTGAAACACTTAAGTAAATCGTAGAAAAAAAAATGGAACAAACAATTATTATAATTTTATTGAATGTCAAATAAAGTAGAAAATTTTAAATTTGAATTAAGACAAACTAGAACAAATACACGGTGCGATTTTTTAAATTTTTTATTATTATTTAAATAATAATTTTTAATTTATGCATGGGAATGAATGACAAAGGAGGAAGGAAAAATTAGATGGTAGGTCGAATATTCTACAGATGCATTTTACATAATCGTGTATCACAAATGCACACAATTGGTATGTTTTATACAGTTAAACCTGTATTAGCGACCACCTGTATTAAGCGGTCAACCTGTATTTACCGCATCGGGTGCGGGAGGTTGTGGGTTCGATCCCGGCCGCGACATACCAAAGTCGTAAAAATGGTACTGTTATAGCTCCCTTGCTTGGCGCTCAGCGTATAAGGGTAGTTGCACTACTGTCGCTGGGACGTTAAACCCAACAAATAAACAAACAACCTGTATTTAGCGGTCAGTTTTTATATAACAAAAAACATTTTGTTTTATGTTAAACCTTCATTTAGCGACCACATCTGTTAAGCGGTCATTCTCTCTTGTTCTCTTGAATGACCGCTTAAGAAAGGTTTGACCGTATTCAAATTTCATTGAAATATAAATTTTTTACAAATTTATATATATATATATAAATATATGCTTATTTTTTAGGTTTTATATTTATTTTTTATTATGACATATACATGTATATTATAATACGCTTGACACATGACTTTTTTGTCATTATGTTGGATCTAACTTTCGTTATTTTAACGAAAAAAACAACAACAACAACAAAAAAATTTGGGTTTTGTCCGCAGTACGTGAACGGCCCTTAACTTTACTTCGCATCACCATTTCCTGTAAGTTTTTATGTTGTACTGTTTCTCTCTCCTGAGAAAGTACGTAAACAACAACGTAATTTATGCGTTTGACAAGAACACCATGACGTCAACCAGGACTCTGAATTGCAGGAGGTGGTAAAGTGTTGCCAATTGATTGGTAAAACGCCAATTTTAAGATGTCATGAAAAATAGGGCATAAAATGTATTACTAGCATGTCCATGGTATATTTCATCCACTTAGTCCTGAGTTGGCGCAAGTGAATTTAAGTGTGTGCCCAAATCTTAATTTCAACTAGCAAGCTTTCAGTAATGGTCACATCTTAACATTGCAGCGAAAATTGGTTCTAGGATCCACAAGATTTTTTTTCTCTGAAATAAATTGTTTTCGAAAAGCTGGGATAACGCAGAGAAAGGATGACCGGCGAATTACTGGACGTCATTCATGACCACTCGAAATTTACCATGATGTTACTTGTTATCTGCATACAAACTTTTATAAATTATATCACAAGTCCACGAGTTTTTCATGTAAACCAAACAGGTCTTCAAGTTAGCAGAAATTTGGAAACAAAATGACGTATTCAATACAACTGGTACGTTGTGCTAAGGGATTAATAGGCTTTATCGTTCGTGGTAGTCTTATCCCAAAAGTATGAAACTCCTTGGCTGAAATGATAAGAAACGCGGAAAATCCTCTTTCGTATCACTCTAACTATTTGCAGTTAGCATTCAAATTTTGTTAGAGTTTCCATGTAAACTGTAGTTGTGTATGTCATGTACCAACACATGCAAGGTTTATGACATTTATGTATTGCAGGTGACGTCTAAACTGTTCATCTGTTTCTACGTGTGTTTCACCGCCACGATCCCGCTGTGTGAGCAGATGGGCAAGGTCTCCTACCTCATGTGGATCTGCCTTATATATACCTCCTACTGTGGTAGGTTTACAGTACCACGAGCGACGAGAAGGCGTAGGTTAAGGGAAGGGTTGCTCATTGCAGAAACTCACAGGCTACCTGATATAAATATAGTTCTACCTTATTGTACAAAAAGTTTCGTATATGAAACATGAATATAGCGGTTGTTTGAAAATCAGGAAAAATATTGGAGAGAATGTTCCAGTGGATTAACCTCGTTACTATCATATAAAACATTTGCCCTCTGAAATATATACCAGTCCAACACGCAAAATCAGGGTGATTATTAATGATATTAAAACTAACGTATGTCGCCAGTCCTTATAAAAAGCAACATGAATTAGCATGGGATGTAGGAATGTGATACGGTGGCACTCCTACTGAACAGTTTGGTAAAAAAGAATTCTAAAGTTGTTTATACAAATAACTGGTCATGGCTCGTTTTTTACATGAAATGGGCACACTTACGTTGGTACCCTCTAATGTACATGATACTATACATGTAATTTTAATACGCAGAAAGGGTCGTATTATGTTATACCCTCAGTCGTCCGTCCATCTGTATGTATGTCTGTTAGTCGTGAACGCAACTCCTCCTACACTACTGGAGTGATTTGGTTCAAGCTTACCAGCTATGTAGATGTGCATGAAGGCTGTATTTCGCTCTCACGTGCAACTTTCAAGAGTAATGTCCCCTTCTCAATTTTTCCTGTATGCAGCTTTATAAGCAGAACCTTGTGAACGCATCTCCTCCTCCACTACTGGAGGGATTTGTTTCAAACTTACCAACAATAATTGTCTTTATATGTAGATGTGCATGGAGGTCGGATTTTTGACACTTTCAGAAATATATGTAAATATGTAAGCAAACAACGTCGGAGTCAAACAAATGTATTTTTCTGATGTCAGCGTTTTGTGAATATGAAAAAAAAAAATCGGCCCTTGATAGACATCAGTATTTTACCATATAACATACAAGGCTTCTTCGCATTAAAGTTCCTTCGGGTGTTTATTGCCACGCTTTGTGGTGCTTTAATTTGTATATACTAGAATGAAATCAAGTCGATGCAAAACTTATTAAAGACATTGCAGTTGTGTTAATACTCTACATGACGTCGTTTGGTTGCAGGTGTCTGGCCGGTTAGCATATCGGCGGTGGGCAAACTGTTCGGAACGGAGAACATGGCAATCAACCTTGGCTTCATCATGGCCGCCCTGGTAACCTCTCGCCTTGCTTCGGTTATCCTCTCTTCACATGTTTACTGATCCGCGTAGTGAAACAATCATGATATTATTATTATTATTATTATTACACCACATTTATATAGCACTTTTTTCATATATTTTATACGTTCAAAAGTGCTTTACAATCTGTTTAAACACAAAAAAGAAAATAGAAGATGTAAAATACCTGCATTGAAACCATCCACTGAAACTGAATACACCTAAAATAAGGTAAGATATCATGCGTAGAGTTTTAAAAAAAACAACAGTGTCATAATATCAAATAGTATTAAAGTAAAGTAAAGGCTCCCTGATAAAATTTAAGAAGCAAACTGGGAAAATATCATTAAATAAACGTGTAGAAAACCAACATTAAAATGTTTAAAATCCAGTTATTAAAAGTACAGTAATCGAGTAATTTTCCATTTTAATGATCGCTATAGAATCGAACAAAGAAGTATGTTTTTAAGAGTTTCTTAAATGAGACGAAACTGCTGAACTGGCGTATTAATACCGGCAACGAGTTCCAGAGTTTTGGAGCACTAAGAGTAAAGCATCTGTCCCCATATTTCGCTGTTTTGGTTCTAGGTTGGACTAGTGTCAATGAAACGTCTTGGGATCTAAGTACACGGCTGGGTCTGTAAATTTCTAACATTAATTGAATATACTCCGGTGATTGACCATGTAGTGGCTTGAACGTAAGAGTTAATATCTTAAACTGTATTCTGGCTTCTACAGGCAACCAATGCAGCTCTTTAAGGATGGGGGTTATATGACTGAAACGTGGGTTTTTTGTAATAATCCTAGCCGCTGTGTTTTGGACAGTCTGAAGCTTTTGGAGAGTGTTTTTTGGTAATCCATATAACAAAGAATTACAGTGGTCCAATCGAGATGTAACAAGACTGTTAACAAGCGATTTTGTTGCGTCAGTGGTAAGATACTGTCTGATGTGGCTAATTCGGCGAAGTTGAGCATAACAAGATCGACACACTGAGTTTACGTGATCTTCTAAGTCTAATCTAGAGTCTAAAAAGGCTCCCAGATTTCTAACAACAGTAGCCGGTTGTATTTTAGATGCTCCAATGGTTATTGAAATATCACCAACAAGCTTTTCATTGTCTTTAGAAGAGAAAAGAATTACTTCAGTCTTATTGGTGTTGAGTTTAAGCATGTTTTGATGTATCCATGAAACTGTCTGCCAGGCAGGCCTCGACACGCTGAACAGCTTCTGCAACATTTACTTGATCAGTAGGTTTGAAAGCTATGTAAAGTTGAGAATCGTCTGCGTAAAAAATGATGAAGTAGACCGTGGTTTCTGCAGATGGCTCCAACTGGTTTTGTATACATAATGTAATTTTTCGGACCTAAAACTGAGCCCTGTGGAACACTGTAATTCATCAAAACTGCTTCTGACAACTGGCCGTCAATACAAACTGTTTGGTACCGGTCACATTAGTAAGACGTCATTCACTGAAGTGGTTTTCCCTCAATTCCAAAGTCATGTTTCAAACGATTCAAGAGTAAACTATGGTCAATGGTATCAAACGCAGCTGAGAGGTCAAGTAGGACAAGAATGGCGACTTTATTTTGATCTAAGGATTGCATGATGTCATTTTGGACTTTAATTAATGCTGTTTCTGTAGAATGGAACTTCCTATAGGCAGATTGATGTTATTTATGTAGATTGTTCAGTGATAAATGACGCTCTAGTTGTGAGTCTACTGCTTTTTCTAGAACTTTTGAAACAAATGGTAAATTTGAAACTGGTCTATAGTTTTTTAGTTCATTTTGGTCAAGGCCGGATTTTTTGAGTAGTGGTCGTATTCGTGAACATTTAAACAATTTTGGAACATACGCTGATTCTAATGATGTGTTAATGATTTTAGTCAATATCGGTGAAAGTTCATCGATGCAAGATTTCAACAGCCATGTGGGTATTGGATCAAGTTCACACGATTTGTTTGGTGATTTCACGATTATTTGCTTGATATCCTGTTCATACAATGAAGAGAAAGCAGTCAGATTAGAAATTAAACATGGCCGAGATGGTTCTACAGCTTCGGGAACGCTCGTTGTTGAGATGTCTGCCCTTATATCATTTCTAATGCCTTTGATTTTGTCAATGAAAAAAAATCACTAAAGTGCTGCGCTAATTCCTTCGATGATGTCGTAGAAGGTAAAACCGCTTCAGTTGTCGAGCCAAGAAGATGATTTATTTTGAAAAGACATTTCTGATCTCGTCCTGAAGATTTTATTTTGTCCGTATAATAAGCAATCCATGATATATGAAAATAGACAAGACAATAATTAAACAAAACAACAACAACAACAACAACAAAAAAGAAAGAATAATAACAGCAACAACAACAACAAAAAAGGTATGATTTCACTTTAAGCTGCATATGACGACACGTAATTTGGGAGACAAATGATGATCCACGTACTGGCTTCTGAACAATTATGCGCTTAAAATTAAATTCTGTACATATGCATCATGCTCTGTATATGAGAGATCTATGAATTAAATAAAAAATGAACCGATCTATTTATAATTTGACAGTTATATGTGTGTGCCTTTTTCAGTGTATCGCTGTGTTTGCTGCCGGTCTCACTGCTATCAGTCTTCGGGATGTGATTGGCTGGCACGGACTTTTCCTGATGGCTGCAGGACTTGCCGTAATAGGTAAACATGACGTCATGACGCCAAAAACCCTCTAAATCCTGTACTGAAGCTAAGTTCCAGCGATGCTCAAAGCACAATGTCATTTTTATTGCTTGTTAAGTTTTCTGTCTGACTTTTAGTAATATAGATAAAATATTTAGCCATTTCACACTTTGGTGTTTTACCACAACCGGTTACATAACTTAGCAGTCCAGCCAATAAGAACAATTCTGGTGTTCACCATAACCTCCCGTTTCAGGGGAGAATACTCTTACTACTATGCCACCAGAAACTCTCAGTCACTCTAATTAATAGAGATTGATACCATGTATTTTCTGCATAATGAATAGATCTAGATTCAATTAAAATTCCTGAAAGGTAGGGAGATGAAAAAAAACTCCCAGCATAATGAATGTGTGAATAGTTTCAAAGATGAATTAATAGACCTGTTAGAATCCTATGCATAATAAGAAGGCATTGACGTGGATTTTCTTTTTTCTTTTCAGCTTTCTTTATAACATTTTAATTCACTGGAAAAGACAAAGAAGGAAAGAAGATTTAACTGTGATCATGTGAGCTGTGTGTATCTATATACGGATGTGTTATACATTACTTTGTGCAATAAGGAAATTGTAGTCAATTCACATATTCTTTATATAATTATTTTCATGCTGAATTCGAAATTAAAATCCTGCAGGATTCAAAGCTTGCAATTTATCGAGATAATTAGAAGATGGATGTTGTTTGACATTAGATGATGGCGTCACATCTTTTTTTCTCAGCAGTGTTCACATGTTTTTTTTTTCGTTTTTTTTTTTTTATCGTATGTTTGTTTGTATCAGCCTCTGACCAAATCCCTCGTACCGGTTATGTTACACTACGCTACTTAAACCACTGCCACCAATTAGTTCGCGTGTAAACCGTTGTGGCAGTAAAACAATACTCTCTTTATTTGTATTAAATAATTTTATCTGATTAAATTTTCAACCTGTTTCATCTTTATAAATTTTAATTAATTGAATTAGAACTAATCAACTGATATGGAATACTCGAATTTAAAACAAAAAGCGAAAGAAATCCGTCCATACTGATGGTGGCAGTGGTTATTGTACTTATCAAGGGAAGTAACTGCTGCGGGACGTATGTTTGGCGTTATTGATTTTGTTGTTGTATTGGGGTTTACCGTCGCTGCGATAGTATTTCAATCATATAGCGACGTCCAGCTTATTACAGGTGGAGGAAGACCCCGAGTAAACAGAGGTACCCGGGTAGAACCACCGATCTACCGCAAGCCAGCTGGAAGGCTTCCTCACATGAAAAATCACATGAATGTTATTGGTACTAACATTTATTTTATAAAAATGATAAATGATTTTATTTTAGATGTCTTCTTTTTACGAAAACTTTTCCTAGGTCTGGGCTGGCAAACCAGTTCTTGGTATAAATGTTATTTAATTATTTCATTATTTCTTCAACATTGATTGGTTTCCTGGATAAAATAAGTACTTTGCATCTGAGAAGAGAAGGCCATGTGTTTTTGCCCGAAACCAGGTTATAACCAAAGCATTCAGATTCTCATGTATGCTATCAAGGGACACTTGTATTAACAATTGTCCAAGTCTCATTTATCGGTAGTCTCAATACCACAATAATATTCTGGATTAGTGTGGGTTGGGTTCGAACCCATAGCTGATGTCAAGTCATACCACATCAGCAAAATTGTCAAGAAAATGGATCTTGATATACATTTGACTTAACAGAGACTCTCACGACTCAAACGTAACCTTCCATTCTGAGATATTCTGTTTGGATGATCCCCGGTAAGCAATCAAACAACAAAACCAGCCGGTAGAACTGAACTGCTTGTTTCATGGAGGAATTAAGGTGAGATTTCAGATTTAAGTTTTCATATAATATATTCTCTTTTTTTTTGTTTTTATGAATTAATATGATTAAAAATGTGTAATTTAAAAAACTACTTCGTAATAACAAATTCACATTTTGATTTCACAAAATAGGTCGCGATTAACAAACTAAAATGAACTTATTACAATAAATAAAACGTTTGGCTTGGTTTACGAGTGCAATTGTTGAGAACTACTAGTAATCTATACGAGTAAAGTAAATGTGTTCTTCCTTGAATGATGTATCAACTCTACACATGTCGGGGTTCATGATCAGCCAGTCGTTGTGAAGGAATAAAATTCAATAGATGAAAGAAATGTAGAAAAGATCTGAGTAATATTTAATACCCAGAATAAATATATCAAAAGTAGATGACATTCCTGTCTGCGCGCCAAAGCTGTTTGAAAATACCCACCAAACATCACGTGATCGTGCGGTTAAGATAAATGCTGGTGTTAGTAGAAGGTAGTATCGTATAAAACTGAAAACATCAACATATTTGAAACATATTTTATTTAACACCCTACGACATATTTATAAGTTAGTTTCAATTTTGTAAATCTAAGTACAGGACAGATTGTGCGGGGAAATGTCTAAATAGATTCTTAATGGTCACCCTAAATCTGTGACAAACTCTTGGTTTTTTATGTCTATTTTGAACATGGTAAAAAAGAAAGTTATTCTATTGAAATAAATCGCTGATAATTTTGATTTTCAGAGCCTCTGGCTGCCCATAAATCTAGGGCTATTTCTAATGAAGCATACGAGTATATTTAAAAGACGTTTCAAAATGGAAGGGTGACAGCGAAACTATTTCTAAGTGCATATAGAAATTGAAAAAAAAACAAAAAAAAAAACACACAAAAAAACAACAACGGAGAATCAGTTTCGACATGTTGTTCCAATGAACCCGAGCATGTCAAGAGATATTAATTCTGTTTAAATCTAATTAGAAATACAATCAAACTCCCAACGTATGTCTTCCTTTATATTCTAGCTACATTTGTACACACATTTGTAACAACATGTATTTTCCTAGGGAAATCAAATCTGACTAGCTTGCAATGACGTTCTTAAACCTAGAAACCAATTTTTATGTTGAAATGTTGAATATATATCTTATCATGGGATGATGAAAATATAACTACAGTAGCATATACGTAATATAGGTTGTACGAAAAAGCCGTTCTTTGAATAACGTCGTAGACATCTATATTTGCATAACTATATATTGATGTACATTTGTGTATTTCCAAAAGTCCATGATCTTAGATAACTGACCAGCCGTCAAATCGTAGTATATCTTGCAAATAAAATTGTCTGCGGTGAATTGCTATACCTTTGGTAACCATAAAAATGGTAACAACCCTTTGGATTAGATTTCACAGGTAAATATAAAGTTGATATATTATATTCATGTGTACAAAAGCATACTTAACAATTTAAAAACAATTGGTTATAATGATAAACCAAACGTCCATATAAATGACATGCAATTTAAATCTCCAAAATATATTAAACAATCATAAAATAATTCCAACTCATATGTCATTCTAATATAGTATTTGTCTCCTAAGAACAACTACGTCCTCACTTATCACTTTAGAGTAAAGTATATTTCATGTAATATTCAGACAGTGGTTGAATAGACAAAATGGCCTTCCAAGGAACAAAAAAAGTCTAATCACTATCGGAATCAGCTATATAAACAACCAACAAGATGTTAAGTTATCAGTTGGAAAAGACTTGCTTAACACATCCATCTTTTACCCGGGACCCATCGCTTACAGGGCGAGTGCTCTCTTAACTGAGCTACCGGGCCGCTTACATATGTCTCTCAACGATAAAATTGACTATATGCCGTTATAATTCTTCAATACGATCTAATGACCTTTAAATCTGATTTTAACAAACAATGAAGTAGTATAGTGACGAAATCATACCCAGTATTTTCTAGTGCTGAATGGAACTTACAAAATAGGAATTCACACTTTTTTGCTACAAACGGCACATGACCTACAACGTCAAACAGATTAATAATAAAATTGTTTTCAATCTATCAAAAGAATGCGTTTGTTGAAGTTGAAAGGCATTGAGGTTCGCAATAACACCGTGCACATTTATATCGCACGTTTATTAATATGTCTTAGACAAAGTAAAATCTACATACAGTGTAGATCCATTATTACGTGCTTCATTAAAATGTAGTTGCTAAAATTTTACAGTGCATGCGATCCACTCCAACAACGAAAATACATCAGAAGAATACGTATGTATCATTCTGAAACCAAAATATCAATGAATGCAGCACAGGATACTTAAATGTTGCACTAATGTTGTACAATTAAATCTGTACTAATGATCAAGTCAACACATCAGTCCATCCACAAAAGTGAACTCTAAGGATATCTGTAAGGGTTTAAGGACACCTGATCATCTGAACAGTAACAACTTACCAACAGAGGCTGCTTACCCACAGAGTCCACCTTCCTGTTGAGGATCCATTCCATAAAACGGACGTTTTCTCTACTTCTCATTGGCACATCTTCTTTTACATTTTATATTATTAACCTTTCAGTCAGTATTAACACAAATACAATGCATTGACATTTTATCGCTCATTGGTACATGTTGCTAACTTAAAACACATGTATTTCCTCAAATTTTATACGTGCAGTAAATAGTTTTAGTATATGCTGATGAAATATTGTGTTCTGTCAGTGAGATAAAATCAACAGCTCACAGTGTGACTGATATAAATCTGCCAAAACTTGTTTTACTTATAATGGGTATGTGTATGGACATACGGCAGTTTGAAAAAATAAAAAAAACATGTTTTGAGTGAATATGGAATATATCTCAGCTCGAAGAATTAAAAAATATAAATACTTCTCGATGAGATCTATTCCAAAATCAATCAAAACAAACAAATATCCTCTATAATGCAATATCATGCATATAGACAATGATTCCATATTAACATATAAAAGTAAAATAAATTCAAATAATTAAATCATGAAACGCATAACTTTTGAAAATGGACGAATCTGAAACAAACATTTCATATGATCAAAATGCAGACCATGAAAAGAAAGACAGTATATAAAGCATGATTTATTATTACTAAAAACATGATCAAATTTAATTCTTCATTGTTAGAGCTTCAATCAAATACGCGTTATAGTTCATCATATGCTTCCTAACAAAATCCCTCAGGAGCAGCAGGTCATGGGTTCGATCCCCGGCCGCAACATACCAAAGTCGTAAAAAATGATACTGTTATACTTCCCTTGCTTGGCGCTCAGCATATAAGGGTAGTTGCAGGACTGGTTGGCCCGGTGTCAGGATAATGTAACTGGGTGTGGTATCATGCCACATGTCCACGGCGTGATACTGCAGTGTGGCAGCACTATATTTGTCTCGAGTAGACATCGTCTCCAAATGACTGAAATACTGTCGGTGGGACGTTAAATCCAACAAACAAACCAACCTAACAAAATTATTCAGTTCTGAAAACTCACAATTAATCGACTCTTTTCTGAAATGACAAGGGAAGAAACTCTTACAAAACTGACACAACCTGAAAACGTAATTAAAGTATAACCATTGGTAATAGAACTCGGTTGGTATTTTTCTCAAACGATTATCGGTTAAATCGGATGGGGTACAATCGATAACTTTCGATTTTTTGTCGCTTAGCAAAATTTAAGCAATTTGCTTTATTATAAACAATTACATGAACGTAATGAAGTAGTTTTGGCACAGTTTTCAGGGGCGTAGCTTGGCTCAACTGAAGGTGTAGGCACGATTTCCTAGGATGTGAAGCCCATTTCTGATTTTGAATCTTCTTTTTTGGGAGAGAAGAAACATCTTGTGCAGATTTTCAAGCAGCAAATGATTTAACTAGACGACCAAACATCACACTTGGTGTATACTTGTATATAGCCTTTACATTATAATATTGAAAATTCACGACTGTCATTCAGTACGTTCCGAGACCAACCTGACATCAAAGTCTGTGTCGTATCTAAGTACTTAAGGTTATGATTTTGAAAGTTGCGTCAATGTTTCATGTGTGTTTGAAATACGTGACGGGGCTGATGTGAACAATTTATAAATTACTAATGGAAACTTTTATCGGGTTCAAAGCAGCGATTTTGTGCTACATTGCACATTTGTTTGGGTCATGTGCTGTCTGAACGAGACAGGAGTAATTATTCACGGTTTATTTCATAATTGCACCAGACTTTAGGCTTTTAATCGAAATCACTTTCATTGTGCTAAAAACGAAACTGACTAAAAAAAATAAATTTATTATTCAAAAAATGTAATGAGTCCTGCTGATGAAATCCCAAAATAAATGGGATAGATTTTAAAACACGATTTACGCTCGCACATTTCAAGCTGAATTAGTATCTTTGTAGGTCTGAAAATAAAGCAATGTTTGATTATTTATTTCCTTATTCGTTACTCTCAGTCGACAATAAAATAGTTACCCCTAACTACTCTCGCACTTGAGGAAAACAAAGTTTCTTGCCTCTGTCATAAATGAAAATACCGTATAGCAAAGAGAACATATAATCTGAAGCACTCAACGTTTTTTTTTCCAAAATGACAAACAACAATCAGATCCACAGTCATGTACGTTACCATGGCGACCTTAATATAACGTATGGATGTTACATTTGTGTGAATTACTTACACAATAAATGTGTCTGATTTGTGACAATATAGAGAGTCTTGATCCGCCATGCATGCTGTTTGTTTTACGTTTTTAAATTCAAGCGCCTAGGAACATGAGCTTAAGTTCCAGATCTTACTGCATCTTTGTATTATATATACAACCTACTGCTGGGTTTGCTAGGAGGTTATCATCTATTATATATGTATTATTTATTTTATTCTGCTTGTTGTTTTTGATACATGCATTATTCGACACAATTCTATAAAATTTTAAAATAGCAAGTTCATGTTTTACATATTTCAGAACATATATGTAGGCACGTGCCTACTGTGCCTACAGGAATCTACGCCAATGGTTTTAGCTTTATAATGCTGGAGCATTGAATAGGTTATACTTAGTTTCGGGCCTTATTGTTTAATAGGAAATATTGAAAGGTTTTCCTATGGAAACCTGAATAAAATCAAGAGATTCCAGATTGATGCACAGTGTACACTAGACACACAATACATGATGTCGCGAGGTAGTCCTGGGGAATTAAAGGACTCATCGGACCTCTATTAATTTCAGGGATCAATCTGAAAACTATAAGACGAAATACCTTTTCAGTATCTTTTTTTTTTCTTTTATTGATATAATTATTTTAAAACAATCCATAATAAATACACATACACGGCAAGAACATTTTACACTAAAAATAATATCTAAATTGCATATAAATATATGAAATAACATTTTAAAATTATTACCATTTCTTAGCATGAATAATATCATGAAAGAATATTTAAATAGAAATTAAATGACAATTATCAATAAAATACTCAGCATACAAAATACAATTAATAACAATATTTCCTTGCAAAAGCACAATCTTAATTAATAAAAAGAGACAATAATAATCTTTTGAATAACCTTAAATATCCCTATAAATAATATAACCAGTCAGTTAAATATAAGCTTACATAAATACGCTAAAACCCAAAAGTTAATTTAGAGAGTGCGGCAATAAATAATTAAATTTAGCTTACCTATAAGACGAAATACCTTTTCAGTATCTTTGAACTGAAAATCTTCTCGCCTTTGTTTATATACTGACCGCCCGCACCGCGGCAATGAATTAGGTTCATGGGTTCAGCGAACTGGTCTGTGGTTCTAAGAATTGCCTCCCAAAAATGGTTTGCCGCCTGCAGAATCACTTTCCACAAATGGCCAACTCATATTGTTTGTTACTTTTGTACCATGCAAACTCAGCGTAGTCTAGACAGTGGGGTATTTTATTTTTTCATATGCGTGCTGCCCCGGCCAACCAGGAATGTGACCTTATCTCTCTACCCTGTGTATATGGGGTCAGTTTTTTCCTGATCTAGTTTCATTCTCATTCACCTATTTCCAGGGTTGAGACTACGCGCATACATACTTTTTGTATGTTGCTAT
Organism: Solen grandis; assembly: GCA_021229015.1. Lineage (NCBI taxonomy): Eukaryota > Metazoa > Mollusca > Bivalvia > Adapedonta > Solenidae > Solen > Solen grandis. Next base: position 5,880,731 of record CM037791.1, on the reverse strand, counting down.
TGGATGTCTATTGTGTGTTACTGTAGGCAGAGTATATATGTGTCCTATTGTGTATAATTTTCTGTGCTACGCTTTAAACATTGGCTCTTTATTGTATTTGTATATAAATGAAGTATTATAAGACCTATCATCTCCCCCTATGCCTATTTGAAAAAAGTCCCTTTTTTATTTTGTATATAATGTCTTTAATATAAATTCGTACTACAAAATGAGTACATAACAACAATTATGATATATAATATACAATGAAAAACTACATCTAAATATAAAATTGCGGCAGTTTTCTAATACACACAAACTTTCCCAATACAAATCATATAATAATAACTGCCAGAAATACAATTCTAAAGAAAACAAATGGCATAAAAGCATGGAATATTGAGTTGTCAAAACAAGAGATATTATTGTTTTAATTATCTAATGAACCATTTTCAAGCGAAAAATATCAATTATTTCGTTTATGTTGTATTTTTTTTTTAAGTAGCTTGAAATGTTCAGAGTGTTCCGTTAATTTCTCAAGATTCCATTGCTTTTTTACAAAGGCCATTTCTACAATTCATATATATTAACAATAAATAATAAAATGAATAACCAAAAACACACCATAGCACTGCACACTTCCCCACACGAGAGAGAATATTTATAATCACTTTTAACGCAATTTGCAGAATTATACGACAAAATTATTGTCATACTATAAGCTAATAACATCGGTCTGCAATCTTTGTTACACATATATATAAATATAGTCGTATTCTCTCTGGTGCTTAGAAATAAAATTCTCCGGGGATTATTATTCAATATTTGAATAATATTTGACATAATAAAAAGCATAATGCAGCAGTTTTAACAATTGAAACCTTCATGTCAATGAAAAAAGCAAACCAAGCATTTCGATTGTTATCTTAATATAAATGTAGCTCAGTCTGTCCGTAAGGTGTAACATAACACCGTGGTTATCTCTGTTTCTTACTTTTGGCGCAGTGTGTGAGATAGGATGGTCATCGTAATAAAGATAATGCTCAATTCCATGCTCACATTGTATGGATTCTTTAAAAAAAATTAAGAAAGATACCAGAAGGCGATACGGTTTTTGGATAAGATATTCTAATCTTGTGGCAACAATAGTATTCCATATGATAAAGTGTTTGTGACAAGAGCGTACCTACGGTAGTAGTAATAGTATTCATGATTGTTACAACATGGATGTTATCCTCGTTCGTATCGGTGTATTTCCGCTATAGATGAACTGGTTAAAGTAGCAGTTTTTCTTTTCTCATTCTTTTCGACTTTCAAGCAAAGTGAATTAATGAGAGTTTATCCGTTCCTCATTTATCTAGTATTTCCCTAGATGTATGTTCAAACATTTCGTATTTTGGAAGTGAGATAGCTATTTGCTCCATTATATTATTACTTGATAATACATTATCTATTATCATGCCATTAAAATATGACCATAAGAGAGGTACATTAATTAGGTAAAGGACGTTAACTGTCCTTTCCGTTTACACAATTCTTGAAATTGTGATTTGTGATTTGATTAAAACCCCTTAAATCTCAAAGACAAGGGATTCACACTAGTAATATACCAAACTCACGATTATGTTGGGTTTTTTTCAATACAATCACTCACGTTTGATTGTATTTATGCTATTACCGTCTTGAAGCACGGTTTCAGCATATTCTTTACTATTTACCATAGTTACATATGGTGTTGATATTCGATTTATCGTCGTAGCGATATAATTTCGAATAACAGTTTGACTCATTAGCCGAATACATTAGATTTCCTTTTCTTATATAAAATAAATTGTCCAAATTCTTCGCAATCCTTTGAGGAAATCTTCACCTGATACCATAAACGAATGATCAATTTCGTTAATAATGAAATACCTAGGATTTGATGTTAAAATATTGGCATCATTGTTCTTGATATCCTCATTATCGGGAATAGGAAATTGTTCTATCTCATATATTCGAAATTTTCCATTGTGAACTATTGGAAAAATATTGATATATAAACGGAATCTTTATATTGGCCGTAGACACATTTTCGTAATAATACGAAGCTTCATGTGAAATCAAATGGTAATCATTTGAAATTGAGTCAATCTTCTCACAGATACATAATGAATCATTTCATTTTCATCTGCCGTAATAATATATAAAGACAATTGTCATTAATTAGGTTATTTATACCTATTATTTTATTTATCTGTATACGCCATCATATCGGCGAACTTTTCTGTATATATCATAATTACTCTCTCTGTTTATTCATGCGCATATTTTTTCTTTAATTATTTCCCGTCTATGATTGACTATTTTTCTTACGAATTCGTCAACCTTTTTTTCTTTTCTTTTTTATCTCCTCATTCAATGATGAGTACATAAATGGCTAAACACGTTTGTAACGTCGTTTATCTCTGCCATTATAGCGTATCCGTGTTCCATAGGATAGCTCACTGGCTTAATAGCTGTGCTAAACAACTGTGTACCTTAATCTCTTACATATGATAATGCTTTTGATTCGGAGTATCAAATGAAACCGCCGGAAATATTCCATTAACGGTTCTAAACAAATAGCGTTTCAATATTTTTTATCATCTGCAGTAGATGTGTCTCAACTTCCATTACTAACGGATGTCCATTAAATGTCTATTTATTTAGCAAAATGCTACTCAATGTACCTTCATTGGAGTTTTTTTTTCTTTTGCCGCGGTAACCGACGAGTACCCTATTGATAATACTATCATTTATTACGCTTGCCCATGATAGAATATAATATTATATTATTTCTTCCCTTTCTTTTTTATTTTTTTTATTTTTTTTTATTTGATTTGTTGATATAGAACTGTCTGATCAAAGCATCACTTACGTCCGTATGCTTAATCCAAGTGTCTTTATATTTTTTGTTTGACCACTGTACTAAGAAATATTTTTCATTACCTATGAATTTAGCCTTCTTCAATCTTTTCGCTCTGTACCATTTTTTATTATCTTGTTTATTACTCTGGCTAGTTTTATTACTGGTATCAGCCGTATGGCTGTGCGAATTCAAGTCTTGGGTCTGTTGTATTTCAGGAGTTGTATTTTGCCTGTCCTGAAGTTCACCATTTTGTAAATGGAAATAACCCTTGTCCTCAACCGGTTGCCTAAGATCTCTAGGATCTATGAATTCCTTTAATCGGTTTATATGTACTGGTGATTTGATTTCTTTGTTTGTATTTATATTTCGTAGGATAAACGTGTTTTTGGGTAGTACTTTAGTGATATAGTATACGTCCTTAGAAAATTTTCTGTATAATTTTCTAGAGGCATCTTTTGGAATTTGGTTTTGTTTTAGTAATACCAGATCTCCTAATTTAAAATACCGTTGTTTAGATTTCTTATCATAATTCTGTTTCATTTTAGATTTTGCTTGTTGTATGTTTTCGTTGCACAATTTCCATATTAACTTTAATCTATCCGTTAATTCTTCAACATAATGTTCTGTCTTAGGTTTTGGTTTATTTTCAGTGAATAGTAAGGTTGTGATTGGTGAATTCATATGTCTACCAAACATAACCTGATATGGAGAATACTTTGTAGTATCTGCACATATTGTTGAGTTATATGCTATTTGAACAGAAGATAATTTGTCAGGCCATTCTTTTTCATCTAAAATTGTTGTTCTTAACATGCTTAGTAAAGTTCTCTGAACATTTTCCACTTGTCCATTTGTCATGGGGTGAAAAGAACTTGTGTTTTTCTTCTTTATTCCGAAAAAGCTGTACAGAACTTGCATTATGTTTCCGATAAAATTCTGACCTCTGTCACTTATTAAAATTTTAGGTGGGCCTAAAATTGAAAATATATTATGAAACATTTTTTCCGCTATTTCTTCTGCATTTTGTGTTTTTAATGGTAGAAAAATTGCATATTTAGAGAATGCGCAGATAGTTGATAACACATACTTGTAGCCTTTGCTTTCTTTGGCAACGGTAGTGATATCAACATGAACTACTTCCCACGGTTCTGATGGTATCGGCATTTCAGTAAGAGGTGCTGGTTTGTAGGTTGCGTCCCTTTTATTAACTTGACAAGATGTACAAGATATTATGTAATCTTTGATATCTTGATACATTCTTGGCCAATAGTAAAATTGTCTCACGGTATAAAATGTTCTATCAAGACCAAAATGTGAATTATCATGTAGGGAATACAAAATATCATTACGTAACACTTTGGGTAAAGCTAATTGCTTAATAATAGATGTATCTGCTGCTTTCTTTCGTCTCGGTTCATAGAAATGCCAAAGAATTTCATCTGAAATTTGGTATTGATTGCTTTCATATACAATTCTTTTGGCTTGTTTTGAATCTTCAGGTAAGATTTTATTTAAAATGTAATTATAAATGTCTTTAAAGTCTGGGCATGAATTTTGCAGTTGAGCCATATCAACATCTTTATCATGATTTGGCATATGGCTAATGAAGCTGTCTAAGTTATTATTCTTGTCGATATCGTTGGTAACGATACCCGATTCATCAGATTTATCTGATTGAATAACATTTGGTTCGTTGGTGTCAGTTATTGTCATATCTGTGGAACTGAGGTGTTCAATCTCTTTATTTTGTGAACTATTTTTTAATTTGTCTGATTCATGCGTTTCCCTTATCTTTTTACTTTGTGCTCTTGTTAGGGCTGCTAAAGTGTGAGGTGAAGGGGTTGTGTCTTGGAAGAGGTATTTAACATCCTCAATGCCAATATCTATGTCAGCGTTGACATTTTGAATTTTGTTATGGACTATTCTGCTAAGATAGTCAGCTGGGTTGTTGCATCCTTTATTGTACTTATTTCATAATCAAAATTTTCTAGTTCAATTGCCCATCTGTACATTCTACTGTTCGTATTTTTCATAGTATGCAAATATGTTAAGCTTTATTTCCGTTAATATTTTTAGGGTTCCAAAGGTAGTGCTTACAATCTCGTAGGGCAAATATAATTGCTAATAATTCAATTCTGAACTGCCATATTTTCGTTCATTATCTTTTAATGATCTTCCTCCATATTGTATAACATGCATTTTATTTGACTCTTTATTCATTTGACATAAGATATAACCTGTCGCTATGGTTGATGCATCCGTAAAAAGCATAAATGGTTCATTGAAATCAGGTAATTGTAAAATAGGTTTTGAAACTAGTGCCTTTTTAAGTTTGTTAAAAGCGTCATCGTGTTCCTCTGTCCATTTATAAATTGAGTCTTTTTTCAATAGATTGTTCAGTGGTGCGCATATTTTAGAATAATCTTTTATAAAACGTCTTAGGAAAGTTGTCATTCCAAGAAAGCTCTTTAATGCTTTCTGATTTTTAGGTATTTGACATTTTTCGATTACCTGTAACTTTTTAGGATCAATTTGTAAAGTATCTTCCTCAAATACCATTCCTAAGAAAGAAATCTTAGATTTTGCTATTTCACATTTGTCCAAATGAAGTAGTAGATTAGCTTCTTTTAATGCGCGAAAAATTTGTTCCAAATGAACTACATGCTCTTCTATTGTTTTTGAAAATATGATTATATCGTCCATATAACCAATGCAAAATTTGTATAAGTACTTTTGAAGTACTTTGTGTAAGAACATGGACCAATACGCTGGACTGACAAGTGTTCCAAATGGCAGACGCTTGTACGCGTATGCATTACCACTACTTGTTCGAAATGCTGTGTATGGTATACTATCTTTACTTAAAGGCAGTGTGTGGAATGCATTTTTAATATCAATTTTGGAGTAAATTAAAGGTTTTGAGTCCGAAATAATATTTTTGACATCTTCCAGTGTTGGTAATTGAAAATATAACTTCTTCGAGATTTTGTTCAACAGTCTATAATCGATACACATTCTATATTCTTGTTTCTGTGTTTCTGAAACTTTCTTTTTCTTCACTATCACAATTGGACTGCTAAATATAGAAGATGATGGCTCAATTATACCTTTGTCTAAAAGTTTTTTAATCTCTTTCTCTTCAATTTCTCTCATTTTGGGATTTAACGCGTATGGTTTACTTCGAATGGGATCAATTTGGTAACAATTCTATTTTACATTAAAGTTTTTGACTTCCCCTACTTCTTCCTCTTTATTTGAAAAAATGCTTTCATAATTTTGCAATACTGATAACAAATTTGGATTGTTTTTATGAGAATCTCCTATGTTGAATAATTTAGATATTCTTGAAAAATCAGATTCTACAGTCGAATTGATATTTTTGGTTTTAGGTATTGAAAAAATGTTTTCTTTCCCCTCAAGTTTCTCGAGTTGTGCAATAATTGTGCCCTTTGTAATTGCGTGTCTTTTCTGTGAATTGTTTACAAGAGGTAATAAAATGGTTTGATTTTTATTTTGTCTACATAGTATGTCTGTCGGGCAAGTTTCGCTCTTGCTAGTTATTATGAACGTATCATTGCTAATGTTATTTCCGATGTGGACTGGAATTTTACGAACCGAGTTAACTGATAGCTTTATCTTTTTGTTGGCAGTGATGTTATATATTTTATTATTTTGCATTTTAGTTTTTAATACATCCGAAATACAGAATTTGCTTTCTCTAAAATTTATAAATGCATTAAGGGCCTTGAAAAAATCCACTCCTAATAGAACATTATGAACTAATCCTGAAATAATATAAAAATCATATTTGATAATTGTTTTGTTGATTTGAATTGGTATGTTTACTTTCCCTTGTACTGTATGTTTTGATCCTGATAAAGCTGTTTTAAATTGGAGAGATGTCGGTTTAATTTTAAAATTGGCGTCATTTACAGTTTCAAGAAATTCGAGACTTATAGCAGATATGTTACTTCCTGAGTCTAACAGAATAGCTGTATCTCTGTTGTTTATTTTGCCTGTTATTACATTTTCCTGGAAAGACGTTATTAAAGATATCGCGTGATTGTATCTTTTATGCGTTTTGTTTATTGTATTTCTTTGTTGCGTCTTGTCATTTTTTGTATTAAATTTCCGTTTCTCGTGCTTATATTTGCTCTGTCCATTTACACCGTCCCGTCAATTTCTTGCTTTCAGACACATTTTTCGGAAATGACCAATTTTCTTGCAATATGTGCATTGTTTATTCAAAGCTGGACAATTGTGACCTTGATTGAAATTTTGTCCGCATCTATAGCATGGGTTAAATCTTTGAACCCTTGGGTTAACAGTGTATTGATTTACCAATTTTGGCCTCTGGTATTCAAAAGGTATGCTTGTTTGTCTGAAAGGCCTTCTAAAGTTATTTGCAGAATTTTGTGGAGTCATGGTGTTGACATAAGTCCTGTCATTTTTTGAATGTACTTCCGTCTTCAGCCCCTTAATTTCGTCAATCAAAACCTGAAATTTCGTATCAATAGCATTTACTGTCAACGCGTTTGTCATTTCGCATAACTTGATGTATTTGCTTAATTCAGACAGTGATGTAGGTTCTTTCAGTAAAACTTTTGTCCGAATATCATCATGAAGACCATTGACCAATAGTGAGATTAAAATGTTCTCGTCCAGTTTAATGTCAGTTGCCATTTTTAATCCCCTTGTCATGAATTCGTCTGCAGTTTCTAACGGTTTTTGTTTGATAGACATAAGATTATAGTCAAGTTCCTTAGTTTGAAATCGTTTGGCTAAGGAATTGACTGTCTCGTCAAAGTTTGATTTAACAGTTTCGGGTAAGTTATCATAGTACGTCTGAGCGGGTCCCTCTAAATAAAAATTTAAAACATCATTTTTGTGTTCCTGAGATACTCCATTTAACAGACAGAATTTATGAAATCTAGACAGAAAACTAGTAAAACTCTCGTTATCTCTACCTGTGTAAGGGATTAACTTAATAAATTTGTGAGGGTTAGACATATTACCTCGAAAGCTTGTTGGTGCTGAAGGTTCTGGATAATCCATTCTTGAAAATTCCATTTTATTGTTAATTAATTGTTTTTCTACAAAACGTTCACTGGTATCCCTTTCTGTCACTGGTTTCGGTGTTTTAACGCTACTGTAATCCTCTTGTAGTTGTGGGCGGTCTGGGCGTGTAGATGGTAACCTCAGTAGATTTTCCGCAGGTGTTTGAATGGGTTGTTTGTGGGAACTGTTAATCAGCGTTTCTGTAGGGTGTTGATCCGTGAATGAGATAGTGTACGGGCTCCTTTCTCTCACTTCTTGATCTTGTAGCGGTGAAGAAAATGTTAGTTTCTTAATTAACGTACCGTCTCTCACAGTGCCGTCGATATGTGGGGTTAATTTAGGTGGATCATTTACACTTTCGCTTTGTGGAGGTGTTAAAAACGTACCCGAGTTTTTACTTCTAGAAGAGCCTAGAGTTCTGTAAAAATCCTCTCTAAGCTTTTTATGGCGTTTTTCAAGAGTTTTTATACTGTCTAAAAGTTTAGATTTTGGCTTATTTCTAGGTGACCCATTGTTCTCTCTATTTTCAATATTGTCTATGTCAGACTGCATCTTAATGTATTAATTGCGTATTTGTCCATTTCTCGCTTTTTCCCTGACGGAATACACAAAAATTAGCTAGAAGATGTCAGTGACTGATAATAAAGTTTGCAGAACTAATCTGGTATGTGTAATGAAAGTGTTGTACCTTTGTTAGCCATGTTCTTTGTATCCGTCATTATCCATTTAGGTTAAAACACGATGTTGCGTCCGGGAAATATCCATTGTTGCGTTTCGTCCGGTAAGAATCACATTCGCCACATGATGCGTTAATCCGTGATTTTCCACCATTGTCAATCCGGGATTCTCCACCATGTGTCGCGAGGTAGTCCTGGGGAATTAAAGGACTCATCGGACCTCTATTAATTTCAGGGATCAATCTGAAAACTATAAGACGAAATACCTTTTCAGTATCTTTTTTTTTTCTTTTATTGATATAATTATTTTAAAACAAATATAATTAATAAAATAATAAAGAATATTTAATAGAAATTAAATTATCAATAAAATACTCAGCATACAAAATACAATTAATAACAATATTTCCTTGCAAAAACAATTTTAATAAAAAAAATCTTTTGAATAACCTTAAATATCCCTATAAATAATATAACCAGTCAGTTAAATATAAGCTTACATAAATACGCTAAAACCCAAAAGTTAATTTAGAGAGTGCGGCAATAAATAATTAAATTTAGCTTACCTATAAGACGAAATACCTTTTCAGTATCTTTGAACTGAAAATCTTCTCGCCTTTGTTTATATACTGACCGCCCGCACCGCGGCAATGAATTAGGTTCATGGGTTCAGCGAACTGGTCTGTGGTTCTAAGAATTGCCTCCCAAAAATGGTTTGCCGCCTGCAGAATCACTTTCCACAAATGGCCAACTCATATTGTTTGTTACTTTTGTACCATGCAAACTCAGCGTAGTCTAGACAGTGGGGTATTTTATTTTTTCATATGCGTGCTGCCCCGGCCAACCAGGAATGTGACCTTATCTCTCTACCCTGTGTATATGGGGTCAGTTTTTTCCTGATCTAGTTTCATTCTCATTCACCTATTTCCAGGGTTGAGACTACGCGCATACATACTTTTTGTATGTTGCTATTTGATTGTGTGTTACTGTAGGCAGAGTATATATATATGTCCTATTGTGTATAATTTTCTGTGCTACGCTTTAAACATTGGCTCTTTATTGTATTTGTATATAAATGAAGTATTATAAGACCTATCAATGATATGGTATGGTATAAAATTTTACAACAACATCGCGGAACGGCTATATGTAAATCGATTAGTGTCGCCTTTCAGTAAAGTAACTGATTGTCGGCGACTAGCGACAACCGGAACATCACTAATAGTCATGGTCTGGTCAATATGGTCTAAATGTGTGGAATCACAGATCATATGTAAACATATAGTCTTAGTTAAGCTTTGTACATTTGCCATGGTTTGATAGTTTAGTTTAAACATATTTTATTGCCGTATATAATGGTGATACAACATTGAAGATTTTTTAGTATCGATCATCCCCTTAAAGGTACTTGTATAATTTCAATGTCTACACATGTTTACATAGAATAGGCAAAATATAATTAATTACTAGACAAAGCATTTAAGTAATATCCGGTTAAATTAAAAAAAAACAAACAACAGTACTAGTGTTATAAATGAAAAAAAAAGCAAAACCAAACAAAGTCGGTATTATCCTCGTACCGGGGTGTTGAAATACTGACACATTCAGGCAAACCTTCTAGTGGACTGAATATAATTCTGAACAGCAAGGAAGACCGATGAATTTTCTTCGTAAGTAAGATAAACCTAACCAAAGAGTAAAAAAAAATCTAAATTCAGAGGTTGGAACTTTCTCAGATCTCGAAATAACTGTTAGCGTTGATCATGATACCGGGAATAGCTAGATACCAAAAATAGCCTATTTTCGCGAAAATAGCCTTGTATACTAAGAAAGATTTCAAAATTATTATGAAAGTACAGATTGTGTAAAATGTATAAAAATAATGAATATATAAATTGATTTTTGAAGCTGGAGTTTAGTAGCAGTAACAGTAGCGTTATTTCGATTTTTTATATGAGGCCCTAATTCCGTTGTACCCTTATACTAGTTAAAGGTCTATACCGATTTACCGTAAATTTTATATGTTTATGCATAAAAACGGTAGCATATATTTGCATATATCTACCATATCGATATTTAAATATAAACAAAGTTAACTTTGGACATGGTGCAATATTATAACTTAAGACTACCGGTAAATGCCATAAAAAATGGACACACATCTCACTGATAATATAAAAAAATGGAAATTAATGATACAAAATAAAATAAAAAAAGAAAGACAAAGGAAGGATAAAGATGAATAAAGAATAAAGGATAAAGACACTTATGAACAGCTATACATTCCTTGAAATTTGGAAAAGATTTTGGAAAAGAAGCATATAAGTCTAAGTAAAAAAAAGGCAGAGTGATTTATTGCATCTCGCAACAAAAAGAAAAATAATCACATTAAAGGAACTTAAAAATAATAAATATTTTTAATGGTGTTGTTACCCGCTTTTTTCATCTCTCTCTCTTTTTCACAATTTTATTTATTCATTCATTTCTTAGATTGTACATTACCAGTAATTTTGTTATTTTACCTTAATCATACAATGTACATTCACTGTTATTTGATGTTTTCTCGTCTTTTCTTGGGTAATAAATTTGACTATTTTCGTGGGCTTTTTTTTATAAATATAACTAGACTTTATAGAGCCATTTTCATCACTACATTTATTAATTGTTCTATTATTTATTTTCAATAACGAATCATATTTATTAATCTCGAAGTATTATTTTCAAACTGTGTGTCTAAATTTGTTTAATTTATATGCTATATTATATATAGTATAAGTTTTTCCTTATTTTCGCAACAAGTTTGTTACATTTGAAAAAGAAATGTTCAGCATCTTCAGTTGGATATCCACAATTACAAGCCGCAATATTTGAGATATGATTTGAATAGAGATCAAACTGAAGATGATGGTTTGATCATACGGTTCCCCTTCCCACTTCTTTCATCGTTGTAATGATAATTCAATGACAATCGTCACAGCATTGTTCAGTCACTATATATCGAAATGTATCGTATCGGTTTTGCAAAACACAGCCTTAATTGTAACGGGTTATAGCTAAGTAACTAAAATTAATACACAAATTAAAAAGAATTACCGTATATTAACATTAATTATTTCCTTAGTCCTCCTACTTCTTGCTTAGTTTTATCAGAACCTCGATTACAATTATTGCTCGGGCATACTGTATTTGGTTCGTAGGTTGTCAATGGAACCGGATTTGTATAAAAAAAAAACTTTCGGTTGCAGTTTCGGCACTTTTTTGTAATAAAACATGAACTTTTTGCCTAGAATTGAGGGAGCATGATTGAAATAAAAAATAAAGGGATAATACGCAAAAAAATCCAGGAATGAATTGTATTCAATGCTGGAAATGAAGGCAAAATATGTAGCAATTCGGAGTTGATCCTTTCGTATCCCATTCTATTTTTAACATGATAAGAGATTATTTTTATTAACATCATCAAAATTTCCATTTCAACATCAAAACATACTCTATCAATTTTAATTATAAACTGAAATTTACAAGTTCATGTCAATTTGATAAATATCGTTTTGAAATGAGAATAATGCAAAACCATTATAAGAATCGAGATTTTTCATTGTCTGAAACAGAACAGAGCAATTTGAAACCCGACTTACATTTTGATGAACAAAATTGAAATCTACAACTGCATTGAAAGTCTATACACGATAAGTTGATATTTATTGTTATTACGAAGCTACATAAGATAGAGGTTTATGATATATTATATAAATATCTTTTTTTTTTCAGGTAATTGATTAGATCCCAGAAATGAAAGGACATTTCAGAAAGGTTCGGACTTTTACATTACTGTAATTGTAAGCGATTATTTTTATGATGCTTGAGTTTTCATAATCTGATGTCTACAGTATTTCTAGGCAGAGGAAAAAGTATTTGGTGAAATTTGTGAAAATATCAGCTTACTAGTGTAAGTATTTACATAAAATAAATTGAAACAGAAAAAAAAAAAAAAAAAAAAAAAAAAAAAAAAAAAATAAGAAAGGGGGTGAGGGATTTCAAATAAATTCTTCATTCTATCAAAATTCATTTCAGATATCTGCAGTTTGTGTTCAGCTATGAGTATAATTAATTTATGGGAAAAATGTATATAATGAGTAAAAAAATATCGGAAACAATTTCTGTAATTAAATTTAAATGCTTTATTGCAATACATTTGTTTTTTATTTACACCTATTTAATGTCACTGTTAGGCGAAAAAGATTTGCAGCCTGACCGTGACTGGAACCCGGGTTCTCTTGTTACAGGGCGATTGCTCTACCGACTGAGCTTCCCAGCCACATACACATCTTTCTTCCCTTTTGTGAGTAATCAGTACTGTGACATTAGCCACCTTCATTTTAGAATTTGTCCTGAATTCTAGGAGTTATTGGGTAAATATAACCATGTGTAGGTATAATTAGACAGACCTGCCATTTACGTCACAATCCAAAGTTGGGCGCCTTATGTCACACGGTGAGAAAAATGTACAGCCTGACCAGGACTTGAACCTGGGACCTTTCACTTACAGGGCGAATGCTCTACCAACTGAGCTACACGGCCGGTAGCACACCGCATACTCATATTTGTCCCCTATTGTGAGTAATATGCAGTATGTGAATCCAGTATCTCTGGAATCTCTTTCATATTTATATGTTTTAATACCAAAGCATATA
>CM037791.1:5817333-5867333 GCA_021229015.1 Solen grandis | reverse complement strand
AAATGAATGCTTTTTATATTTTATCGACGTCAAAATCAAGTGACCAAAGAAAAAATATCTTTTTTGCAAGGACATGTTCAGCTAACGTTCTATTAATCAAGAAAAAAAGTATCTTCAAGAATGCGAACTGGTTTGTTTTCACATTTTCAAGTAGGCAGTCCATCAAACATGAATAATTGCCATGTTTGATGACGTAATCACTTGAGATTTTCAAGACCATATGAACGTACTAAGTTTCGACATTTTTGAAAAGTTAATGTTCATTGGTCTAATTGGCGATTTTATATGATTTTTCAAAATAATTCTTGCTTAAGTGTGCATGACGTCATAATCACGTGACAAAACAAACATTTCTTGCTGTATGCATCACTTCAATTTTAACTCTATCAATTCTGAAGATATAATTAAGACTGACTTTAAATTCATGATACCAGAGCGAAAGATATCTTTAAAAAGATTTTTTTTGTCTTTTTGATGACGTCACAACCACGTGACTAAAGAGAAAATCATTCAGAAAATAGAATGTAAACTTCTATGACGATATGCTGTCCAATTTTCATGCTTGTAACGCATCAGGGGGCTTTGTAACATTTAAATTTAATTTTTGACTAAAGTTCGAAACTCGGTATTGCCATAAAATCTTAATCTTTTCGAATTTTGAAATTTAAATGCCAAGGTGCACATCTACATCCTAAAATACATCTTTTGTAAAAATGTCAAGATAATCGGACCAATAATGAAGGCTCTAGAGCGCGAACAAACTTTTGAAGCTGACGTCAAATCTGACGTCATATGACGCCAATGAAAATTGAAAATGATTAAATGTATAAAAAGATACTTTTTATCGCTGCAATTTCAATTTCATTAAAATTGACTCAAAATGTTTGATGCCAGAGCGAGAGAAATCTTTGAAAAAATAGGATTTTGTCCATTAAATGACGTCATAACCACGTGACTTAAAAGGAAATCTTTCAGAGAAAAGAAAGTAGACCTCTGGGCAAATAAGCTGTCCAATTTTAATGCTTCTATCTCATCAGTAGCCTTTGTAACATTAAATAATAGTTTTAGGACAAAAGTTCGAAACTCGGTTTTGCCATAAATTCTTAAATTTTTCGAATTTAAAAATTTGAAAGATAAGGTGCACATCTACATCATAACTTACATCTTCTGTGAAAATATCAAGATAAAATATCAAAAAATAAAGGCTCTAGAGCGCGAACAAACTTTTGAAGCTGACGTCAAATCTGACGTCAATTGACGTCATTGAAAATTAAAAATTATTGAATTTAAAAATTTATACGTTTTTGTCGAGGCAATTTAATTTTCATGTTGCTTAGACACTGACAACTTACCGAAATTAACTCTTAGATTTGGTTGGAAAAAAAGGAAAATTAATAATAACTAGATGTCATTCGTCTAAACGAATGATAGGACTTTCTGTAACCTGTGTTAATGCAAAAAGCAGGAGATAGAAGTTTCATGTAATGATTCACCTCTGGTAGTATTTCATGTTCATGCTGATTAATTGACATTATATTATAAATAAGCGTTTAGTTACGAAGAAAAAAAAATAAGTAGCAGTAGTAGTAGTATGCTTATGACGTCATATGACGTCACGACTCAAAATATATTAAGAAATTCTGCAGAACTGCAAACTGTGTAAGTTTCAACTTTCTATCTCATCCCGAAGTTCTTTAGCCCTAAAATGAAATTTTTGGTTCTTTGTTCGAATCTTCCTTCAGCCACAATACTTCGGTTTTTCGGAATTAAGGTTAGCTGACAAAATATTCACACCTTAGTTTCAAGATGTACCATTTGTAAAAATTTGAAGAAAATCTAATCATAAATGGCGGCTGTAGAGCGCGAACACCATTTTTCATTATTTTTAGCTCTGACGTCACGTGACGTCATAGGGTGCTGAAAATGCTGTTGTTTAAAAGCGCATACTTTACTGCAATAACTCTGAAATTTTCATTATTCTGAACAATTGGCATCATGTCGAAATCATTGCCCCAAATTAAAAATAAGTGGTATGCTTATGACGTCCTCTGACGTCACGATTCAAAATATTTGTAGAAATAATGCAGAACTGCAAACTGTGCAAGTTTCAATTTTCTATCTCATCCTGAAGCTCTTTAATCCTAAAATGAAATTTTTGGTCCTATGTTCGAATATTACTTCAGCCACAGAACTTCGGTTTTTCGGAATTTCGGTAAGCTGGCAGGATATGTACACCTTAGTTTCAAGGTGTACCATCTGTGAAAATTACAAGAAAATCCGACCATAAATGGCGGCAGTAGAGCGCGAACACCATTGTTCAATATTTTTAGCTTTGATGTCACATGACGTCATAGGGTGATGAAGATGCTTTTGTTCAAAAACGCATACTTTACTGTCATAACTCTAAAATCTTCATTATTCTGAACAACTGGCATCATGTCGAAATCATTGCCCTAAAATGAAAATTAAGAAGTATGCTTATGACGTCACATGACGACATTTGACGTCACGACTCAAAATATATTAAGAAATTCTGCAGAACTGCGAACTGTGTAAGTTTCAACTTTCTATCTCATCCTGAAGCTCTTTAATCCTAAAATGAAATTTTCGGCCCTATGTTCGAATCTTATTTCAGCCACAGAACTTCGGTCTTTCGGAATTTCAGTTAGCTTACAGGATATGCACACCTTAGTTTCAAGATAAACCATCTGTGAAAATTTGAAGAAAATCCGACCATAAATGGCGGCTGTAGAGCCTAAAAACCATTTTTCACTATTTTTAGCTCTGACGTCATTGACGGGTTTTTTTTATTTTTTTAAAAGGCATCATGTCGAAAATTGCCCTAAAATGAAAATTAAGAAGTATGCTTATGACGTCACATAACGTCATATGACGTCACGACTCAAAATATATGTAGAAATTCTGCAGAACTGCAAACTGTGTAAGTTTCAACTTTCTATCTCATTCTGAAGCTCTTTAATCCTAAAATGAAATTTTCGGTCCTATGTTCGAATTTTATTTCAGCCACAGAACTTCGGTCTTTCGGAATTTCGGTTAGCTGAGAGGATATGCACACCTTAGTTTCAAGATGTACCATCTGTGAAAATTTGAAGACAATCCGACCATAAATGGCGGCTGTAGAGCCTAAACACCATTTTTCACTATTTTTAGCTCTGACGTCATATGACGTCATAGGGTGCTGAAGATGCTTTTGTTTAAAAGCGCATACTTTAATGTCATAACTCTGAAATATTCATTATTCTGAACAACTGGCATCATGTCGAAATCATTGCCCTAAAATAAAAAATAAAAGTTTGACGTCATAACGTCATATGACGTCACGACTCAAAATATATGTAGAAATTCTGCAGAACTGCAAACTGTGTAGGTTTCAACTTTCTATCTCATCCTGAAGCTCTTTAATCCTAAAATGAAATTTTCGGTCCTATGTTCGAATTTTATTTCAGTCACAGAACTTCGGTCTTTCGGAATTTCGGTTAGCTGACAGGATATCCACACCTTAGTTTCAAGATGTACCATCTGTGAAAATTTGAAGAAAATCCGACCATAAATGACGGCTGTAGAGCGTGAACACCATTTTTCACTATTTTTAGCTCTGACGTCACGTGACGTCATAGGGTGATGAAGATGCTTTTGTTTAAAAGCGCATACTTTACTGTCATAACTCTGAAATATTCAGTATTCTGAACAACTGGCATCATGTCGAAATCATTGCCCTAAAATGAAAATTAAGAAGTCTGCTTATGACGTCACATGACGTCATATGACGTCAGGACTCAAAATATATGTAGAAATTCTGCAGAACTGCAAACTGTGTAAGTTTCAACTTTCTATCTCATCCAGAAGCTCTTTAATCCTAAAATGAAGTTTTCGGTCCTATGTTCGAATCTTATTTCAGCCACAGAACTTTGGTCTTTCGGAATTTCGGTTAGCTGACAGGATATGCACACCTTAGTTTCATGATGTACCATCTGTGAAAATTTGAAGAAAATCAGACTATAAATGACGGCTGTAGAGCGCGAACACCATTTTTCACTATTTTTAGCTGTGACGTCATGTGACGTCATAGGGTGCTGAAGATGCTTTTGTTTTAAAGCGCATACTTTACTGTCAAAACTCTAAAATTTTCCTTATTCTGAACCACTGGCATCATGTCGAAATCATTGCCCTAATATAAAAATTAGGAAGTATGCTTATGACGTCATATGACGTCATATGACGTCACGTCTCAAAATATATGTAGAAATTCTAAAGAACTGCAAACTGTGTAAGTTTCAACTTTCTATCTCATCTTGAAGCTCTTAAATCGTAAAATGAAATTTTCGGTCCTATGTTCGAATCTTATTTCAGCCACAGAACTTCGGTCTTTCGGAATTTCGGTTAGCTGACAGGATATGCACACCTTTCCTTCAAGATGTACGATCTGTGAAAATTTGAAGAAAATCCGACCATAATTGACGGCTGTAGAGCGCGAACACCATTTTTCACTATTTTTAGCTGTGACGTCATGTGACGTCATAGGGTGCTGAAAATCATTGAAATCAAAATTTCCTCACGTGACTAATAAGCCATAAAAATTTCATCGTCCTACGTCCATTGCAACATATAAAAATAAGCGTTTAGTTAGGAAGAAAAAAAGAATAATAATAATAATAACTAGATGTCATTCGTGAAAACGAATGATAGGACTTTCTGCAAGCTGTGTTAATGCAAAAAGCAGGAGATAGAAGTTTCATGTAATGACTCACCTCTGGTAGTATTTCATGTTCATGCTGAACAATTGACATTATATTCCGAAATTAGTGCAAATGATAAGAACTAAGTATTAGTTTGTGACGTCACATGACGTCATATGATATCATAACTCTAAACATATGTAGAAATTCTGCAGAACTGCAAACTGTTTAAGTTTCAACTTTGTATCTCATCCTGAAGCTCTCTAATCCTAAAATGAAATTTTCGGTCCTATGTTCGAATCTTATTACAGCGACAGAACTTCGGTCTTTCGGAATTTCGATTAGCTGACAGGATATGCACACCTAACTTTCAAGATGTACCATCTGTGAAAATTTGAAGAAAATCCGACCATAAATAGCGGCTGTAGAGCGTGAACACCATTTTTCACTATATTTAGCTCTGACGTCACATGACGTCATAGTGTGCTAAAGATGCTTTTCTTCAAAAGGGCATATTTTACTCTCATAACTCTGAAATTTTCGTTATTCTGAACAACTGGCATCATGTCAAAATCATTGCCCAAATATGAAAATTAAGAAGTATGCTTATGACGTCACAAGACGTCATATGACGTCAAGACTCAAGATATATGTAGAAATTCTGCAGAACTGCAAACTGTGTAAGTTTCAACTTTCTATCTCATCCTGAAGCTCTTTAATCCTAAAATGAAATTATCGGTCCTATGTTCGAATCTTATTTCAGCCACAGAACTTCGGTCTTTGGGAATTTCGGTTAGTTGACAGGATATGCACACCTGAGTTTCAAAATGTACCATCTGTGAAAATTTGAAGAAAATCCGACCATAAATGACGGCTGTAGAGCGTAAACACCATTTTTCACTATTTTTTGCTGTGACGTCATGTGACGTCATAGGGTGCTGAAGATGCTTTTGTTCAAAAGCGCATACTTTGCTTTCATAACTCTGAAATTTTCATTATTCTGAACAATTGGCATCATGTCGAAATCATTGCCCAAATATGAAAATTAAGAAGTATGCTTATGACGTCACATGACTTCATATGACGTCACGACTCAAAATTTTTGTAGAAATTCTGCAGAACTGCAAACTGTGTAAGTTTCAACTTTCTATCTCATCCTGAAGCTCTTTTATCCTAAAATGAAATTTTCGGTCCTATGTTCGAATCTTATTTCAGCCACAGAACTTCGGTCTTTCGGAATTTCGGTTAGCTGACAGGATATGCACACCTTTGATTCAAGATGTACCATCTGTGAAAATTTGAAGAAAATCCGACCATAAATGACGGCTGTAGAGCGCGAACACCTTTTTTCACTATTTTTAGCTGTGACGTCACATGACGTCATAGGGTACTGAAGATGCTTTTGTTCAAAAGCGCATACTTTCCTTTCATAACTCTGAAATTTTCATTATTCTGAACAACTGGCATCATGTCGAAATCATTGCCCTAAAATGAAAATTAAGAAGTATGCTTATGACGTCACATGACGTCATATGACGTCACGCCTCAAAATATTTGTAGAAATTCTGCAGAACTGCAAACTGTGTAAGTTTCAACTTTCTATCTCATCCTGAAGCTCTTTTATCCTAAAATGAAATTTTCGGTCCTATGTTCGAATCTTATTTCAGCCACAGAACTTCGGTCTTTCGGAATTTCGGTTAGCTGACAGGATATGCACACCTTTGATTCAAGATGTACCATCTGTAAAAATTTGAAGAAAATCCGACCATAAATGACGGCTGTAGAGCGCGAACACCATTTTTCACTATTTTTAGCTGTGACGTCATGTGACGTCATAGGGTGCTGAAAATCATTGAAATCAAAATTTCCTCACGTGACTAATAAGCCATAAAAATTTCATCGTCCTAGGACTATTGCAACATATAAAAATAAGCGTTTAGTTAGGAAGAAGAAAAGAATAATAATAATAATAATAATAATAAACATAACAAACCCAATAGGACTTTCTGCTTTAGGCAGAAAGTCCTAACTAGACGTCATTAGTCTAAACGAATGATAGGACTTTCTGCAACATCTGGTAGTATTTAATGTTCATGCTGAACAATTGACATTATATTCCGCGAAAAATAAGCGTTTAGTAACGAAGAAAGAAAAAATAAGTAGCAGTAGTAGTATGCTTATGAAGTCATATGACGTCACGACTCAAAATATATGTAGAAATTATGCAGAACTGTAAACTGTATAAGTTTCAACTTTCTATCTCATCCCGAAGTTCTTTAACGCTAAAATGAAATCTTTGGTCCTATGTTCGATTCTTACTTCAGCCACAATGCTTCGGTTTTTCGGAATTAAGGTTAGCTGACAAAATATTCACACCTTAGTTTCAAGATGTAGCATCTGTAAAAATTTGAAGAGAATCTGATCATAAATGGCAGCTGTAGAGCGCGAACACCATTTTTCACTATTTGTAGCTCTGACGTCACGTGACGTCATAGGTGCTGAAAATGCTGTTGCTCAAAAGCGCATACTTTACTGCAATAACTCTGAAATTTTCATTATTCTGAACAACTGGCATCATGTCGAAATCAAGCCCCAAATTAAAATTGTATGCTTATGACGTCCTTTGACGTCAAAATTCTAAATATTTGTAGAAATGCTGCAGAACTGCAAACTGTGTAAGTTTCAACTTTCTATCTCATCCCAAAGTTCTTTAGCCCTAAAATGAAATTTTTGGTCCTATGTTCGAATCTTACTTCAGCCACAATACTTCGGTTTTTCGGAATTAAGGTTAGCTGGCAAAATATTCACACCTTAGTTTCAAGATGTACCATCTGTAAAAAATTGAAGAAAATCTGATCATAAATGGCGGCTGTAGAGCGCGAACACCATTTTTCACTATTTTTAGCACTGACGTCACGTGACGTCATAGTGTGTTGAAAATGCTGTTGCTTAAAAGCGCATACTTTACTGCAATAACTCTGAAATTTTCATTATTCTGAACAATTGGCATCATGTCGAAATCATTGCCCCAAATTAATAATAAGTGGTATGCTTATGACGTCCTCTGACATCACGATTCAAAATGTTTGTAGAAATAATGCAGAACTGCAAACTGTGCAAGTTTCAACTTTCTATCTCATCCTGAAGTTCTTCAATCCTGAAATGAAATTTTTGGTCCTATGTTCGAATATTACTTCAGCCACAGAACTTCGGTTTTTCGGAATTTCGGTAAGCTGGCAGGATATGTACACCTTAGTTTCAAGGTGTACCATCTGCGAAAATTACAAGAAAATCCGACCATAAATGGCGGCAGTAGAGCGCGAACACCATTGTTCAATATTTTTAGCTCTGACGTCACATGACGTCATAGGGTGCTGAAGATGCCTTTGTTCAAAAACGCATACTTTACAGTCATAACTCTAAAATCTTCATTATTCTGAACAACTGGCATCATGTCGAAATCATTGCCCTAAAATGAAAATTAAGAAGTATGCTTATGACGTCACATGACGACATTTGACGTCACGACTCAAAATATATTAAGAAATTCTGCAGATCTGCAAACTGTGTAAGTTGCAACTTTCTATCTCATCCTGAAGCTCTTTAATCCTAAAATGAAATTTTCGGTCCTATGTTCGAATCTTATTTCAGCCACAGAACTTCGGTCTTTCGGAATTTCAATTAGCTTACAGGATTTACACACCTTAGTTTCAAGATGTACCATCTGTGAAAATTTGAAGAAAATCCGACCATAAATGGCGGCTGTAGAGCGTGAACACCATTTTTCACTATTTTTAGCTCTGACGTCATATGACGTCATAGGGTGCTGAAGATGCTTTTGTTCAAAAGCGCATACTTTACTGTCATAACTCTGAAATATTCATTATTCTAAAATAACGTCATATGACGTCACGAGTCAAAATATTTGTAGAAATTCTGCAGAACTGCAAACTGTGTAAGTTTCAACTTTCTATCTCATCCTGAAGCTCTTTAATCCTAAAATGAAATTTTCGGTCCTATGTTCGAATCTTATTTCAGCCACAGAACTTCGGTTTTTCGGAATTTCGGTTAGCTGACAGGATATGCACACCTTAGTTTCAAGATGTACCATCTGTGAAAATTTGAAGAAAATCCGACTGTAAATGACGGCTGTAGAGCGCAAACACCATTTTTCACTATTTTTAGCTGTGACGTCATGTGACGTCATAGGCTGCTGACAATCATTGAAATCAAAATTTCCTCACGTGCCTAATAACCCATAAAAATTTCATCGTCCTAGGACTATTGCAACATATTAAAATAAGCGTTTAGTTAGGAAGAAGAAAAGAATAATAATAATAAAAAAATGACATCACGTGACGTCATATGACGTTTATTTTCACATAATTGTTAGACACCCAGAGACCTACTAACTGACAAAATTTCAACTTTCTATCTCAAATAGGACAGTTTTTATAAGCATTTATAAATTGACGTCCTTGGTTCGAATCTAGGATCCGCCATAGATGCTTGGACTTTTCGAATTTTGAAAAACGGACACCGGTATACACAATAAGAACGTAATATACACATTCTGTGAAAATTTGATAAAAATCTGCCCATTAATAATGGCTCTGGACCGTGTACAAACTTTCTTAGTCAATTTCAAATGTGACGTCATATGACGTCATAGGCTTCTGAAAATCATTGAAATCGAAATTTCAGCATCTGATTCATTTGTCATTAAATTTTCATTGCCCTTCGACAATTTCAACATATAGAAATACTCTTATTAATATTAGAAATACATTATCATATAATGACGTCAAGTGACGTCATGTGAAGTTTATTTTCACAAAATGTTTAAGACTCCCAGAGACCTATATACTGACCAAATATCGCTTTTCTATCTCAAATAAATCCGATTTTATAAGCATTTAAAAATTTACGACCTTGGTTCGAATCTTTGATTCGCTATAGAACAATGGACTTTTCGAATTTTGAAAAACGGACACCGGGATGCACAACTAGAACTTAATATACACAATCTGTGAAAATTTTATGAAAATCGGTTCACAAACAATGGCTGTACACCGCGTACAAACTTTTGTAGCATATTTCAAATCTCAATTACGAAATTATAAAATGTTCAAAAATGAAAAAAATTTCAGCGTTTAAGATTGCCTTAAAATTTCATTGCCCTTCGACAATTTCAACATATAAAATATTTTGTTAATATTAGAAATACATTATCATATAATGACGTCATGTGACGTCATATGACATTTATTTTCACAAAATGTTTAAAACTTCTAGAGACCTATATACTGACTAAATATCAACTTTCTATCATAAATAGGACAGATTTTATAAGCATTTAAAAAAATTACGACCTTGGTTCGAATCTTGGATTCGCTATAGAACCATGGACTTTTCGAATTTTGAAAAACGGACACCGGGATGGACAACTAGAACTTAATATACACAATCTGTGAAAACTTGATGAAAATCGGTTCACAAACAATGGCTGTAGACCGCGTACAATCTTTTGAAGCAATTTTCAAATGTGACGTCATAGGACGTCATAGGCATATGAAAATCATAGAAATCAAAATTTCCTCACGTGACTAATAAGTCATAAAAATTTCATCGTCCTAGGAGTATTGCAACATAGAAAAATAAGCGTTTAGTTAGGAAGAAAAAAAGAACTAGATTTCATTCGTTGATACGAATGATAGGACTTTCTGCTAAAATTGAAAAATATTAAGATTAATTCCGTTAGAAAGAATATATATTAAATTCTCTACCTTTTACTTTTTTTTCCGTATGGACTTATTTTAGTTTTGACGTCACATGACGTCATAGGGTGCTGCAAATTCTTTTGTTCAAAAGCGCATACTTTACTCTCGTAACTCTGAAATTTTCATCATTCTGAACAACTGGCATCATGTCAAAATCATTGCCCTAAAATGAAAATTAAGAAGTATGCTTATGACGTCACATGACGTCATATGACGTCACGACTCAAAATATATGTAGAAATTCTGCAGAACTGCAAACTGTGTAAGTTTCAACTTTCTATCTCATCCTGAAGCTCTTTAATCCTAAAATGAAATTTTTGGTCCTATGTTCGAATCTTATTTCAGCCACAGAACTTTGGTCTTTCGAACTTTCGGTTAGCTGAGAGGATATGCACACCTTAGTTTCAAGATGTACCATCTGTGAAAATTTGAATAAAATCCGACCATAAATGGCGGCTGTAGAGCGTGAAAACTATTTTTCACTATTTTTAACTGTGACGTCACATGACGGCAGAGGGTGCTGTAGATGCTTTTGTTCAAAAGCGCATATGTTGCTGTCATAACTCTGAAATTTTCATTATTCTGAACAACTGGCATCATGTCGATATTATTGCCCTAAAATGAAAATTAATAAGTATGCTTATGACGTCACATGACGTCATATGACGTCACGACTCAAAATATATGTAGAAATTCTGCAGAACTGCAAACTGTGTAAGTTTCAACTTTCTATCTCATCCTGAAGCTCTTTAATCCTAAAATGAAATTTTCGGTCCTATGTTCGAATCTTATTTAAGCCACAGAACTTCGGTCTTTCGGAATTTCGGTTAGCTGACAGGATATGCACACCTTAGTTTCAAGATGTACCATCTTTGAAAATTTGAAGAAAATCCGACTATAAATGACGGCTGTAGAGCGCGAACACCATTTTTCACTATTTTTAGCTGTGACGTCATGTGACGCCATAGGGTGCTGACAATCATTGAAATCAAAATTTCCTCACGTGACTAATAAGCCATAAAAATTTCATCGTCCTAGGACTATTGCAACATATTAAAATAAGCGTTTAGTTAGGAAGAAGAAAAGAATAATAATAATAATAAAAATGACGTCACATGATGTCATATGACGTTTATTTTCACATAATTGTAAAGACACCCAGAGACCTACTAACTGACAAAATTTCAACTTTCTATCTCAAATAGGACAGTTTTTATAAACATTTAAAAATTGACGTCCTTGATTCGAATCTTGGATCCGCCATAGATGCTTGGACTTTTCGAATTTTGAAAAACGGACACCGGTATACACAATAAGAACGTAATATCCACATTCTGTGAAAATTTGATAAAAATCGGCCCATTAATAATGGCTCTGGTCCGTGAACAAACTTTCGTAGTCAATTTCAAATGTGACGTCATATGACGTCAAAGGCTTCTGAAAATCATTGAAATCGAAATTTCAGCGTCTGAATCATTTGCCATTAAATTTTCATTGCCCTTCAAAAATTTCAACATATAGAAATAATCTTGTTAGAATTAGAAATTCATTATCATATAATGACGTCGCGTGACGTCATATGACATTTATTTTCACAAAATGTTTAAGACTCCCAGAGACCTATATACTGACCCAATATCATCTTTCTATCTCAAATAGGACCGATTTTATAAGAATTTGAAAATTTACGACTTTGGTTCGAATCGTGGAATCGCTATAGAACCTTGGACTTTTCGAATTTTGAAAAATGGACACCGGGGTGCACAACTAGAACTTAATATACACATTCTGTGAACATTTGATGAAAATCGGTTCATAAACAATGGCTCTGGACCGCGTACAAACTTTTGTTGCATATTTCAAGTGTGACGTCACATGACGTCATAGGCATATGAAAATCATAAAAATCAAAATTTCAGCGTTTGAATCATTTGTCATTAAATTTTCATTGCCCTTCGAAAATTTCAACATATAGAAATATTCTTGTTAATATTAGAAATACATTATCTTATAATGACGTCAAGTGACGTCATATGACATTTATTTTCACAAAATGTTTAAAACTACTAGAGACCTATATACTGACTAAACATAAACTTTCTATCTTAAATAGGACAGATTTTATAAGCATTTAAAAAATTTACGATCTTGGTTTGAATCTTGGATTCTCTATAGAACCATGGACTTTTCGAATTTTGAAAAACAGACACCGGGATGCACAACTAGAACTTAATATACACAATCTGTGAAAACTTGATGAAAATCGGTTCACAAACAATGGCTGTAGACCGCGTACACATTTTTTTAGCATATTTCAAATGTGACGTCATATGACGTCATAGGCATATGAAAATCATAGAAATCAAAATTTCCTCACGTGGCTAATAAGTCATAAAAATTTCATCGTCCTAGGAGTATTGCAACATAGAAAAATAAGCGTTTAGTTAGGAAGAAAAAAAGAATAATAAGAAGAACTAGATGTCATTCGTTTAAACGAATGATAGGACTTTCTGCAACATCTGCTGTATATAGTATATATATAGAAGATGACATAATAGATAATCTGTCCAAATTGCAGCTTTCTATCTCCTCTATTTCTATATAAAATAGCACAAATAGAACACATTCTGTGAATTTTAATAAAAGTCCGCCCATATCTTGCACATGTAGTTTACATACAAAATTTATACTATGTCATATGACATGGAAGAAAAATGAAACAGTGTTCAAATGTAAGTTTCTAACTTTCATCACACATAGAATTTCATCACTCCAGCTCAGTTGTAACCTTGTTTAATTTTAGCCTCAGTAGGAAGAAGTATTGAATATTTGTATAGTGCTATATCCTTTCGACACCTGTAACGTAGTTAAACGTATTTAGCGATTTTGGCGTGTTTGGGCTTCCGTAGTTTTGCCATAAATTCCTGGAATTTCGAACTATGGTGATATTTTGAAAGGTAACATCCCAGCCTACAAACTGATGCAATATGAATATCGTTAGCATAACAATGCAGTTTTTAGATGGTCTAAAATGTTGGGCTGCGTGTGAATTTTTCAAGGCTTGCAAACTGCTCGCTAGCTACATAGTGTTGCAAATACGGATTTTTGTCTTGTGCCGTTGTACATGTATTAACTTCAATGCTTATTTTGGAAACAGTCAACATTCGACAAAAAAAAAAA
The DNA here is from genome assembly GCA_021229015.1 of Solen grandis. Classification (NCBI taxonomy): domain Eukaryota; kingdom Metazoa; phylum Mollusca; class Bivalvia; order Adapedonta; family Solenidae; genus Solen; species Solen grandis. The sequence goes on along the minus strand of CM037791.1, from coordinate 5,853,676 downwards.
AAAAATCAAGATATAGCCCATCAATTGCAATTTGATTTTTTTTTTTTTTTTTTTTTTTAAGTCGTTGCGCAAGTATTTAAGCTTGGTGACCCCTGCGCGTGACCTTTTCCATATTTTTATGATGCATGATTATGAAATATCTTATTTTCCATGTAACTTTCTTATATGAAGTCCAATTTCAATAAACTTGGTACCGTTAGAAAGCTCTTAAAACATGCTACATTTTATACGCATAATGTATAAACTTATCTTCAGTCGTTTCTGAGATATTGACTGTTAAACCTCAAGAAAACAGCATATTATCAGCATAATTAGCTTCATTTCATTTAGTTTTTTTGCTTATAACTTTGTATTGCGTAAACCAATTTTAAAAAACTAAATATCTTTGGAAACGTCAATTATTCAGCTATAATTTTTATTCATACATATATTTACAAAAATCGATATTTATTGAGATATGGCTACATATATGCAGTAGGGGTGAAATCAAAATTTCCTCACGTGCCTAATAACCCATAAACATTTCATCGTCCTAGGACTATTGCAGCATATTAAAATAAGCGTTTAGTTAGGAAGAAGAAAAGAATAATAATAATAAACAAATGACGTCACGTGACGTTTATTTTCACATAATTGTTAAGACACCCAGAGACCTACTAACTGACAAAATTTCAACTTTCTATCTCAAATAGGACAGTTTTTATAAGCATTTAAATATTGACGTCATTGGTTCGAATCTTGGATCCGCCATATATGCTTGGACTTTTCGAATTTTGAAAAACGGACACCGGCATACACAATAAGAACGTAATATACACACTCTGTGAAAATTTGATGAAAATCGGCCCATTAATAATGGCTCTGGACCGTGTACAAACTTTTGTAGTCAATTTCAAATGTGACGTCACATGACGTCATAGGCTTCTGAAAATCATTGAAATCGAAATATCAGCGTCTGAATCATTTGTCATTAAATTTTCATTGCCCTTCGATAATTTCAACATATAGAAATACTCTTGTTAATATTAAAAATACATTATCATATAATGACGTCACGTGACGTATATGACGTTTTTTTCACAAAATGTTAAAGACTCTTAGAGACCTAATACTGACCAAATATTTTCTATCTTAAAAAGGTTTTAATTTAAAAATTTACCCTTGGTTAATTAATTTTTTCGAATTTTGAAAAACGGACACCGAGATGCACAACTAGAACTTAATATACACATTCTCTGAAAATTTGATGAAAATCGGCCCATTAATAATGGCTCTGGACCGTGTACAAACTTTCGTAGTCAATTTCAAATGTGACGTCATATGACGTCATAGGCTTCTGAAAATCATTGAAATCGAAATATCAGCATCTGAAGCATGCGGCATTAAATTTTCATTGCCCTTCAAAAATTTCAACATATAGAAATAATCTTGTTAGAATTAGAAATTCATTATCATATAATGACGTTACGTGACGTCATATGACATTTATTTTCACAAAATGTTTAAGACTCCCAGAGACCTATATACTGACCCAATATCATTTTTCTATCTCAAATAGGACCGATTTTATAAGAATTTGAAAATTTACGACCTTGGTTCGAATCTTGGAATCGCTATAGAACCTTGGACTTTTCGAATTTTGAAAAACGGACACCGGGATGCACAACTAGAACTTAATATTCACATTCTGTGAAAATTTGATGAAAATCGGTTCATAAACAATGGCTCTGGACCGCGTACAAACTTTTGTTGCATATTTCAAGTGTGACGTCATATGACGTCATAGGCACATGAAAATCATAGAAATCAAACTTTTAGCGATTGAAGCATGTGTCATTAAATTTTCATTGCCCTTCGACAATTTCAACATATAGAAATACTCTTGTTAATATTAGAAATACAATATCATATAATGACGTCACGTGACGTCATATGACATTTATTTTCACAAAATGTTTAAAACTTCTAGAGACCTATATACTGACTAAATATCAACTTTCTATCTTAAATAGGACATATTTTATAAGCATTTAAAAAATTTACGACCTTGGTTCGAATCTTGGATTCGCTATAGAACCATGGACTTTTCGAATTTTAAAAAACAGACACCGGGATGCACAACTAGAACTTAATATACACAATCTGTGAAAATTTTATGAAAATCGGTTCACAAACAATGGCTGTAGACCGCGTACAAACTTTTGTAGCATATTTCAAATGTGACGTCATATGACGTCATATGCATATGAAAATCATAGAAATCAAAATTTCATCGCATCAAGTATATGCCATTAAAATTTCATGGCCCTGGGACCATTGCAACATGCTTAAATTAACGCTCAGTTTGGAAGAAAAAAAGAATAAGAAGAATAAAAAAACATAACAAACCCAATAGGACTTTCTGCTTTAGGCAGAAAGTCCTAATAAACACTAGATGTCATTCGTTTAAACGAATGATAGGACTTTCTGCAACATCTGCTGTATATAGTATATATATAGAAGATGACATAATAGATAATCTGTCCAAATTGCAGCTTTCTATCTCCTCTATTTCTATATAAAATAGCACAAATAGAACACATTCTGTGAATTTTAATAAAAGTCCGCCCATATCTTGCACATGTAGTTTACATACAAAATTTATACTATGTCATATGACATGGAAGAAAAATGAAACAGTGTTCAAATGTAAGTTTCTAACTTTCATCACACATAGAATTTCATCACTCCAGCTCAGTTGTAACCTTGTTTAATTTTAGCCTCAGTAGGAAGAAGTATTGAATATTTGTATAGTGTTATATCCTTTCGACACCTGTAACGTAGTTAAACGTATTTAGCGATTTTGGCGTGTTTGGGCTTCCGTAGTTTTGCCATAAATTCCTGGAATTTCGAACTATGGTGATATTTTGAAAGGTAACATCCCAGCCTACAAACTGATGCAATATGAATATCGTTAGCATAACAATGCAGTTTTTAGATGGTCTAAAATGTTGGGCTGCGTGTGAATTTTTCAAGGCTTGCAAACTGCTCGCTAGCTACATAGTGTTGCAAATACGGATTTTTGTCTTGTGCCGTTGTACATGTATTAACTTCAATGCTTATTTTGGAAACAGTCAACATTCGACAAAAAAAAAAAATCAAGATATAGCCCATCAATTGCAATTTGATTTTTTTTTTTTTTTTTTTTTTTTTAATTTGCAATATTTAACTTGGTGACCCCTGCGGTACCTTTTATATTTTTATATGCATATTATGAAATATCTTATTTTCCATGTAACTTTCTTATATGAAGTCCAATTTCAATAAACTTGGTACCGTTAGAAAGCTCTTAAAACATGCTACATTTTATATGCATAATGTATAAACTTATCTTCAGTCGTTTCTGAGATATTGACTGTTAAACCTCAAGAAAACAGCATATTATCAGCATAATTAGCTTCATTTCATTTAGTTTTTTTGTTAATTTTTAAACCAATTTTAATAAACTAAATTTGGAAACGTCAATTATTCAGCTATAATTTTTATTCATACATATATTTACAAAAATCGATATTTATTGAGATATGGCTACATATATGCAGTAGGGGTGAAATCAAAATTTCCTCACGTGCCTAATAACCCATAAACATTTCATCGTCCTAGGACTATTGCAGCATATTAAAATAAGCGTTTAGTTAGGAAGAAGAAAAGAATAATAATAATAAACAAATGACGTCACGTGACGTTTATTTTCACATAATTGTTAAGACACCCAGAGACCTACTAACTGACAAAATTTCAACTTTCTATCTCAAATAGGACAGTTTTTATAAGCATTTAAATATTGACGTCATTGGTTCGAATCTTGGATCCGCCATATATGCTTGGACTTTTCGAATTTTGAAAAACGGACACCGGCATACACAATAAGAACGTAATATACACACTCTGTGAAAATTTGATGAAAATCGGCCCATTAATAATGGCTCTGGACCGTGTACAAACTTTTGTAGTCAATTTCAAATGTGACGTCACATGACGTCATAGGCTTCTGAAAATCATTGAAATCGAAATATCAGCGTCTGAATCATTTGTCATTAAATTTTCATTGCCCTTCGATAATTTCAACATATAGAAATACTCTTGTTAATATTAAAAATACATTATCATATAATGACGTCACGTGACGTCATATGACGTTTCTTTTCACAAAATGTTAAAGACTCTTAGAGACCTATATACTGACCAAATATCACTTTTCTATCTTAAAAAGGACAGATTTTATAAGCATTTAAAAATTTACGACCTTGGTTCGAATCTTGAATTCGCTATACAACCATGGACTTTTCGAATTTTGAAAAACGGACACCGAGATGCACAACTAGAACTTAATATACACATTCTCTGAAAATTTGATGAAAATCGGCCCATTAATAATGGCTCTGGACCGTGTACAAACTTTCGTAGTCAATTTCAAATGTGACGTCATATGACGTCATAGGCTTCTGAAAATCATTGAAATCGAAATATCAGCATCTGAAGCATGCGGCATTAAATTTTCATTGCCCTTCAAAAATTTCAACATATAGAAATAATCTTGTTAGAATTAGAAATTCATTATCATATAATGACGTTACGTGACGTCATATGACATTTATTTTCACAAAATGTTTAAGACTCCCAGAGACCTATATACTGACCCAATATCATCTTTCTATCTCAAATAGGACCGATTTTATAAGAATTTGAAAATTTACGACCTTGGTTCGAATCTTGGAATCGCTATAGAACCTTGGACTTTTCGAATTTTGAAAAACGGACACCGGGATGCACAACTAGAACTTAATATTCACATTCTGTGAAAATTTGATGAAAATCGGTTCATAAACAATGGCTCTGGACCGCGTACAAACTTTTGTTGCATATTTCAAGTGTGACGTCATATGACGTCATAGGCACATGAAAATCATAGAAATCAAACTTTTAGCGATTGAAGCATGTGTCATTAAATTTTCATTGCCCTTCGACAATTTCAACATATAGAAATACTCTTGTTAATATTAGAAATACAATATCATATAATGACGTCACGTGACGTCATATGACATTTATTTTCACAAAATGTTTAAAACTTCTAGAGACCTATATACTGACTAAATATCAACTTTCCATCTTAAATAGGACATATTTTATAAGCATTTAAAAAAATTACGACCTTGGTTCGAATCTTGGATTCGCTATAGAACCATGGACTTTTCGAATTTTAAAAAACAGACACCGGGATGCACAACTAGAACTTAATATACACAATCTGTGAAAATTTTATGAAAATCGGTTCACAAACAATGGCTGTAGACCGCGTACAAACTTTTGTAGCATATTTCAAATGTGACGTCATATGACGTCATATGCATATGAAAATCATAGAAATCAAAATTTCATCGCATCAAGTATATGCCATTAAAATTTCATGGCCCTGGGACCATTGCAACATGCTTAAATTAACGCTCAGTTTGGAAGAAAAAAAGAATAAGAAGAATAAAAAAACATAACAAACCCAATAGGACTTTCTGCTTTAGGCAGAAAGTCCTAATAAACAGTACAAACCCAAGAGGACTTTCTGCCGAAAGGGCAGAAAGTCCTAATAAAAAGAAGAAGAATAAACATAACAAACCCAATAGGACTTTCTGCCGAAAGGGCAGAAAGTCCTAACTAGATGTCATTCGTGAAAACGAATGATAGGACTTTCTGCAAGCTGTGTTAATGCAAAAAGCAGGAAATAGAAGTTTCATGTAATGATTCACCTCTGGTAGTATTTCATGTTCATGCTTAACAATTGACATTATATTCCGAAATTAGTGCAAATGATAAGAACTTAGTATTAGTCTGTGACGTAACATGATGTTATATGACGTCAGGACATGACTGCAAACTTGATTTCTAGTTTAAAGGTCCTATGTTCGAATCTTGCTTCAGCCACAATACTTCGGTTTTTCGGAATTAAGGTTAGCTGACAAAATATTCACACCTTAGTTTCAAGATGTACCATCTGTAAAAATTTGAAGAAAATCTGATCACAAATGGCGGCTGTAGAGCGCGAATACCATTTTTCACTATTTTAGCTCTGACGTCAGGTGACGTCATAGGGTGCTGAAATTCTGTTGCTCAAAAGCGCATACTTTACTGCAATAACTCTGAAATTTTCATTATTCTGAACAACTGGCATCATGTCGAAATCATTGCCCCAAATTAAAATTAAGTGGTATGCTTATGACGTCCAATGACGTCACGATTCAAAATATTTGTAGAAATTCTGCAGAACTGCAAACTGTGTAAGTTTCAACTTTCTATCTCATCCTGAAGCTCTTCAATCCTAAAATGAAATTTTTGGTCCTATGTTCGAATCTTATTTCAGCCACAGAACTTGGGTTTTTCGGAATTTCGGTTAGCTGGCAGGATATGCACACCTTAGTTTCAAGGTGTACCATCTGTGAAAATTTGAAGAAAATCCGACCATAAATGGCGGCTGTAGAGCGCGAACACCATGTTTCAATATTTTTAGCTCTGACGTCACATGACGTCATAGGGTGCTGAAGAAGCTTTTGTTCAAAGGCGCATACTTTACTGTCATAACACTGAAATTTTCATTATTCTGAACAACTGACATCATGTCGAAATCATTGCCCTAATATGAAAATTAAGAAGTATGCTTATGACGTCACATGACGTCATATGACGTCACGACTCAAAATATATTAAGAAATTATGCAGAAGTGCAAACTGTGTAAGTTTCAACTTTCTATCTCATCCTGAAGCTCTTTAATCCTAAAATGAAATTTTCGGTCCCATGTTCGAATCTTTTTTCAGCCACAGAACTTCGGTCTTTCGGAATTTTGGTTAGCTGAAAGGATATACACATTTTAGTTTCAAGATATACCATCTGTGAAAATTTGAAGAAAATTCGACCATAAATGGCGGCTGTAGAGCGTGAACACCATTTTTCACTATTTTTAGCTGTGACGTCACATGACGTCATAGGGTTCTGATGATGCTTCTTTTCAAAAGCGCATCCATTTCTGTCATAACTCTGAAATTTTCATTATTCTGAACAACTGGCATCATGTCGAAATCATTGCCTTTAAATGAAAATTAAGATGTATGCTAATGACGTCACATGATGTCATATGACGTCACGACCCAAAAGATATTAAGAAATTCTGCAGAACTACAAACTGTGTAAGTTTCAACTTTCTATCTCATCCTGAAGCTCTTTAATCCTAAAATGAAATTTTCGGTCCTATGTTCGAATCTTATTTAAGCCACAGAACTTCGGTCTTTCGGAATTTCGGTTAGCTGAAAAGATATACACATCTTAGTTTAAAGATATACCATCTGTGAAAATTTGAAGAAAATTCGACCATAAATGGCGGCTGTAGAGCGTGAACACCATTTTTCACTATTTTTAGCTCTGACGTCACATGATGTCATAGGGTGCTGAAGATGCTTTTTTCAAAAGCGCATCCATTTCTGTCATAACTCTGAAATTTTCATTATTCTGAACAACTGGCACCATGTCGAAATCATTGCCTTTAAATGAAAATTAAGATGTATGCTTATGACGTCAGATGACGTCATAAGACGTCACGACTCAAAATATATAAAGAAATTCTGCAGAACTGCAAACTGTGTAAGTTTCAACTTTCTATTTCATCCTGAAGCTCTTTAATCCTAAAATGAAATTTTCGGTCCTATGTTCGAATCTTATTTAAGCCACAGAACTTCGGTCTTTCGGAATTTCGGTTAGCTGAAAGGATATACACATCTTAGTTTCAAGATATACCATCTGTGAAAATTTGAAGAAACTTCGACCATAAATGGCGGCTGTAGAGCGTGAACACCATTTTTCACTATTTTTAGCTGTGACGTCATGTGACGTCATAGGGTGCTGACAATCATTGAAATCAAAATTTCCTCACGTGACTAATAACCCATAAAAATTTCATCGTCCTAGGGCTATTGCAACATATTAAAATAAGCGTTTAGTTAGGAAGAAGAAAAGAATAATAATAATAAAAAATGACGTCACGTGACGTCATATGACGTTTATTTTCACATAATTGTTAAGACTCCCAGAGACCTACTAACTGACAAAATTTCAACTTTCTATCTCAAATAGGACAGTTTTTATAAGCATTTAAAAATTGACGTCCTTGGTTCGAATCGTGGATCCGCCATAGATGCTTGGACTTTTCGAATTTTGAAAAACCGGACACCGGTATACACAATAAGAACGTAATATACACATTCTGTGAAAATTTGATGAAAATCGGCCCATTAATAATGGCTCTGGACCGTGTACATACTTTCGTAGTCAATTTCAAATGTGACGTCATATGACGTCATAGGCTTCTGAAAATTATTGAAATCGAAATTTAAGTGTCTTAATCATTTGTCATTAAATTTTCATTGCCCTTTGACAATTTCAATATATAGAAATACTCTTGTTAATATTAGAGATACATTATCATATAATGACGTCACGTGACGTCATATGACGTTTATTTTCACAAAATGTTTAAGACTCTTAGAGACCTATATACTGACCAAATATTACTTGTCTATCTCAAATTGGACCGATTTTATAAGCATTCAAATATTTACGACCTTGGTTCGAATCTTGGAATCGCTATAGAACCATGGACTTTTCGCATTTTGAAAAACGGACAACGAGATGCACAACTAGAACTTAATATACACATTCTGTGAAAATTTGATGAAAATCGGCCCATTAATAATGGCTCTGGACCGTGTACAAACTTTCGTAGTCAATTTCAAATGTGACGTCATATGACGTCATAGGCTTCTGAAAATCTTTGAAATCGAAATTACAGCATCTGAAGCATGCGGCATTAATTTTTCATTGCCCTTCGAAAATTTCAAGATATAGAAATAATCTTGTTAGAATTAGAAATTCATTATCATATAATGACGTCACGTGACGTCATATGACATTTATTTTCACAAAATGTTTAAGACTCCCAGAGACCTATATACTGACCCAACATCATCTTTCTATCTCAAATAGGACCGATTTTATAAGAATTTGAAAATTTACGACCTTGGTTCGAATCTTGGAATCGCTATAGAACCTTGGACTTTTCGAATTTTGAAAAACGGACACCGGGATGCACAACTAGAACTTAATATACACATTCTGCGAAAATTTGATGAAAATCGGTTCATAAACAATGGCTGTACACCGCGTACAAACTTTTGTTGCATATTTCGAGTGTGACGTCATATGACGTCATAGGCACATGAAAATCATAGAAATCAAAATATCAGCGTTTGAAGCATGTGTCTTTAAATTTTCATTGCCTTTCGACAATTTCAACATATAGAAATATTCTTGTTAATATTAGAAATACATTATCATATAATGACGTCACGTGACGTCATATGACATATAATTTCACAAAATGTTTAAAACTTCTAGAGACCTATATACTGACTAAAAATCAACTTTCTTTCTTAAATAGGACAGATTTTATAAGCATTTACAAATTTACGACCTTGGTTCGAATCTTGGATTCGCTATAGAACCATGGACTTTTCGAATTTTGAAAAACGGACACCGGGATGCACAACTAGAACTTAATATACACAATCTGTGAAAATTTGATGAAAATCGGTTCACAAACAATGGCTGTAGATCGCGTACAAACTTTTGTAGCATATTTCAAATGTGACGTCATATGACGTCATAGGCATATGAAAATCATAGAAATCAAAATTTCCTCACGTGGCTAATAAGTCATAAAAATTTCATCGTCCTAAGAGTATTGCAACATAGAAAAATAAGCGTTTAGTTAGGAAGAAAAAAAGAATAATAATAAGAAGAAGAAGAAGAAGAACTAGATGTCATTCGTGAAAACGAATGATAGGACTTTCTGCAAGCTGTGTTAATGCAAAAAGCAGGAGATAGAAGTTTCATGTAATGACTCACCTCTGGTAGTATTTCATGTTCATGCTGAACAATTGAAATTATATTCCGAAATTAGTGCAAATGAGAAGAACTAAGTATTAGTCTGTGACGTCACATGACGTCATATGACGTCATAACTCTAAACATATGTAGAAATTCTGCAGAACTGCAAACTGTTTAAGTTTCAACCTTCTATCTCATCCTGAAGCTCTCTAATCCTAAAATGAAATTTTCGGTCCAATGTTCGAATCTTATTTCAGCCACACAACTTCGGTCTTTCGGAATTTCGGTTAGCTGACAGGATATGCACACTTAACTTTCAAGATGTACCATCTGTGAAAATTTGAAGAAAATCCGACCATAAATGGCGGCTGTAGAGCGTGAACACCATTTTTCACTATTTTTAGCTCTGACGTCACATGACGTCATAGTGTGCTAAAGATGCTTTTGTTCAAAAGGGCATACTTTACTGTCATAACTCTGAAATTTTCATTATTCTGAACAACTGGCATCATGTCGAAATCATTGCCCTAAAATGAAAATTAAGAAGTATGCTTATGACGTCACAAGACGTCATATGACGTCAAAACTCAAGATATATGTAGAAATTCTGCTGAACTGCAAACTGTGTAAGTTTCAACCTTCTATCTCATCCTGAAGCTCTTTAATCCTAAAAAAAATTTTTGGGCCCATGTTCGAATTTTTATTTCGGGCAAAAGAAGCATCTTTGGAATTTCTGTTCGCTGACGGGTTTGCCCCCTTTTTTCAAATGAAACCATTTGTAAAAAATTTGAAAAAAAATCCACCTTTAATACGGCTTGTAGAGCGGGGAAAACCTTTTTTAAATTTTTTTTAAGCTGGGACGTCATGTGACGTCTTTGGGTCTGTAGTTGCTTTATTTAAAAAAAGCGCATATTTAAACTGCCCTAACTCTGAAATTTTCTTTTTTCGATCAATTTGGCATCGGGTTTCGAAACCTTTGTCCAAAATTGAAAATTAAGGGGTGGCTTATGACGTAAAAATACGTCAAAAGATTTCGGGCCCCTCAAAATATAGTAAAAATTCTGCAAAACCCGCAAATTTGTAATTTCCCAACTTTCACTTCCTAACCCCCTTAATCCAAAAATTAAATTTTGGGTTTCCGGGGGTTGGGAATCTTATTTCGCCAAAAAACTTGGTCTTTCGGATTTTCGGTCGGGCGGGTAGGAATGCACCCCTTTTGATTAAGATTTTCCATCTGGAAAATTTAAAGAAATCCGCCCAAAAAAAGGGGGCTGTAGACGGGGAACCACCTTTTCATTTATTTTACTATGACGTTTACGTCATATTGCAGAAATGTTTTTGTTAAAAAAGCGCTACTTTACTTTTCAAAACTTTTAAATTTTTCATTTTTTCTAACAACGGGCATCATGTCAAAACCCATTCCCCCTAAAAGAAAATTAAGAAGTATCCCCTTTGGACGTCACATAAACATTTGACTTTCAACCTCTAAATATTTTTAAAAATTTAAATGAAGAACTGCAAATTTTGGGGAAAAATTTTCCCAACCCTTTCTATTTCACCCGGGGAAGCTCAAAATTTCCAAAAATAAAATTTTTGGGGGGCCAAATGTTCGAATCTTATTTCACCACAGAACTTCGGTCTTTGGGAAATTTGGGTTAGTGACATGTTTGCACCCCTTTAATTTTCAAAAAGTACCATCTGTGAAAATTTGAAAAAAAACCCGGACAAAAATTGACGGCGTAGACGAAAAAACCCCTTTTTTTTCACTATTTTTTGCGTGACGTCTTGTGACTTTCTTTGGGGTGCAAAATTGCTTTTTTTAAAAAGCCCCATACTTTTTAGTTTCAAAAACTCTAAAATTTTAAATTTTTCCCTGCCAACGGCCACCCTTTCAAAATCTTCCCCTAAAAAAAAATTTTAAATTAAGAATTTAGGGCTTAGACTCACAGGGAGGGGTAAATTTTTTTGCGTTCTGACTCCTTTAAATTTGTAAAAAGGTTTTGCAAAACTGAAAAAGTGTAAGTTTAAAATTTTAATCCCATCCTGAATCTTTAATCCTAAAATGAAATTTCCGTCCATGTTGGGAATTTATTTAAACCCACAATTTCGGCCCTTTCGGAATTTCGGGAAGCGATAAAAAAGGAAAAAATGTAAATTTTAAATTTAAAATTTTGGTTTTCATCCTGTGAAAATTTTAAAGAAAATCCACCATAAAGACGGGTAGACCCGGAACCCCCATTTTTCCCTATTTTTCGGGCGTCAGGGAGGGCCCATGGGGTGCTCAAAGGGTTTTTGGTTCAAAACATTTTTTACTTTCTTAACTCTAAATTTTTCATTATTTAAACAACGGCATCATTCAAAATCATTCCCCTTTAAAATTTAAAAATTAAAAAATATTTTTTATAAATCACTTTCGTTTATGCGTTCTGACTGAAAAATTTTAAAAAATTTTGCAAAAAACCCCCAAAAAAATGTGTAATTTTCCCCAACCCCCCTATCTCCCCCGAACTTTTTAAAACCAAAAAAATTTTTTTCCCCGGGCCTATTTTCCCCAATCTTTTTTTCCCCGCCACAGGAACTTGGGGTTTTTTTTCCCCGGGGGAATTTTTGCTTACGAAAAATTTTTCCCCCCCTTTTAAATTTAAGGTACCATTTTTTGGGGGAAAAATTTGGGGAAAAAAACCCGGGGGAAAAAATACCTGTAGACCGAACCCCAAAATTTTTTCCCCCTTTTTTTGCTGGGGACGTCAGGGGACGTAAAGGGGGCTGAAAACATTAAAATTAAAAAAATTTTTTAAATACAAAACCAAAAAATTTCATCGCCCCGGGCCTTTAAAAAAAATATTAATATAAGGTTTTTTTGGGGGAAGAAAAAAAATAATAATAATAAAATAATAACTAGATTCTTTTTGGAAAAACAAAATGAAGGCTTTCTGCAAGCTGTTTAATCAAAAAGCAGGAGATAGAATTTTATGAAAAGATAACCTCGGGGAAAATTTCATTTCCCCCTTAAAAAACTGACATAATATTCCGAAAAAGTGCAAATAAAAAAAAACTAAGTTTTTCACTAATTTTTCCCCCGACTCCCTGACGTCAAGGGTCCGGGGAAAAAATTTTTTTGTTCCCCAAAAACAAAATTTTTTTTAAATTTCAAAAATCTAAAAATTTTTAAAAATTTAAAATTTTGAAAACGGCATCTTTTTGGGGAAAACATTGCCCAAAAAAGAAAATTAAAAGTTGCTTTAAAACCCCATGACGTTATTTTGATGCCCCGACTCAAAAATATGTAAAAAATTTTTGCAGGAGAAAAACTGTGAAAAATTTAATTTTTTTAAAAACCCAAAAACCTGAACTTTTTAAAACCAAAAAAAAATTTTTTGGCCCCTTTTTTTCGAATTTATTTCAGCCACAGAATTTCCCCGGTTTTTTCGGAATTTGGGTTTTAATTTGGGGCGGATATCCCCCACCTTTTTCAAGATTCCCCCCCCTGAAAATTTGAAAAAAAAAAACCTTTTTAAAGACGGCTGGGGGGCGCAAAAACCCCTTTTTCATTTTTTTAGCTGTAAAATTTACATAAAGTCTTTTGGGGGTGAAGATTTTTTCCCCAAAAACCCCTTTTCTTTTTTTTCAAAATCTAAAAAATTTTTTTTTTTTTTTTGAACAAATTGCTTCATGTCGATATAGGGCCAAAAAATTTTTAAAATAAAAAATTTTCTTATGAGTCACAATTTTATATGACCCCAGGTTTTTAAAATATATTAAAAATTTTTTCCCCGAACTGAAAAAATGTGAAAATTTTTCCCAAATTTCTTCTAAAAATAAAGGGGTTTTTAAATTTCCAAAATTAAATTTTGGCCCCTTTTTTCGAATTTTTTTTCCCAAAAGGGGATTTTTTTTAAAATTTGGGGGGTTTGGGGGGGGGGGGGGTTTGGGGGGGGGAATTATTTAAAATTTAAAAAATTTGGGGAAAAAATTTTTAAAAAAAAAACCCCGGTTTTTTTAAAGGGGGGGGGTTTTTTTTTTTTTTAGGGGAGGGAAAAAATTTTTTAAATTTTTTTAAGGGTTTGGGTTTAAAATAATTTTAAGAATTTAAATTTCAAGAGTTTTGTTTAAAAGGGGAGCAAATTTTTTTCTTTCCTTTTAATTTTTGGGGTAAAATTTTTATTTTTTGAACTTTGGCACAGGTCGAAATCTTTCCCCCTTAAAAAATTAAAATTAAGAAGTACCATGAGGGGGCAGGGCGTCATTGCGCGGGCCCCCAAAATTTTTAAAAAAATTTTGCAGAACGCAAAATGTGTAAGTTTAACTTTCTTCTCTTTTCCCGAACCCTTTTTTTCCCCAAAATGAAATTTTGGGGCCTTTTTTTCGAATCTTATTCACCACAAATTTTGGGGGCTTTCGGTTTTTCGATTAGCTGACAGGAATGCTCCCCTTTTGGGGTTCAAGATGAAACCCTCTGTAAAAAATTTTTAAGAAAACCCCACCAAAAATGCCCTTTTTTAACGGGAAACCCATTTTTTTACTTTTTTTTACTGTGACGTCATGTGACGTCTTTGGGGGGCGGGGAAAAACATTGAAATAAAATTTCCCCCCTTTTTTTTAATAAGCCAAAAAAGTTAAAACGTCTGGGGCTTTTTGGGAACTATAAAAATAAGCTTTGGGTTTGGGGAAAAAAAAAAGAAAAAATTAAAAAATTAATAAAAATAAAAAAAAACATAAAAAACCCCCCAAAGGGCTTTTGCTTTACAAAAAGTCCTAAAATAACTAATGTCTTTTTGGGGGGGAAAAAAAATGATGGGGCTTTCGGAAAACTGTGTTAATAAAAAAACAGGAGATAGAATTTTTTGTAATGACTCCCCTTTGGGGATATTTCTTTTTCCGGCTGAAAAATTTGGGAAAATTTTTTCCGAAAATTTGGAAAAAAGAAAAGAACAAAAAAATTAGTCTGTGACGTCACTTGACGAAAAGTTATCAAAACCCCCTTTTTAAAATTAGGGGAGAAATTCTGCAGAACTGCAAACTGTTTTGTTTCAACTTTCTATCTCTCCTGAAGTTTTCCCAATCCAAAAAAAGAAATTTTCGGCCCTTTTTTTTCAATTTTAAAATTTTACCCCAGAATTCGGTCTTAGGGAAATTTTGTTTTGCTGACGGTTTTTTACACCTAACTTTAAGTTGTACCATCTGTGAAAAAATTTGGGAAGAAAAACCCCACCAAAATAGGGGGCTGTAGGGGGGTGAACACCTTTTTCATAAAATTTTTGCTCTAAAATTTTAAAATAAAAACTTATTCAAAAGCTTTTTTAAAAAAAAGGGAAAAATTTTTTTCTTTCATAAAACGGGAAAATTTTTTTTATTTGAACAACGGGGTCATGCAAAAAAATTTTTTTCCCAAAAAATGAAAATTAAAAGTAGTTTTTGGACTAACAGGGGCGCCCCATATGACTCACGCCTAAAATTTTGGAAAAAAATTTCTGCAAAAACTGCAAACTGTGAAATTTTTTTCAAATTTCCCCACCCCATCCTCCCCCTTTTTAAACCAAAAAAGGGAAATTTTTTCCCCCCAATTTTTCGAATCTTTTTTTCACCCCCCAAAATTTTCGGTCCTTTGGGGAAATTTCTTTTTTTATGACAGGATATGCCCAAACCTTTATTCAAGTTCCCCCTTTTCTGTAAAAATTTGAAAAAATTTTTCCCCCAAAAAAAATGACGGCTTTAAGGGGCGAACACCTTTTTAATTTTTTTTTAGCTGTGACGTCATGTCCCGCCCTTAGGGTGAAAAAAAATTTTTTTGGGAAATAAAAATTTTTCCTGGGGGTCCTAAAAAGCCATAAAAATTTCACCCCCCTTGGACTTTTTGCAACATTTTAAAAAAAAGCTTTTTGGGGGGGAAAAAAAAAGAAAAAAAATTTTAACTAATTCTTTCGTTTAAACAAAAAAAAGGGTTTTTTTTGCAACATCTGCTTTTATAGTATATATAGAAAACCCCCAAAAAATAGATAATCCCCCCAAAAAATTGAAACCCTTTCTATCCCTCTTTTTCTTATAAAAAGCCCCAAATAGAACACTTTTTGTAAAAATTTTTTAAAAAAAATCCGCCCCTATCTTGCACATGTATTTACTTTTCAACATTTTACGGGTCATAAACATAAAAAAAAAATTTTAACGTTTTCAAATGAATTTTTTTAAATTTTTTATTACACTAAAATTTTTTTTCACCCAACCTCAGTTGAAAAACCCTTTTTTAAATTTTTTAAACCCCCTTTTTTGGGGAAAAAAGTTAAAATTTAATTTTTGTATAGTGCTAATCCTTTCGACACTGAAAAACCCTGGGGTTTAAAGTTTTTTTAGCTTTTTGGGGGTTTTGGGTTTCCCCCTAGTTTTCCCAAAAAATTTTTCCGGGGAAATTTTAAAAATTTTGGTTTTATTTTTTTGGAAAGGGAAACCCTCCCACCCCAAAAACGATGCAAAAAGAATATTTTTAAACATAACAAGGGGGGGTTTTTAGATGGTCTAAAATGGGGGGGCCCGCGTGTAAATTTTTTAAAAGGGTTGAAAAACCCGCTCGCTAGTCCCTTTGTTTTGCAAATACGGTTTTTGGGGCTTTTTGCCTTTTTTCCCTGAAAATTAAAATTCAATGGTTTTTTTTTGGGGGAAAAAGTCAACATTCGACAAAAAAAAAAACAACAAACAACAAAAAAAAAAAAAAAAAAAACAAGATTTTTGCCCATCAAAATTTTTTAAATTTTTTTTTTTTTTTTTTTTTTTTTTTTTTTTTTGGGGGGGTTGGCCCCCAAAATTTTTCTTGGGACCCCTGCGCGGCCCCTTTTTCCCCCTTTTTTTTTTTGATGGGATGATTATGGGAAAAAACTTATTTTCCATGTAAAAATTTTTTAATGAAGTCCCCAAATTTTTTTAAAATTGGTACCTTTTTAAAGCTCTTAAAACATGCTAATTTTACATGCATTTTAAAAATTTAAAAAATTATCTTCAACGTTTCTAGATTTTGACTGGTTTTTAAAACCCCCAAAGGGGGAAAACAGCCAAAATTATCAGCCCCCAAATTAGTTTATTTTTATTTAGTTTTTTTTTTCTTTTAACTTTGTATTGCTTTTAAAAAATTTTAATAAACAAATTTTTTGGAAAAAGTTATTATTTAGCCCCCTTAAAATTTTTTTTTTATTTCATATATTTACAAAAAATCGATATTTTTTGAATAAAGGCTACATATATGCAGTAGGGGGGGTGAAATCAAAAATTTTTCCCTCACGTGCTAATAACCCAATAAAAATTTCTCGTCCCCCCGGGGTATTTCAACTTAAAATTTAAAAAAAAACGTTTTTTTTTAGGAAGAAAAAAAAAAATAATAAAAAAAAAAAAAGACGTCACGTGGGCGTCAAATTTTTTGTTTATTTTCCATTAATTTTGGTTTTAAACACCCCCCGACCACTAACTGAAAAAAATTTCAACTTTTTTTCTCAAATAGGACAGTTTTTTTAACATTTAAATTTTTTACGTCCAGGTTTTTAAACTTTTGGGGGCCCCCCCCTATATGCTTGGGGCTTTTCGGGTTTTGAAAAAAAAGGGCACCGGGTTTTACCAATAAGAAAAAAAATATACACATTCTGTTAAAATTTTATGAAAAAAAGGGTTCCCTAAACAATGGCCTGGACCGCGTACAAAAAATTTTTTTTCTATTTTTAAGGGGTGGCGTAAAATGACCATAGGGTTCTGAAAAAAATTTTTTAAAAAAGGAAAAAATTTTTGCATTTTGAAAAAAAGCGGCATTAAAATTTTTTTTTTGCCCCCTAAATTTAAAATATAAAATTTTAAAAATTTTTAAATTAGAAATTCATTATCATTAATGACGTCACGTGACGTTTATATGACATTTATTTCCAAAAGTTTTAAGCTCCCAAACCCCCATACTGACCCAATACCTCTTTTTTTTTCAAATTGGGCCCATTTTATAAAAAAATTTTAAAATTTTACGACCTTTTGGGTTTTTTAAATTTTTGGGGAAAAAGGTAAAAGAACCTTGGACTTTTCGAATTTTTAAAAACGGGCACCGGGGTGCAAAAACTAGAACTTTAAAAAACAAAATTTTTGGGGAAAATTTGGGGTAAAAAAGGGTTTCATAAAAAAAGGGTTTTAGCCCCGGGGGAAAAAATTTTTTAAAAAATTTTTTTCCGGGGACTTTTATTTTGGGGTCATGGGGATATAAAAAAATTTTTGAAATAAAAATTTTTTGGGGTTTTTTTAAAACATGGTTTTAAAAATTTTCATTGCCTTTCAAAAATTTCAACATATAAATATTTTGTTAATATTAAAATACTTTCATATTTAAAGTCACTGAGTCATTGAGAAATTTTTTCACCAAAATTTTTAAAACTTCTAGAACCTATTTTCGACTAAATATAACTTTCTTTTTTAAAATTTGGAAGATTTTTAAAGCTTTTTAAAAAATTTACGACCTTGGTTCCCTCTTGGATTGCTATGAAACCATGGACTTTCAAATTTTTTGAAAAACGGACACCGGAGCACAACTAGAATAAATTATACCAATCTTTGAAAATTTGATGAAAATCGTTCACAAAACAATGGCTGTAACCGCCGTAAAAAACCTTTTTTTGCAAAATTTAAATTTTACTCATATGCGTCATAGGCATATGAAAATCATAGAAATCAAAATTTCCTACGTGGCTAATAAGTCATAAAAATTTCATCCCTAGGAGTATGCAACATAGAAAAAAAGCGTTTAGTTAGGAAGAAAAAAAGAATAAAATAATAATAAGAAGAAAACTAGATGTATTCGTAAAAAAACGAATGATAGGATTTCTGAAATGTGTTAATGCAAAAGCAGGGGGATAAGGGTTTCTGAAATGACCTTACCCTGGTATATTTCATGTTCATGCTGAAACAATTGACTTTTAAAAATTCCAAATTAGGCAAATGTAAAAAATAAGTATTGTCTGGGAGTCACATGACCATATGATATCATAACTCTAAACTATGAAAAAGAAATTCTGCAGAACTGCAAACTGTTTTAAGTTTCAACTTTCTTTCTCATCCTGAAGCTTCTCTATCCTAAAATGAAATTTTCGGTCCTATGTTTTGAACTTTTTTCAGCCACAGAACTTCGGTCTTTGGGAAATTTTCCCGGTTTACTGACAGGTATGCAAACTTTGATTAAGATTACCATTGTGAAAATTTGAAGAAAATCCAAACCATAAATAGCGGCTGTAACGGGGAAACCATTTTTTACCTAAATTTGCTTTGAGTCACAGACGTCAAAAGTGTGCTAAAGAGTTTTGTTCAAAGGGCAATTTTACTGTCATAACTCTGAAATTTTTGTTATTCTGAACAATGGCTTCATGTCAAAATATTGCCCAAAAAAATTAAAATTAAGAAGTATGCTTATGCGTCACAAAAAAAAGTCCAATGACGTCAAAAACTAAGATATATGTAGAAATTCTGCAAATTTTAAACTGTGTAGGTTTCAAATTTCTATTCATCCTGAGCTCTTTTTTTCCAAAATAAATTTCGGTCCTAGTTTCAATCTTATTTCCCACAAACTTCGGTCTTTGGGAAAATTTTGGTAAGTTGCAGGATATGCACAAAGAGTTTCATAATGTAAACCCTCTGTGAAAATTTGAAGAAAATCCGACCATAAATGACCCTGTAAAAGCCGAAACCCATTTTTCCCCTAATTTTTCTGTTTGACGTCTTTTGACGTATAGGGTGCTGATGGGTGCTTTTTTTCAAAAGACAAATACTTTCCTTTCATAACTCTTTAAATTTTCATTATTCTGAACAACTGGAATCCTGTCGAAAAACATTTTCCCCAAAATAAAATTAAGAAGTTTGCTTATACGTCACTTGACCTTTATATGAAAGTCACGACTAAATTTTTTGGAAAATTTTTGCAGAACTGCAAAACTGTGTTTAATTTCAACTTTTCCATCCTGAACCTTTTATCCTAAAATGAAATTTTCGGTCCTATTTTCGAATCTTTTTCAGCCACAGAACTTCGTTTTCGGAATTTTGGTTAGCTGAAGGAAAATGCGACACCTTGATTCAAATGTACCATCTGTTTAAAATTTTGAAGAAAATCCGCCCCTTTAAAAGACGGCTGAGAGGGGCGAACACCTTTTTTCCTTTTTTTTAGCTGTGACGTCACATGGGCGTTTATAGGGTGCTGAAGAGCTTTTGTTCAAAAGCGTACTTCCTTTCAATAAACTGAAATTTTCTTTTTTCGAACAATGGCATCATGTTGAAATCATTGCCCTAAAAAAATTAAGAAAATATGTTTTGGACGTTTACATGACGTCATTTTTGACGTCACGCCTCCAAATATTTTTTAGAACCCGCAGAACTGCAAAATGTGTAAGTTTCAACTTTCTAAAACTATCCTGAAGCTTTTTTTTTCCTAAAAAATTAAATTTTCGGTCCCATTTCGAATCTTATTTCACCACAGAATTTCGGGGCTTTCGGAATTTGGTTTAGGCTACGGAAAGCAACCTTTGATTCAAGATGTACCATCTGTAAAAATTTGAAGAAAATCCGACCATAAATGACGGCTGTAGAGCGCGAACACCATTTTTCACTATTTTTAGCTGTGACGTCATGTGACGTCATAGGGTGCTGAAAATCATTGAAATCAAAATTTCCTCACGTGACTAATAAGCCATAAAAATTTCATCGTCCTAGGACTATTGCAACATATAAAAATAAGCGTTTAGTTAGGAAGAAGAAAAGAATAATAATAATAATAATAAACATAACAAACCCAATAGGACTTTCTGCTTTAGGCAGAAAGTCCTAATAACTAGACTTCTTTTGTTTTGAACAAAAGATAGGGCTTTCTGCACTGCAAACCATGACAAACCTGGTGTTTTTCAAATTTTGGCAAACCTATATAATCCTGCACAATGAAGTCGTAATATATAATCTGAAAACCTTCATGCTGTGCAGCGCGGATGAACTTTGGTAGCTTTTTTAAGTTTTGATGTCATGTGACGTCATATGAAAATTTTACTCATTAAATCTTAATGTTCATGATTACCTACATAGGACATTAAATTTTCATTGTCTATGAACCTTTGCAACATGAGTAAATTGACATTCAAGAATCGGAAATTCTCTACAATTTGATGACGTCATATGACGTTCATCTTTACAAAATGCAAAGGAAACACAGAGACGTATAAGCTCGCTAAATATCAAATTTCTATCTCATCTAGAAACGATTTGATACGTATTTAAAATTTGACGTCCTTGGTTCGAATCTTGGATTCGTCAAAGAACCTTAGTTCTTTCGAATCTTGGCAAACCTATAGAATCCTGCACAATGAGGTCGTAATATATAACTTCTGTGAAGATTCCATGCCAATCTATCAATAAATGACGGCTGTACAGAGCGGACAAACTTTGGTAGTTATTTATAGTTCTGACGTTATGTGACGTCATATGAACATTTTAAACATTGAATCTAAATGTTCCTGATTATGTACAATTTAATTTGCATTGTCTATGAAGCTTTGCAACATGAGGAAAATTGACATCAAGAAATCGGAAATTCTATACAACTTGATGACGTCATATGACGTCATATGACGTTCATCTTTACAAAATGCAAAGGAAACAAAGAGATATATAATCTCGCCAAATATCAACTTTCTATCTCATCTAGAAACGATTTTATACGTATTTGAAATTTGACGTCCTTGGTTCGAATCTTGGATTCGCCATAGAACCTTTGCTTTTCGAATCTTGGCAAACCTATATAATCCTGCATAATGAGATCGTAAATATATAACTTCTGTGAAAATTCCATGCCAATCCGTCCATAAATGACGGCTATACAGCGCGTACAAACTTTGGTAGCTATTTTAGTTCTGACGTCATGTGACGTCATATGAAAATTTTAAACATTGGATCAAAATTAACATGATCACCTTCAAAGGATTTTCAATTTCCATTGTTTATGAACCTTGCAACAAGAGTAAATTGACATCAAGAAATCGGAAATTCTATACAACTTCATGACGTCATATTACGTCATATGACGTTCATCTTAACATAATGCAAAGGAAACACAGAGTCGTATGATCTCGCCAAAATATCAACTTTCTATCTCACCTAGAAACGTTTTTTATATGGATTTGAAATTTGACGTCCTTGGTTCGAATCTTGGATTCGCCATAGAACCTTAGTTCTTTCGAATCTTGGCAAACCTATATAATCCTGCACAATGAGGTCGTAATATATAACTTCTGTGAAAATTCCATGCCAATCCGTCCATAAATGACGGCTGTACAGCGCGTACAAACTTTGGTAGCTATTTTTAGTTCTGACGTCAAAATTTTAAACATTGAATCTAAATGTTCATGACTACCTACATAGGACATTGAATTTTCATTGTCTATGAACCTTTGCAACATGAGTAAATTGACATCAAGAAATCGGAAATTCTATACAACTTGATGACGTCATATGACGTCACATGACGTTCATCTTTACAAAATGCAAAGGAAACACAGAGACATATAATCTCGCCAAATATCAACTTTCTATCTCATCTAGAATCGATTTTATATGGATTTGAAATTTGACGTCCTTGGTTCGAATCTTGGATTCGCCATAGAACCTTAGTTCTTTCGAATCTTGGCAAACCTATATAATCCTGCACAATGAGGTCTTAATATATAACTTCTGTGAAAATTCCATGACAATCCGTCCATAAATGACGGCTGTACAGCGCGTACAAACTTTGGTAGCTATTTTTAGTTCTGACGTCATGTGACGTCATGTGAAGATAAAAATAATATATTCCAAAATGCCATTGCTTCAGGTGTCTGTTGATAGAATTTCTTTGTCCTAGACCTTCAGCAACTTAATGAAATAACAACATGAAAAGGTTGGAAAAAAAGAATAATAATAATAAAAGACAGAACAAACCCAATAGGTCTTTCTGCGAAAAGCAGAAAGCCCTAATAAACAGTACAAACCCAATAGGACTTTCTGCTTTAGGCAGAAAGTCCTAATAATAACAAGAATAAACAGTACAAACCCAAGAGGACTTTCTGCTTTAGGCAGAAAGTCCTAACTAGATTTCATTCGTTGATACGAATGATAGGACTTTCTGCTAACATTGAAAAATATAAAGATTAATACCATTAGAAAGAATATATATTAAATTCCCTACCTTTTATATTTTTTTTTTCGTATGGACGTCTCATGCATGAACTTTGTGATATCGCTTTCCTATAACTTGACCAAGTTTAGTAGTCTAGGAACCAAAATAAATGGCCTGAAAATCCCGACAATTCCATTGTAGCATATTTGGGTCTAGTTTTATAGGTATTCAAAAAATAAGCAGTTAAACTTAAATCTATTAATTCTGCATATCAAAATTCTTGTTTTAATTTCGTGTACAGTCGCGGGAATAAAACCGTAAATGCTACCATGCAATAGAATCGTCGACGCGTGTAGCCTCGTTAGTTAAATTCCAATAACGCTTGTTCATACTATCGAGACGACTGTATTACACAAAGTTACTCCACTTTGCGCCTTTAGGTAACGGACAAATTAGCTTGCAGTGTCTTGAACGGATGACATGTGTTGATTATTTTGTTTCAAACGTTTACACTTATACACGCCCATGGTATCTCAAGCTGGCAATTAAATTACATTGTACTATAACATGTATTTTCACATAGGTTATCATTTATCATAAATTTGGAATATAGCTTGTACAACATTTATCGATTGATGCAACAATAAAGTCGGGAAATTGCAATGTTTCAACAACGGTCTAAATGACATATGTCAAAACGCTCAAAGGATTATGGGTAACGCAATGCTGCAACTGATATGTATATGTAACGTAAATAAAATGATTTGACAAAACATTAAATCATTGTCAACACTTGTTTAGTTTTTTGTTGTTTTTTTTTGTTTTGTTTTTTTTTTGGGGGGGGGGTGGGGTTAACGTCCCACCGACAGCATTTCAGTCATTTGGAGAAGATGTCTACTTAATGCTGTTATAGTGCTGCCATAGTGCAGTATCACGCACAGGCTACCGGCGTGGGACCCCCCAATGATACAAAGTAACAATTCAAAACACATTTTATAACAAAATTTCACAATTCAAGAAAATAAATTGATATCATAAAATAAGAAAAGGTATGTAACTCTCCGTTCAAAATCTATAGGAAAACTGACATGGTCGTATTCTGAGCTTCGTATCTGACACAATTTTCAGCCGATTTCAAATATGCTGGGCTTGTTCAACGCAGAAACAATAGGCCTTTTTGTTGCCGAGTCGATTTTCTATCTAAGATAAACTACAAAGACAATACAAGTCACGAAACTCAATGGAAACTGTACTCGGACACGATGTGACCGAAGCAATGCATATCACAGTCAATGCTTTTTTCAACGGCAACTTCACAGAAATACAATATTTCCAACAAATACCCATATTAAACAATAAATTATGTATTTATTTAATTCTCACAAGTAATGCTTTTTCTAGAAGTCGCTAGTATCGATGCATTCCGCCCTCATTCCACTGTTGCATTTTGTTATGACTAGCTACTACCATATTGAATTGGTTATCGGCTTTTGTGATGATTACAATATGACATTGGGGAACCAGCGATTATGGTAGCCGTCAGTCATAAAATGCAACAGTGGAATGAGGGCGGTATGCATCGATTCTAACGACTTCTGGAAAAAAGAATAACTTGTGCGAATTAAAATAAATACATAATTTATTGTTAACATGGGTATTTGTTGGAAATATAGTATTTCTGTATTTCGAACCCACGACCTCCCGCTCCCGAGGCGGACGCTCTAACCACTCGGCCACCGGGAACGGTACACTTGTTTAGCCAGAAATATCAATATGATATAAGTAAAAAGATTTTCTTTCAATTTATATGACTAATGCATATCTGTAAACTTACATTTTCCGAAAATGCTTCAATTAAGGTGAAAGCGAAAGTAGGATATTTTATGAAAATTCTTACCATTGGCTATGAATTCGAAAACATCATTTAAATTAAAATTCTCACTTTTTTTCTAATGATTCTTAAGATATCAGCCGTAAAACTCTGACATGACGGCAAAATCGCTGAAATTCTACTTGTTTAAATTCGTATTTTTGATGTAACTTCCTTATACTTTGATCAATTTCCAAACTTTAGGTACCAAAATAATCGTCTTAAATTTCTCTACATTTTACACGCTTTATCTATAGGAATATTTTTAATATTTTTTGAGATACAAGCTCTTAAACCACCTAGAAAATGAAAAAATCACCAAAGCTATATGCACGAATTTCGTTTTTTCCCCATTACTCCATGAATCTTAGGTCAATCATTAAGCATCAAAAGAACGGCCAAACATTGCTCTACAAATAATATTCATCATCATATTTTCAAAAATCAAAGGATTTCGAGATATAAACTGTTAAACACACTGAGGGTTACCGAATTTTTGTTTTTCCGCCATAACTCAACCGATTCAATCCCGATCATCAAAAACTAAATATCATCTGAAAGGTCTTTCTAAGCACTACAAATTATATGCATAGTGTCTCGATATAATTTTTTCCGTTTTTGAGATATTTAAGGCCGAAGAA
This sequence comes from Solen grandis, assembly GCA_021229015.1. Classification (NCBI taxonomy): domain Eukaryota; kingdom Metazoa; phylum Mollusca; class Bivalvia; order Adapedonta; family Solenidae; genus Solen; species Solen grandis. Next base: position 5,828,063 of record CM037791.1, on the reverse strand, counting down.
AAAGCCGATAATTGATATATGACCTTGACCTTTGGGATTTTCCGGAAACGGAAGTGACATGGCTCCATAGAATCTAATACTGCATCTTCAGACAAAATTTCAAGCAAATCATACAAAAAATAAAGCCTCCAGGGCTTAAAAACCGTTAAGTTTTAATACGAAAGTTTTATTAGCATTATGACGTCATGTGACGTCATATGGCATTCATCTTTTCAGAATGTAAAGAAGACCTAGAGACTAATATAGTCCAAATATCAGCTTTCTAGCTCTTCTGGAAGCGATTTTATACGCATTTGAAATTTGACGTCATTAGTTCGAATCTTGGATTCGCCATAAAACCTTTGCCTTTTCGAATTTGGAAACAAGGACATCGAAAGGCACAACTAGAGCCTAACATACACATTCTGTGAAATTTTGATGAAAATCGGTCCAGAAATAATGGCTGTAGACCGCGAACAAACTTTTTCACCTGACGTCGAATCTGACGTTATATGACGTCATATGAATATGAAATTCATTGCATCCGAAAGCTCATGGTTTGAAATATATGCCATAAAATTTTCATTGTTCTGAGTCAATGGCAACACCTCAAAATTAACACAAATATAAGAGGAAGAAAAAAAGAATAATAAGAACTAGATTTCATTCGTTGATACGAATGATAGGACTTTCTGCTAACATTGAAAAATATAAAGATTAATACCGTTAGAAAGAATATATATTAAATTCTCTACCTTTTTTTTTTTTTTTTTCGTATGGACTTCTCATGCATGAACTTTGTGATATCGCTTTCCTATAACTTGACCAAGTTTAGTAGTCTAGGAACCAAAATAAATGGCCTGAAAATCCCGACAATTCCATTGTAGCATATTTGGGTCTAGTTTTATAGGTATTCAAAAAATAAGCAGTTAAACTTAAATCTATTAATTCTGCATATCAAAATTCTTGTTTTAATTTCGTGTACAGTCGCGGGAATAAAAAAGTAAATGCTACCATGCAATAGAATCGTCGACGCGTGTAGCCTCGTTAGTTAAATTCCAATAACGCTTGTTCATACTATCGAGACGACTGTATTACACAAAGTTACTCCACTTTGCGCCTTTAGGTAACGGACAAATTAGCTTGCAGTGTCTTGAACGGATGACATGTGTTGATTATTTTGTTTCAAACGTTTACACTTATACACGCCCATGGTATCTCAAGCTGGCAATTAAATTACATTGTACTATAACATGTATTTTCACATAGGTTATCATTTATCATAAATTTGGAATATAGCTTGTACAACATTTATCGATTGATGCAACAAAAAGTCGGGAAATTGCAATGTTTCAACAACGGTCTAAATGACATATGTCAAAACGCTCAAAGGATTATGGGTAACGCAATGCTGCAACTGATATGTATATGTAACGTAAATAAAATGATTTGACAAAACATTAAATCATTGTCAACACTTGTTTAGTTTTTTGTTGTTTTTTTTGTTTTGTTTTTTTTTTTGGGGGGGGGGGGGGTGGGGTTAACGTCCCACCGACAGCATTTCAGTCATTTGGAGAAGATGTCTACTTAATGCTGTTATAGTGCTGCCATAGTGCAGTATCACGCACAGGCTACCGGCGTGGGACCCCCCAATGATACAAAGTAACAATTCAAAACACATTTTATAACAAAATTTCACAATTCAAGAAAATAAATTGATATCATAAAATAAGAAAAGGTATGTAACTCTCCGTTCAAAATCTATAGGAAAACTGACATGGTCGTATTCTGAGCTTCGTATCTGACACAATTTTCAGCCGATTTCAAATATGCTGGGCTTGTTCAACGCAGAAACAATAGGCCTTTTTGTTGCCGAGTCGATTTTCTATCTAAGATAAACTACAAAGACAATACAAGTCACGAAACTCAATGGAAACTGTACTCGGACACGATGTGACCGAAGCAATGCATATCACAGTCAATGCTTTTTTCAACGGCAACTTCACAGAAATACAATATTTCCAACAAATACCCATATTAAACAATAAATTATGTATTTATTTAATTCTCACAAGTAATGCTTTTTCTAGAAGTCGCTAGTATCGATGCATTCCGCCCTCATTCCACTGTTGCATTTTGTTATGACTAGCTACTACCATATTGAATTGGTTATCGGCTTTTGTGATGATTACAATATGACATTGGGGAACCAGCGATTATGGTAGCCGTCAGTCATAAAATGCAACAGTGGAATGAGGGCGGTATGCATCGATTCTAACGACTTCTGGAAAAAAGAATAACTTGTGCGAATTAAATAAATACATAATTTATTGTTAACATGGGTATTTGTTGGAAATATAGTATTTCTGTATTTCGAACCCACGACCTCCCGCTCCCGAGGCGGACGCTCTAACCACTCGGCCACCGGGAACGGTACACTTGTTTAGCCAGAAATATCAATATGATATAAGTAAAAAGATTTTCTTTCAATTTATATGACTAATGCATATCTGTAAACTTACATTTTCCGAAAATGCTTCAATTAAGGTGAAAGCGAAAGTAGGATATTTTATGAAAATTCTTACCATTGGCTATGAATTCGTATTTTTTATGTAACTTCCTTATTTTTTTTATCAATTTCAAAACTCTAGGTGCCAAAATAATCGTCTTAAAATTCTCTACATCTCACTTGCTTAATGTAAGAACTTTTTTTCTAATGATTCTTAAGATATCAGCCGTAAAACTCTGACATGACGGCAAAATCGCTGAAATTCTACTTGTTTAAATTCGTATTTTTGATGTAACTTCCTTATACTTTGATCAATTTCCAAACTTTAGGTACCAAAATAATCGTCTTAAATTTCTCTACATTTTACACGCTTTATCTATAGGAATATTTTTAATATTTTTTGAGATACAAGCTCTTAAACCACCTAGAAAATGAAAAAATCACCAAAGCTATATGCACGAATTTCGTTTTTTCCCCATTACTCCATGAATCTTAGGTCAATCATTAAGCATCAAAAGAACGGCCAAACATTGCTCTACAAATAATATTCATCATCATATTTTCAAAAATCAAAGGATTTCGAGATATAAACTGTTAAACACACTGAGGGTTACCGAATTTTTGTTTTTCCGCCATAACTCAACCGATTCAATCCCGATCATCAAAAACTAAATATCATCTGAAAGGTCTTTCTAAGCACTACAAATTATATGCATAGTGTCTCGATATAATTTTTTCCGTTTTTGAGATATTTAAGGCCGAAGAAAAAGCCGATAATTGATATATGACCTTGACCTTTGGGATTTTCCGGAAACGGAAGTGACATGGCTCCATAGAATCTAATACTGCATCTTCAGACAAAATTTCAAGCAAATCATACAAAAAATAAAGCCTCCAGGGCTTAAAACCGTTAAGTTTTAATACGAAAGTTTTATTAGCATTATGACGTCATGTGACGTCATTAGTTCGAATCTTGGATTCGCCATAAAACCTTTGCCTTTTCGAATTTGGAAACAAGGACATCGAAAGGCACAACTAGAGCCTAACATACACATTCTGTGAAATTTTGATGAAAATCGGTCCAGAAATAATGGCTGTAGACCGCGAACAAACTTTTTCACCTGACGTCGAATCTGACGTTATATGACGTCATATGAATATGAAATTCATTGCATCCGAAAGCTCATGGTTTGAAATATATGCCATAAAATTTTCATTGTTCTGAGTCAATGGCAACACCTCAAAATTAACACAAATATAAGAGGAAGAAAAAAAGAATAATAAGAACTAGATTTCATTCGTTGATACGAATGATAGGACTTTCTGCTAACATTGAAAAATATAAAGATTAATACCGTTAGAAAGAATATATATTAAATTCTCTACCTTTTTTTTTTTTTTTTTCGTATGGACTTCTCATGCATGAACTTTGTGATATCGCTTTCCTATAACTTGACCAAGTTTAGTAGTCTAGGAACCAAAATAAATGGCCTGAAAATCCCGACAATTCCATTGTAGCATATTTGGGTCTAGTTTTATAGGTATTCAAAAAATAAGCAGTTAAACTTAAATCTATTAATTCTGCATATCAAAATTCTTGTTTTAATTTCGTGTACAGTCGCGGGAATAAAAAAGTAAATGCTACCATGCAATAGAATCGTCGACGCGTGTAGCCTCGTTAGTTAAATTCCAATAACGCTTGTTCATACTATCGAGACGACTGTATTACACAAAGTTACTCCACTTTGCGCCTTTAGGTAACGGACAAATTAGCTTGCAGTGTCTTGAACGGATGACATGTGTTGATTATTTTGTTTCAAACGTTTACACTTATACACGCCCATGGTATCTCAAGCTGGCAATTAAATTACATTGTACTATAACATGTATTTTCACATAGGTTATCATTTATCATAAATTTGGAATATAGCTTGTACAACATTTATCGATTGATGCAACAATAAAGTCGGGAAATTGCAATGTTTCAACAACGGTCTAAATGACATATGTCAAAACGCTCAAAGGATTATGGGTAACGCAATGCTGCAACTGATATGTATATGTAACGTAAATAAAATGATTTGACAAAACATTAAATCATTGTCAACACTTGTTTAGTTTTTTGTTGTTTTTTTTGTTTTGTTTTTTTTTTTGGGGGGGGGGGGTGGGGTTAACGTCCCACCGACAGCATTTCAGTCATTTGGAGAAGATGTCTACTTAATGCTGTTATAGTGCTGCCATAGTGCAGTATCACGCACAGGCTAACCGGCGTGGGACCCCCAATGATACAAAGTAACAATTCAAAACACATTTTATAACAAAATTTCACAATTCAAGAAAATAAATTGATATCATAAAATAAGAAAAGGTATGTAACTCTCCGTTCAAAATCTATAGGAAAACTGACATGGTCGTATTCTGAGCTTCGTATCTGACACAATTTTCAGCCGATTTCAAATATGCTGGGCTTGTTCAACGCAGAAACAATAGGCCTTTTTGTTGCCGAGTCGATTTTCTATCTAAGATAAACTACAAAGACAATACAAGTCACGAAACTCAATGGAAACTGTACTCGGACACGATGTGACCGAAGCAATGCATATCACAGTCAATGCTTTTTTCAACGGCAACTTCACAGAAATACAATATTTCCAACAAATACCCATATTAAACAATAAATTATGTATTTATTTAATTCTCACAAGTAATGCTTTTTCTAGAAGTCGCTAGTATCGATGCATTCCGCCCTCATTCCACTGTTGCATTTTGTTATGACTAGCTACTACCATATTGAATTGGTTATCGGCTTTTGTGATGATTACAATATGACATTGGGGAACCAGCGATTATGGTAGCCGTCAGTCATAAAATGCAACAGTGGAATGAGGGCGGTATGCATCGATTCTAACGACTTCTGGAAAAAAGAATAACTTGTGCGAATTAAATAAATACATAATTTATTGTTAACATGGGTATTTGTTGGAAATATAGTATTTCTGTATTTCGAACCCACGACCTCCCGCTCCCGAGGCGGACGCTCTAACCACTCGGCCACCGGGAACGGTACACTTGTTTAGCCAGAAATATCAATATGATATAAGTAAAAAGATTTTCTTTCAATTTATATGACTAATGCATATCTGTAAACTTACATTTTCCGAAAATGCTTCAATTAAGGTGAAAGCGAAAGTAGGATATTTTATGAAAATTCTTACCATTGGCTATGAATTCGTATTTTTTATGTAACTTCCTTATTTTTTTTTCAATTTCAAAACTCTAGGTGCCAAAATAATGTCTTAAAATTCTCTACATCTCACTTAGAACTTTTTTTCTAATGATTCTTAAGATATCAGCCGTAAAACTCTGACATGACGGCAAAATCGCTGAAATTCTACTTGTTTAAATTCGTATTTTTGATGTAACTTCCTTATACTTTGATCAATTTCCAAACTTTAGGTACCAAAATAATCGTCTTAAATTTCTCTACATTTTACACGCTTTATCTATAGGAATATTTTTAATATTTTTTGAGATACAAGCTCTTAAACCACCTAGAAAATGAAAAAATCACCAAAGCTATATGCACGAATTTCGTTTTTTCCCCATTACTCCATGAATCTTAGGTCAATCATTAAGCATCAAAAGAACGGCCAAACATTGCTCTACAAATAATATTCATCATCATATTTTCAAAAATCAAAGGATTTCGAGATATAAACTGTTAAACACACTGAGGGTTACCGAATTTTCATTTTTCCGCCATAACTCAACCGATTCAATCCCGATCATCAAAAACTAAATATCATCTGAAAGGTCTTTCTAAGCACTACAAATTATATGCATAGTGTCTCGATATAATTTTTTCCGTTTTTGAGATATTTAAGGCCGAAGAAAAAGCCGATAATTGATATATGACCTTGACCTTTGGGATTTTCCGGAAACGGAAGTGACATGGCTCCATAGAATCTAATACTGCATCTTCAGACAAAATTTCAAGCAAATCATACAAAAAATAAAGCCTCCAGGGCTTAAAAACCGTTAAGTTTTAATACGAAAGTTTTATTAGCATTATGACGTCATGTGACGTCATATGGCATTCATCTTTTCAGAATGTAAAGAAGACCTAGAGACTAATAGTCAGTCCAAATATCAGCTTTCTAGCTCTTCTGGAAGCGATTTTATACGCATTTGAAATTTGACGTCATTAGTTCGAATCTTGGATTCGCCATAAAACCTTTGCCTTTTCGAATTTGGAAACAAGGACATCGAAAGGCACAACTAGAGCCTAACATACACATTCTGTGAAATTTTGATGAAAATCGGTCCAGAAATAATGGCTGTAGACCGCGAACAAACTTTTTCACCTGACGTCGAATCTGACGTTATATGACGTCATATGAATATGAAATTCATTGCATCCGAAAGCTCATGGTTTGAAATATATGCCATAAAATTTTCATTGTTCTGAGTCAATGGCAACACCTCAAAATTAACACAAATATAAGAGGAAGAAAAAAAGAATAATAAGAACTAGATTTCATTCGTTGATACGAATGATAGGACTTTCTGCTAACATTGAAAAATATAAAGATTAATACCGTTAGAAAGAATATATATTAAATTCTCTACCTTTTTTTTTTTTTTTTTGTATGGATTCTCATGCATGAACTTTATGATATCGCTTTCCTATAACTTGACCAAGTTTAGTATTCTAGGTACCAAAATAAATGGCCTGAAAATCCCGACAATTCCATTGTAGCATATTTGGGTCTAGTTTTATAGGTATTCAAAATATAAGCAATTGAACTTAAATCTATAAATTCTGCATATCAAAATTCTTTTTTTTTATTTTCGTGTACTGTCGCGGGAATAAAAAAATAAATGCTACCATGCGATAGAATCGTCGACGAGTGTAGCCTCGTTAGTTAAATTCCAATAACGCTTGTTCATACGATCGAGACGACTGTATTACACAAAGTTACTCCATTTTGCGCTTTTAGCTAACGGACAAATTAGCTTGCAGCGTCTTGAATGGATGACATGTGTTGATTATTTTGTTTCAAACGTTTACACTTATACACGCTCATGGTATCTCAAGCTGGCAATTAAATTACATTGTACTATAACATATATTTTCACATAGGTTATCATTTATCATAAATTTGGAATATAGCTTGTACAACATTTATCGATTGATGCAACAATAAAGTCGGGAAATTGCAATGTTTCAACAACGGTCTAAATGACATATGTCAAAACGCTCAAAGGATTATGGGTAACGCAATGCTGCAACTGATATGTATATGTAACGTAAATAAAATGATTTGACAAAACATTAAATCATTGTCAACACTTGTTTAGTTGATGTTTTCTTTTTTTGTTGTTGTTGGGTTTAACGTCCCACCGACAGTATTTCAGTCATTTGGAGACGATGTCTACTTAATGCTGTTATAGTGCTGCCATAGTGCAGTATCACGCACAGGCTACCGGCGTGGGACCCCCCAATGATACAAAGTAACAATTTAAAACACATTTTATAACAAAATTTCACAATTCAAGAAAATAAATTGATATCATAAAATAAGAAAAGGTATGTAACTCTCCGTTCAAAATCTATAAGAAAACTGACATGGTCGTATTCTGAGCTTCGTATCTGACACAATTTTCTACCGATTTCAAATATGCTGGGCTTGTTCAACGCAGAAACAATAGGCCTTTTTGTTGCCGAGTCGATTTTCTATCTAAGATAAACTACAAAGACAATACAAGTCACGAAACTCAATGGAAACTGTACTCGGAACGATGTGACCGAAGCAATGCATATCACATTTTTTTACAATATTTCCAACAAATACCCATATTAAACAATAAATTATGTATTTATTTAATTCTCACAAGTAATGCTTTTTCTAGAAGTCACTAGTATCGATGCATTCCGCCCTCATTCCACTGTTGCATTTTGTTATGACTAGCTGCTACCATATTGAATTGGTTATCGGCTTTTGTGATGATTACAATATGACATTGGGGAACCAGCCATTATGGTAGCCGTCACATAATTTATTGTTTAATATGGGCATTTGTTGGAAATATTGTATTTCTGTATTTCGAACACACGACCTCCCGCTCCCGAGGCGGACGCTCTAATCACTCGGCCACCAGGAACGGTACACTTGTTTAGCTAGAAATATCAATATGATATAAGTAAACAGTTTTTTCTTTCAATTTATATGACTAATACATATCTGTAAACTTACATTTTCCGAAAATGCTTCAATTAACGTGAAAGCGAAAGTAGGATATTTTATGAAAATTCCTACAATTGGCTATGAATTCGTATTTTTTTATGTAACTTCCTTATTTTTTGATCAATTTCAAAACTCTAGGTGCCAAAATAATCGTCTTATAATTCTCTACATCTCACTTGCTTAATGTAAGAACTTTTTTCTAATGATTCTTAAGATATCAGCAGTAAAACTCTGACATGACTGCAAAATCGCTGAAATTTTACTTGTTTAAATTCGTATTTTTGATGTAACTTCCTTATACTTTGATCTATTTCAAAACTTTAGGTACCAAAATAATCGTCTGAAAATTGTCTACATTTCACACGCTTTATGTACAGGAAAATGTTTAATACTTTTTGAGATACAAGCTCTTAAACCACCTGAGAAATGAAAAAATCACCAAAGCTATATCCACGAATTTCGTTTTTTCCCCATTACTCCACGAATCTTAGGTCAATCATTAAACTTTAAGCATCAAAAGAACGGACAAACATTGCTTTACAAATAATATTCATCATCATATTTTCATAAATCAAAGGTTTTCGAGATATAAACTGTTAAACACACTGAGGGTTACCAAATTTTCGTTTTTCCGCAATAACTCAACCGATTCAACCCCGATCTTCAAAAACTAAATATCATCTGAAAGGTCTTTCTAAGCACTACAAATTATACGCATAGTGTCTCGATAGAATATTTACCGTTTTTGAGATATTTAAGGCCGAAGAAAAACCCGATAATTGATATATGACGTTGACCTTTGGGATTTTCCGGAAACGGAAGTGGCATGGCTCCATAGAATCTAATATTGCATCTTCAGACAAAATTTCAAGCAAATCATACAAAAAATAAAGCCAACAGGGCTTAAAAACCGTTAAGTTATAATACGAAAGTTTTATTAGCATTATGATGTCATGTGACGTCATATGGCATTCATCTTTTCAGAATGTCAAGAAAACCTAAAGACTAATATTCACTCTTGGATTCGCCATAAAACCTTTGCCTTTTCGAATTTGGAAACACGGACACCGAAAGGCACAACTAGAGCCTAACATACACATCCTGTGAAATTTTGATGAAAATCGGTCCAGAAATAATGGCTGTAGACCGCGTACAAACTTTTTCATCTGACGTCCAATCTGACGTTATATGACGTCAGGTGAATATGAAATTCATTGCATCCAAAAGCTCATGGTTTGAAATATATGCCATAAAATTTTCATTGTTCTGAGTCAATGGCAACACCTCGAAATTAACACAAATACAAGAGGAAGAAAAAAAGAATAATAAGAACTAGATTTCATTCGTTGATACGAATGATAGGACTTTCTGCAACATTTTGAAATGTAAAGAATAATACCGTTAGAAAGAATATATATTATATTTCCTACCTTTAACATTTTTTTTTCGTATGGACTTCTCATGCATGAACTTTGTGAAGTAAGCCATATGTCGAAAATAAATAAATCTTTATTTTGATATCGCTTTCTTATAACTTGACCAATTTTAGTTGTTGTTGTTGTTGTATTGGGGTTTACCGTCGCTGTGATAGTATTTCAATCATATAGAGACGTCCAGCTAATTACAGGTGGAGGAAGACCCCGAGTACACAAAGTTACGCGGATATAACCACCGACCTACCGCAAGCCAGCTGTAAGGCTTCCTCACATGAAAAATCCGAAGTCCCTACCGGAATTCGAACCCACAGCGGTGAGGGGCTGAGAGACTCCAAGTTTAGTATTCTAGGTACCAAAATAAATGGCCTGAAAATCCCTACAATTCAATTGTAGCATATTTGGGTCTAGTTTTATAGGTTTTCAAAATATAAGCAATTAAACTTAAACCTATTAATTCTGCATATCAAAATTCTATTTTTTTTAATTTCGTGTACAGTCGCGGGAATAAAACCGTAAATGCTACCATGCAATAGATTCGTCGACGCGTGTAGCCTCGTG
>CM037791.1:5797862-5817233 GCA_021229015.1 Solen grandis | reverse complement strand
CACAAAAACGTGGGTTTTGACGTAGAAAAAACGAGCTTTAAAAGGTATAATTCCCATTAAATGGTGTCACCCAAACATTCTTCCACGTGTTTCTAGTAAGAAAATGCTTGTTATGCGTGTAGCCTTTCACCACTATGTACCCCATGCATCACATATGTACCCCATGCATCACATATGTACCCCATGCATCACATATGTACCTCATGTATCACATATGTACCCCATGCATCACATATGTACCTCATGTATCACATATGCAGCCCATTCTGATCACTTTTTTCCAATTAATGTTTTTCTACATAAGTAAACGCTACATAATTTGTCCAGTGATAGCGTTTTAAAGACAAACTTCAAGCAGGAGATTCCTTTAACAACGTTTTTCCTTTTCCATATGATTAATAAAGTTCTCCGTTTTCTACCACTTTGTATGACAGGAGATCAAGTTATTCTCCGCTATTTCTGCATGCACAGGTAAAAAAATGTGTCTTTTTGGAAATGTATATTCGGTCGAGCTGCATTGAGATATTTAAGTAAAACATCGTCATTTTACAAAGTTTCAAATCTCTAACTCGTGTTGGTTTGAATGATTCTGAATTTCCGCACATATGTAGTACCAGAAGTCACATAATTATATAATATTAGAGATACGAGGGTAATCATTAGGTTCGAAAATTTCGCCATATTTTTGTCAGTCCTTACACATTTACAGTACAACTCGTATATAACGTAAGACCTCCACGATAAAAAAAGGCTCGGATCCAAAGTCACCCAACCTATCTGAACCCACGCGCGCTTAGAACAATATACATGTATACGGTATTTATAATATTCAAAACTCATGGGACTACATTGTAAAATCAAATCTAAGAACGATTTGTGATTATCATAATCTTTTGTTTAAATGGATAAGGCGAATTGGGTATCCAATTTTGCGGGTTCTAGTGTCAAATGAAATAAAACTTTATCTGAAGAGATGAAATTAAAGATAGACTAAGTGCCTGTTTTCAACTATGTCAATATCCCTTTGCTAGCACACTACGTTATTGCTTCATTTAAACATAACTGATTTAATCTATCCATTATCTTTAAAATGCTTTGTAGTGGTGGGGAGGGAGTATGGAATTCAATTTAAGAAAACGATCTAGCTGGGCAGTGAACTCAACCATTGCGTGATAAATAATTTGATTAATTATCAGTTTCATGCAACAGACGACATTATTTGGAAAGCAGTCTATTCGATGAATTAAAGCAATATTTCTATGGAACAGATCGTTTTTTTTAACAGATACATTGTACATTGTTGCATTACTGATCAGTTGAACTCTCATCATCTCACAAACACTTTCACCCACACACAACGCTACTCTGTTATTGAATAGTTGTTTGTTATAAACAAATCTCTCTCTCTCTCTCTCTCCAATCAATACCCGTCCTCAAGCCCTCAAAGTTTCTTTTAACACATATATATACCATAAACATGTATTTAAATTCTTGACATAGAGACCAACTTTACAAAAGTCACCAATGTACAAAATATTATTTTATATTATTTCAACTATTTTTGAATTTTTTATTCAAGATGAACTCACAACGCGAGAGAACTTTTCTTACGCTATTATAAAACTTCCTTGATTTAGATTTTTTTCCCGACTTTGACATCTCAAAAATTGATAAAAGTTTGGTTCTACGAATAACTTTGTGTATATGTATGTTTTCTCATTTCGATATGGTTTGTGCAATTAAGATGAAATGACACTCTTCTCTTATATCGTTCTAATCACAAAACATAAAATAGCTAAGGTTTCTTGCAATTATATTTCTACCGTGTCTACCCAGCTCATTTTCATGGGATGTGACAATACATGCAAGTTGATACCCAGTTTCATTTACCTCTGTTACCATCATATTTTTCCCAGAATTAATCATATGCAATATATACGAAGAAATTGATATTTAACTATGTATGTGTATACCCAATGAAACACCCCGTGTTTAAAAATGGTAGTTTCCTCACCACAGGCAATACGAACGGTATTGAAACTTTAATTAGAATTACATAACCTACATTTGGATTTTCTATGTTCATTTGCCGTCGCTTGACTGATTATTTTCATTCTTCGCGCATGCATCACTTCACATGCTGAACTTATGAATTCGCTACTGAAACTGTTGAAGACGCAATGTTATGGAGCGTGTAAAGTGGTAAAGTGTACTGCAAGCACCTTTCTGCGGGATACCGTTTTCTGTGTGTAACCGTTTTTCCCCGAAGTGGCATTTTTCCCGTGCAAAATGATCTACACTTAAACGTGTTTATATTTCAGAAACAAAGACTTCACCAACGAGGGAGAGAAGATTTTTTTTTATTTTTACCTATCATATGTGAACGAGCTCTTTAAGGTTTAAAACAAATATTTCGTATAAAATAGATATCTTCTCAACCCTCCTTACATTGACGCTGAGAAAATATTTTAAATTTAACACTGTTTTGTTTTCACCTGAATTCCCCGTCTAACTTAAAGGTGAAGGTTACTAAACAGCTGATGGATATTTTAAGTTTGATTGGTCGACTAAAAAATCGAATGTATTCCTCCGGAAAAGAGATCAGTTTGTTCGCTTTGTATATACATTCCTAAAACCTCGATTTTTCGACAGAAATATATTAAACATGTCTTAGAATTCAAAAAAATTAATTCATCTACACACACAAAAAAAAAATATTTATAAGGATGAAAACATATTTCGGGTTTGAAATCTCACAACCCTTTCTTATCCTGGAAATCGACGAGTGAAACGATTTTAGGCTTTTATCTTTTTGCTTTAAATTTGGGACTCGAATAATTGATTAATAATTTTTATATGATAAAATGATTCAGTTTTGTTTTTTAGTTTTGTCTACAAGGAAGAAATTAATAAAAAATTTAAATTTTCTTTAATTGCCTCCCTTTAATTATTTTTAACCCCGTGGAAATATATAAACCTTCCACATATATACTTTTTGTGTGTAGTCACTCGTCATCAGTCGTCTGTCAACTTTTAGTGCGTAGAATCGCCAGGTGAAAATACGTTTTAAAATGACTGTTAATTCAGGTCATGACCAAAGATGAATATAATTTTCCGCTGGTACATGTTGTACGTCAGTACAATCCAAAAGCCTCCTTACAATTCTTACGCAGATTGCATTGCGCTATCTGTGAGTTTGCAAGATTTGAGGTGGCAAACCTGCTGTCCGGGTAGAAGTAGGAGTATAATGTTAAGCTTGGTATTATTAGGTAAGGAAATCTGGTGTGGGGTATTTTTGTAGGGGTTAGGGTTATTTATATTTTTATTTTAGTGTTGGAACTATAAGACATGCTAAAGTTAGGACTGAGTGCGAATTTCATTTCGGGGCCCGTTATATAGTTTCAGTATTAGTCATATCTCTGATTCTTAAATAACTGAATGTATTTAAGACAATAATTTACTTTTACAATCATTTTTAAAATCGGCCTTGTATATATTCTATAGCTTATCTTTAATTTATTTAATCATACGACCAGGCAGGGGCGTGCCTGGTGCTAAATTCGGGATACGCAGACTTGCTAGGGGAGTCCGGGGGCATGCTCCCCCGGAAAAAAATTTGGGGTTAGGCATCGATTTTTATTGCAGTTTGGCACTTTTAGGTTTTCGATTTTCTTGACGAAGTATACGCAACTGCGTATTTGCGTAAGCCTAGGTACGCGCTACCAGGAGAGTCACAAGGAAAATTAAGTTTCATATCATAAATACTCCGACCGCTCGTACACGTTACAAGAGCATAACTTCCATTCAATATGGTGGTTGCACTCCAAATTTGTTTTGAATAGTGATAAGTACACTTAGATCATTTGATGTTCACCCTTTCCATGACAACTGCTGGAATACAGGTGATACAAGTGTGCCGAGAATACCCATCCAGCTGTATTACCTGAAGGGACGTATAATGTTGTGAACTGGTCTAAACTTCGTCTTTCTATAGCATATGTTGGTGAATATATCTATGGTCTGTCCGATCGTCGGGGCCCCCGTGGCCGAGAGGGTAAAGTCGCTGACTTTAACACTCACTCAGCCCCTCACCGCGTGGGTTAGAATCCCGGTAGGGTCATTCGGATTTTCATGTGAGGAAGCCTTCCAGCTGGCTTGCGGTAGGTCGGTTGTTCTACCACGATGCCTTCGGGGTCGCTTATGACTGAAATACTGTCGAAGCGACGGTAAACTCAAACAGTCAAGTCTGTTCGATCGTCAACAATTTCATATCCGCTCTAGACCATTTGAACGCGAGAAAGACATTCATAATACTTGGGGGGCCGCCGTGGGCGAGCGGTTACAGTCGTGGACTACAAATCTCTCAGCCCCTCACCGCTGTGGGTTCGAATCCCGGTAGGAACTTCGGATTTTTCATGTGAGGAAGCCTTCCAGCTGGCTTGCGGTAGGTCGGTGGTTCTACCCGGTACCTCTGTGTACTTGGGGTCTTCCTCCACCTGTAATATAGCTGGACGTACCTATATGATAGAAATACTATCGCAGCGACGGTAAACCCCAAAACAACAACAACAACAACATAATACTTGGGTCAATGTCCTCTCATCAAGATGCAGCACGACCTCGCACATTTTTTTAAAAGATACTTCTTGTTATTTAGTATTTCCACAAGAGTTATATGTAACAGTGTGGCAAGCAATTTTTGCAACGTCACATTTTGAAGCACAAATGCGAACGTACACAACAGAAGAGCAAAAACCTGCACGAATCGGTTTTCGCTTCTGAATTGATGCAAACTATGCTTTTTGCGTTAGCTTAAAATGACGTCATATACCTACATGGTATGGCCACATTATTTCTTGAATATGTTAATTCATTGCAGAAATCAATTGAAATGTCGTAAAAGAAAATTATGACAGTGCCTTACAGTAGCCCGTTACAAAAAAAAAAATGAAAATAATAAAAATGGTAATATTCACTGTTTGAAAGTTAATATTACTGATGTTTCTAAAATCCATTAAAAAACATTTTATGTAACAGGAGAGCGTATACAATATATTTAACCTTATTTTAACCTTAGCAAATAAATCAGTCAGTGCCCGAGGTAAAATGTGAGTACACATGACATATTCCTTTACTAGTGTGTACGTTGACATTCTTACACTTCTATCGGTTTCGTTGTTACTGTTGTTGTTGTTGTGTGTGTGTGTGTGTGTGTGTGTGTGTGTGTGTTCGGAAGTACTGGGAATAGTAAAAGCTAATCTGACACCTTCAAGACCTATTCAAAAACTGTTGTAACGTATACGTATGGTACTTTTTGTCGTTTTCATTGAGCTGCATTCTGATTCTCAGATTTCAGTATACATGCTTCCTTTGAAATAGGCCAAATTGTTTCTATATAATATCGTGATTATTCGTCTCGTATAAGTAGCTGTTTCAGAAAGCGTTGTATTTAAACCATATTTTATGGTCACAATCCTACTAGTATGAGAAATTAATATTTCAATCCGGTTATTATTCGCAGTCTACGGCTATAGTACGGACCCGTGAAAGATTTTAGATCAGTATACACGTATCTTTAAAACATTATTGGAAAATATTGGCGCAACTTGAATATGCAATAAGCATAAATGGTCGACATTGTAAAGATGTCATAAGATACAGAGCAATACAATATTGAAAATAACGACTTTAAATATCGTATCCGGGACTGTACACTTTTGGACAGGGCGCTGTCCAAATAGCTAATGCATATATCAGAGTCTACATATATTAATGTAATCAAATTAATTTCAACCTGTTTATGATAATTTTTTTCTTTGTAACTCCGGATGAGGCGATATTTATTTGCTTGTTTTTATGTTTCGGAAGGCAGTTCGTAAAGGTTTACCTTCATGTCTACTGTCTCATGGCAGCTCTCAGGACTATCGGTCCTTTGATTAGAATTTAGTCTGAAGTGTGTACGTTTGCATGATATGTTTGGAAAATGTTGTTTGAATATTCTCAGAATCTAAAAGGTGCCCGAGAGGCAATGCTTACATCTTTGGAAAGCTTATGAACTTGTGCGGTCGGTAGGCAGGTCTTAAAAGTAGGAGCGTGGTAATATAGATGAAATATATGAAAAACTTACCCGATCCGATGTGTACGTTCGCATTTGTGTTTTCAAAACAAACAGTGACGTTGCAAATATTGCTCCCCACACTGTTGTTAAAATGAATCAATAATTGAATCGAACAAATTTTAGATTGTGCTAGGTTTTAAAATAAAATATCATAAAGTGGCAAGGCAAGGCTTAAAGTCCCATCCACTTAAAATTTCTAATTAAGATTAAAATTACAAGTATCACTAAATACAGATACATGATATTGAAATCATAAAATATTTTTTTTAACGATTACATAGAAATTCAAAGTAAATCAGGACTTTCCTTTATATGTCAACCTTTAAAATGTATTACCACTTTTCTCTTATCGGTATAGCCCGCTAAATCCCATTTGCAACCATATTCCTATCAATTTTAAGCTCGTCTGTTTTCGTTTGTTGTTGTTTTTTTTGTTGTTGTTTTTTTTAAATTGAGGTATTGCCATTTTTCGGTTGTCGTCGTGTCGTCGGCGTGAAAAACTTTAAACTTTGGCCAAAACTTCTCTTAATTTACCACTTTAAAGTAAACAGACGAGCGTTGGCATCCCATGCGGTGTTCTTTTTTAAACCATGCTGTGATAAACGAAGGAGACTTTCCTCATATTTCATATCGTCAGCAAAATACGAGTACAATGGAATGACAAGAGGGCCATGGTGGCCCTGAAGTCGTTCACCTAGAGAAACATTGTCTTGATTGTCTGTACAAGTTACTATACAATATCCATACAGTAATACGGCAAGATCATTTATATTCAGACACCAAACAGTACATTTGGGCTAAACTTAAAAGAGGAAGCTTAAAAAAAAAAAAAAGTTGGACACTTGGTCCTGGTCAAGGTCATCCAAGGTCAAAGTTCAATGCCACATACAAAACTGTGCCAGTGGTCGGAATTTGAAGGCCGTAGCTTAAAATATCAAACGTAGGTCACTGAGTCATGATGAAGGTCAATCCAGGGTCAAACTAAAATTTCACAAACAAAATTTACCTGTACTCCAAAATTGGAGGTTATAGCTCACTATTTAAGCCTATGTTAAAAACAAATTAATTTTGACCCCAGGGCCATATGATCTGAACAAACTTGATGATGGACACACAACAATATCTAAGCTCTAGGCCTTGTTGTTTCAAGAAGAACTTCCTCTAAAAGTCTAGTGTGGAAAAAATCAACGACAACACTAGGAAAAATTATTTTTTGTTATTACTTCAACGTTTCGGCTAACACCTTCATCAGGATAACAATAACTTTCAAACATAAACACGGAAACGACGTCACCATGAATAAACGTAACGCAAAAAAGGGGGAAAGTGCAGACGTTATGCGTCTATTTATAACGTCAAAATGAGATAGGTACTGTTTCGGATATAAAATACAAACATTTCCTATAGCTTATTACAATAAAAAAACATTAATAGGAAAAAAACGAAAAACAGTACCTACCAACAAGTAGACATAAGTGACACATATTAATCTACTGTAAAAAAGTAGTTTAGAATTTAAACCTTCAGGAAACATGTTTCTAAGTTTATGTATCCAAAAGGTTTTCTTTGCACAGGCGATCAATGTGCCATTGATAATATCAATAGGCATAAATGAGAAATCTTTTAAAAATTATGATTTTCTAATTAAAATGTAAAGCAACGGTAGAGGAAAATGCAGGGTCCATAAAATTACGAATATCAAACTTATGACTGTTCATACGTTTTTAGACATTTTGGGTTGGTCTGACCAACATATTGCATGTTTCATTTTGAACATATAATAAGATAAATTTACATTTTATGCCCCCTTCGAAGAAGAGGGGGGATATTGCTTTGTTAATTGGGCGTCGGTCGGTCGTCGGTCCGTAGGTCCTCGGTCCGTCGGTCTGTCGGTAGACCAACCTTTTCCGAGTGATAACTTAAGTTCTATTTGACCTTTAAGTCTCAAACTTCATTTTGGTTGTTGCTCATTTTTATAATAACCCTATTGATTTTGGTGTCATTATCTCAAAGGTCAAGGTCAAAGGTCACATGTTGTGTATGTAAATACCAGACCTTGTCCGAGTGATAACTTAAGTTCTATTTAAACCCTTTAGTCTCAAACTTCTTGTGGTTGTTTCTCATGATCAGTAGATGACCCTTATTGATTTTGGTGTCATTACCTCAAAGGTCAAGGTCACAAGGTCACATTTTGTGTATGTATAATTCCAGACCTTGTCCGAGTGATAACTTAATTTTTATTTGACCCTTTTAAATCTCAAACTTCATGTGGTTGTTGCTATTGAATTTGTAGATGACCCCTATTGATTTTGGTGTCATTACCTCAAAAGGGCAAGGTCACATGTTGTGTATGTATAATACCAGAAACCCTTGTCCGGGTGATAAATTAAGTTCTATTTTACCTTTTAGTCTCAATCTTCTTGTGGCTGTTGCTCATGATTAGTAGATAACCCTATTGTTTTTGGTTCCCTTACCTCAAAGGTCAAAGGGCACAAGGTCCATGGTGTATGTATATACCAGACCTTGTCCGAGTAATAACTTAAGTTTTTTGACCTTTAAGTCCCAAACTTCATTTGGTTGTTGCTCATGATTAGTAGATGACCCTATTGATTTTGGTGTCATTACCTCAAATGTCAAGGTCACATTTGTGTAGTTTTAATACCAGACCTTGTCCGAGTGATAACTTAAGTTCTATTTGACCTTCAAGTCTCAAAATTCATGTGGTTGTTGCTCATGATCAGTAGATGAAAACCAAATTGATTTTGGTGTCATTACCTCAAAGGTCAAGGTCACTTTGTTGTGTAAAGTAAATACCAGACCTTGCCGAGTAAATAACTAAGTTCTTTTTGACCTTCAAGTCTCAAACTTCATGTGGTTGTTGCTCATGACAGTAGATGACACCTATTGATTTTGGTGTCATTACCTCAAAGGTCAAGGTCACATGTTGTGTATGTATAATACCAGACCTTGTCCGAGTAATAACTTAAGTTCTTTTTGACCTTTAAGTCTCAAACTTCATGTGGTTGTTGCTCATGATTAGTAGATGACCCCCAAAAAATTTATTTTTGGGGGTCATTTCCTCAAAAAGGCCCAAAGGGCACAGTTGTGTATGTATAATACCAACCTTGTCCGAGGATAACTTTAAATTCTATTTGACCCCTTTTAAATCCCCAAACTTTTTGTGGTTTTTGTTTACGATTAGTAATGAAACCCCCAGTTTTGGGGTCATTTCCTCCCAAAATTCAAGGTCCCAAGGTCACCAAAGGTAAAGTATAATACCCGACCTTGGGCCAAATGAAAAAATTTAAGTTCTATTTGCCCTTTAAGTCTCAAATTTTTTGGGTTGGGTTTCTTATGATTAGTAATGACCCCATTAATTTTTGGGGTCAATACCCCAAAGGTCAAAAATCCAATGTTGTTTTTATATATGTTTGATGACTTGGCCTTGTCCAAAAAAAAAATTTTTGTCCAAAATTTTAGACTAAGTGGTTGTTCCTTTTAAAAAGAGTAGATAAACCCCTAAATTTATTTTTGGGGGGCCCCAAAATCCAAAGGGCAAAATTCCAATGTCAATGTTGATATATTTTCATTATATAAATTTTCTTGCCCAAGTTTATAACTTTTTTTTTTTTTAAACCCTTAAAGGTTCCCCCCCCCAAAACCCCCCCCAAAATTTTTTAGTTTGTTGCTTAAAAATTTTAAAAAACCCCGTTTTCAAATTAATAAGTTTGGGTTCTTTTAAAAATTTTGTCAAAAAAAGCAAAAAATCTGACTTTAAAAACCAAAAACTCATTTTGTCCCGGTTTTAAACATATACTTAATATAATTAATAAAGAAAACCTCTATGGACTTTTTTGGGGGCAGTACATTGTGTTAAGGAAACATTGTCCAGCTAAAACCTTTGCTTCAAAAAAATTTTTCAGTTGTTTCATATCCCAAAAGGAAAACAATGTTTTTTCACTTAAACCTTTGTGGGCTTGTGTAAATATTTTTTCCAGCCCATTTATTTTTAGTAAAAGTTTAGTTCCACATTTTAGCACATTATATTTTCACTCCCCAAATTTTTTAAATTTTTTTAATTTTTTTTGACAAACCAACAATTAAAGAAGGGAAACTCCTTGCTGAAAATAGCTAAAACATATTATGGGATAAGAGGGGGGGATATATGTTTTTTCAAAACATTCTGAAATATTCTTTCCTGTCGTTTCATGGGTTCAGCTATGCATTTTTCATAATATCTGTCGACTTTTAATTGCCGTAAAAACCTCCCTTTTGTAATCTTCAGTGTTCATTATTACTATCGTATTTGATTTGTCTGCTTTCTTTATAATGATATCTTATCTTGCGATAACTTTTTTAACGAAAGAAATTGGGCGTCAGTTATATTACTGTACCGTTTATTTTTATTATGCGTCTGAAATATTTCTTCCGTTATCGCACTAATGTAGAAACCCTAAATGAATATCACGCCCGCCGGGGAGTAAATGAAGATTCAGTTTTATTGAAGAAAGGAAGTTCCCATTAAATCGGCACTACTTTTATCCGTTTGTGTGTTGTCATCTTCATCTTTTTTTATTCGCATTACTAAAAATTCTTTAAGCCTCATCAAACGATTAAATTTAAAAATGTCCTCTGCTAATTTAAGTTTATCGTGTGACTTAGTTTTAGGACAGAACTTCAATCCCTTACCAAGGAGGATGTAATCACATCACTTAACTTTTTTGAAGATAGATTAACACTGCCCTTCTTCCCCTTCTGTACTTCTGAATTCTCCTTTTCGTTTTCGCCAGGTTTTCTTGTCCGGGACACGTATAAATCTTTTTTGTCGCTCTTTCTCTTGCATTTGTTGCTATTAATAGGTCCTTCACAGTTTTCATCAGCGATTCCAGGGTTTGTTGGAGATTTTTTTGGGTTCATTTGTCCTGTAGCCCGTTTTTAAAGGCTTCTGCATACGTTCTTTTCTGGCCCGGGGCACTTTTCGTTTTTTTTGGTTCTGTACAGCTCCCGTGACGTAACATCTAAAGGGATCACAGAAGTATTTCCGTCATCCGGCCCACATTTTGTTTTTCTGTTTCAGAATTGGTTTATCAAAAGTTTTACCTTTATTCATATTTTCGGGTTTTTGATGTTTTAGGTAGTTGCTCCGTTTACTCCCTTTAGTTTGATTAGTTCGATCTGCGTTTTCTCGTCCGTCTGTCACAGTGTTTCTTTTCAGGAACTGAAGTTTTCCTCATGGTTAGCTAGGATAATTTTTTTTCTTTTTTCTCGGTTTTTACGTATATATCTTGTCAATTTCAATAACTCCTCGTTATTTGACAACATCTTTAGTTCATCCCTCGTTTTCTCCATTTGATATACGTATTCTCGGGACCTACGGAGCTGATCATCACGAATTCGGTCGCAAATGTCTCTACTGACCTTAAATAGTAGATCGTCAATTGATTTCTGCAGTTCATCTGCGTCACGCCCGACGTTAACTTTAAGTTTTTAAACGTAGACCAACTGGAATAACATTTTCTATTCTGCAGTCTTCAAGAAAAACTTGCGTGCAAAGTACTCTTCATTTGTTTTTTCCGCTAGCAGTTCTAGTTTCGTACACGTGATCTGAGATGCCATGTCGTTGACAAATTATTGATATAGTGTGGAAAAATCAACGACAACACGTAGGAAAAATTATTTTTTGTTATTACTTCAACGTTTCGGCTAACGCCTTCATCAGGATAACAATAACTTCAAACATAATCAACGGAAACGACGTAACCATGAATAAGTAACGTCAAAAAAGCGGGAAAAAGTGCAGACGTTATGCGTACTATTTATAACGTCAAAATGAGATAGGTACTGTTTCGGATATAAAATACAAACATTTCCTATAGCTTATTACAATAAAAAAAACATTAATAGGAAAAAACGAAAAACAGTACCTCCCAAATACAAGTAGACATAAGTGACACAATTAATCTACTGTATAAAGTAGTTTAGAATTAAAACCTTAAAGGAACATGATTTTCAAGTTTATGTACCCAAAAGGGTTTTTCTTTGCACAGGCGATCAATGTTGCCATTGATAATATCAATAGGCATAAAGGGAAAAATCATTTAAAATTTATGATTTTCTAAATTAAAATGTAAGCAACGGTAGAGGAAAATGCGGGGTCCAAAAAAATTTACGAATATCAAACTTATGACTGTTCATACGTTTTGAGCCCATTTTGCTTGGTCTGACCAACATATTGCATGTTGCATTTTGAACATGTAAAAGATAATGACATTTTTAGTTTGACAGTCTGTATTACAACGCAAATAAATTTTCCCTCCTGTAACATGGCTAGAAAAAACGAGCCAGTATTTATAGGGAACAGTGAGAACACTTAGGTCCCGTTAAAAACTTTTAGAGAGAAAAGTTTTTTGATTCATTATGCGTAAAAGTTGAATTTTTTTTTCTCTATAAGTCCCATAAATTCAAGTTATTCCTTGGGTGGGGCACACTTAATAGGGTGGGTACTCTTCATATAACTGGGTGAAGAAACAGACTGAATAGGTTGATTTCTGTTCATATAATTGGGTGAACAAAATACACTGAATAGGTGAGTCTGTACATATAACTAGGTTAACAGTACAAACTGAATAGGGTGGGTATAGTCATATAAATCGGTAAACATTACTCACTGAATATGATGAGAACTTTTCATATAATTGCGTGAACATCACTCAGTTAATATGATGAGAACTGTTCATATAATTGCGTGAATATCACTCAGTTAATATGATGAGAACTTTTCATATAATTGCGTGAACATCACTCAGTTAATACGGTGGGTTATAATTCATATAATTGAGTGAACATTACTCAGTTAATATGATGAGTAAAGTACATATAACTGCGTGAACATCACTCAGTTAATATGACGAGGACTGTTCATATAATTGCGTGAACATCACTCAGTCAATCAGACGAGAACTGTTCATATAATTGCGTTAACATCACTCAATATGATGAGAACTGTTCATATAATTGCGTGAACATCACTCAATTAACATGATGAGAACTGTTCATATAATTGCGTGAACATCACTCAGTTAATATGATGAGAACTGTTCATATAATTGCGTGAACATCACTCAGTTAATACGGTGGGTTATAATTCATATAATTGCGTGAACATTACTCAGTTAATATGATGAGTATAGTACATATAACTGCGTGAACATCACTCAGTTAATATGATGAGATCTGATCATATAATTTGGTGAACTTTACACACTGAATATGAGAATTAAATAAGTGATGTTTAGATAATTATATGAACATTGTTCACCTTATTCAGTGCAAGAGTTGCGTACTGTTCATATAAATGGATGAACAGTACCCACAAAATAAGGTGAAAACATTCATATTCATATAATTCGGTTAATATTACTCACTAAAAAAAGGGGTGAGTATTGTTATATCATTGGTTGAACATTACTCACTTAAAGATGAATACTGTTCATGTAATTGGGTGAGTTCTATTCATATTATTGTGTGAACAGTACTCATTAAATAAGGCGAGTACTATTCATGTATTTGAGTGAACATTACTCACTGAATAATGTGAATATTGTTCATATTATTGGGTGATCAGTTCTCATTAAATAAGGCGAGTACTAATTTATTGAGTGAAAACCACTCATTAAATGAGTACTTTTCATGATATTGTACCATTTTGAGTTGGTAAGTAATTACATAAACAATGAACATGAGTATTGTTAACTTAATTAAATTTCTCACCAACTTCATTTAGTGATGTTCACTTATATCAGTGAAAATCACTCATCATGAATGGGTTAAGCAATGTTTCCCAATATGGATGAGTAATTCTCATACTTTTGAAATAAAAACCCAATAAAATAGGTAAGCAGTTCTAACTGAAAAGGCAAAAATGTTAGAAAGACTGTGCATGAGAGCCCACGACCATCTCATATAGGTATGTATAGTCTTGCATTGTGCAGAAACATGATGCAAACTTGATAGATTAGTTCATACCTTATATACGTTTTGTGTTAAAATCTTTGGCACGGTTTTTGGTTTTCAATGATAATGATAATAATTTTATTTCATTGAACATTTATTTTATTCACTTTATTTTAAAACAGTATATGTTTTCTTTAAAAAAAATAACAATAACTTAGCCATTGTTGTTAGACATTGTTTACTAAATAGAGCTAATTTTGTTATTATTTTTTTTTTCCAACGTAAGGGAAACGTTTATCAAACAGCACGAGGATAATGTTATTATTATTGTTAATCGGATTACAAAAGGCTCCAAATGGCGTAGTGGTATCGACACCAAACATCAATGTATTTCAATTTTATTGGGTTCGATCCCGAGGAAACAAATACATAAAAAGTAAAAATTTTAAAATAATAAAACTGAGATTACAATAAAACTTTTTTTCTAGATAATTTAAAAATAAAAAATATGTATATCTACACCAAAAATAATATTTAAAACTTCTTTCAAGAAAATATCAAATATATACACATACATACATATATACACACAGCATGTCTGACAAATACACATTTATGCTTTTAAAAAATACATACACGAAAAAGTTTATTCCTTATTCTGCTAACGTGAGAAAATAAAAAGAAAACCAGTGATAGATTATCAATGAGTGTTTTTAATTCATTACCAATATTTAATTGATATATAATGACCTTTTCTGACAAAAATGGTATGAATTATACAGATTTCATTATTTTAACTGTTTTTCATTAAAGAAAATACACGCAATAACAATGGAAAATAAAATGAAAATGGTAATCAAAGTATAGCGTAAGCTTCCGCGTATCACATCAAAAAGTTAATTAGTTTTGGCTCACAATATGGACTTTGGAACCCGGGGATAGAGGTATCTTTTTGGCATGGTCAAACTATTCTCTTTTCTCTTACTAAAAAAACATAGAACAAAAATTTTTTTAAGTGGGTTTTGGTCGAAAAAGGACTGGCAAAACAACGTGACAAATAATTTAAGACGAAGGCACGCTGGAATAACCATCCTCGGGAAACCCCCGCTAAATATTTGGCTATTATCTCCGTATATACAAATTTTATTGCTTCGTTTTTATGAATATTTATCAACTACTTGATGATCCCGTGAAATCACGCGTAGTAAAAGATAATTAATGGATTAAGTAATAAAATATTAATTAATTAAATTTAAAGTTTCTTTCCATGAACAAGTTATAAGGAGTGTATTCTCGTGAACATGTTTTGACGAGTGTAACCTAAATTACATTGTATATCCGTGAAACGATAATCATCGTATACTTGGTAAGGGGCAATGGGTGTATCTGCATGGGGATCGGGAAAATTTGGGGTATAACACCCATTATTTTGAACTACTACATTAAAATCTCAATTTTATATTATTATAAATATACTTACCTTATCACACACACACACAACGCTGCTGACCGTGGCGGATCCCCCCCCCCCCCCCCCCCCCCCCCCCCCCCCCCCCACCCACGATTGTGGTCAACGTGCTTTAGCAAGGTGCCTGAATAGCATTTTGGTAATCGGCGTCGCATCTGACCAAAATGTCCCTGGTTCGATTCGTAGACATGTACGAGAAAGGGTACGGTTGTTTCTTTCCGGTTTCCTCCCACAACAATGACTACATACGCCGTTGTCAAAGCCAGTGTGAGTGATTTATATATTTAATTGCGTAACCAATGAACAGTACAAAAAGTTAAGACACATTTCATTTAGTTATGACCGACAGTTTTATGACAATGTGTATAAGTCTGTCGATTTCAAGTACAACGAAACCTATTATCAGACATGGAAGGAAACACAAGATTTCACTGATCCCTTCACAGGATCAAACTTGGTTGGAAACACATTGCTTGATTTGTTCACTGTACAAGATCCAACATTATAGGAAAACACATTGTTTGATTTGTTCACTTTACAAGATCCAACATTATAGGAAAACACACGGACCAAGGACATAATTTAAAGAAACTTGGAAGAAGTCCATTATGCCATGTTACACACCAAATATCTAAACTCCAGGCCTCGAGAAAGAAAGTTTTCAAGTATTTTTTGTATAAGTCTATACATGGACCATAACTCCTAACTGAATTGGCGATATCAGTCATGATCGACTTTAGCAGCGAGATTGTGGCTATAACTATCTTCATTAAGTTTGAAGAAGATTGCTTTAGAAATGAAGATGTTAGAGTTACACAGAGTAAAATCTGGCGTTTTTCAATAATTCAAGGACATAACTCCAGACCTTATGGGCAGATATCAGGCATAACCGAACTTAGCCGGGAATTCATGTTTATAAAACATGTCATGAAGTTTGAAGCACTTCGTGCTCAGGTGAGCTAATAATGAGGTCATCAGTGCATTCCATTTTCTTGCGAATCCGTAAGTGACAATTTCTTATTAGCAGGATTATTCCCATCCCCTTTCTTATACAGAGGAATAATCGACGGCTCGGCCCGACCAGTTGTATAAAACCCAAATTGGAAATAAAATTAATAAGATATGTCACAGGATGTGACGAATGCCCCGAAGTGCATATTCATGATTTTGTGGGGAAAAAAAATCCTGACATGTCTTTTGACTTTTCCCTGACATTTTTAACAGTGAAATCACTACAGCAATATGCATGTACAAAATCCACAATAGCTAAAATCATATGCATAAGTCCCCTACTGATCGTGCATATTTTGATTTAAGCATCATGTCCTGACGCTTTACCGTGCATCCCAACTGAACAATAAAATTTATCAAAACTTTGATTGGCAATGTACGTTCTGTCAGTGGAGGTCCTGCATAGAGGTTTATCTGGAAGATCGTCATCATTATCAGCTGCAGCAGCAACAACAACTCTGTCTTGAACAAGTCTTCATGATGTTTAATAACAAGCACGTTTATGTAGAGGTGATAAAGTATCGCCTTGTAGAAAAATAATCAGACTGAAAGGATTGATCCCATAGCACAACTGCACACATCGTCAGAAACCCCCGACATGCTTATTCTGTTTCACTACATGACAGCATGCCGTGGGAAATAGGCAAGCAAACCGTCATTATACAGTAGTTTTGTTTAAATTTCGCGTCTTATAAATGCAATACATTTCGGCGTGGAGTCATGAAAGTCAGCTGTACGGCAGCTGTATAAAACGGCTACTTTGAAAAACGTGATGTGATCAATAAAATGATGTAATTTGACACACCACTAAAAAGACAAAATCCAATCGTAAAATCCCACGGCATAAAGACGATCTATCGATCGGCCGTGGGTATTCAACGATGAGCTACACATCCTATGTATCATTATGGCCTCATCCACCCCGCATTCTGAAAGATTAGAATAGACCATCGTGCCAAATGTGATCGAATGCTTGACGTCCATCTAAAAACAAACATACATCCTTTTCATGAAAAAAAATCTTTTAACGAATATGATGTCATCATGCAGCCAAAGCGTGTTAAAGTCCATACCCGATGATTGTTGTTATTCTTACCATTCTTAAGATTCATGTCGATGATGATTTCAAATCACTTAAAAACGGTGGACGTGATGCTATTTCTCTATAATGTATAGGCGGATTTCAAATCACTTAAAAACAGTGAACATGATGTTATTTCTCTATAATGTATCAGGAGGATTTCAAATAACTTAAAAACAGTGAACGTGATGTTATTTCTCTAAAATGTATCAGGAGGATTTCAAAATCACTTAAAAACAGTGAACGTGATGTTATTTCTCTACAATGTATAGGAGGATTTCAAATCACTTAAAAACAGTGACCATGATGTTATTTCTCTATAATGTTCAGGAGGATTTCAAATAAGTTAAAAACAGTGAACGTGATGTTATTTCTCTATAATGTTCAGGAGGATTTCAAATCAATTAAAAACAGTGAACGTGATGTTATTTCTCTATAATGTTTCAGGAGGATTTCAAATAACTAAAAAGCAGTTAACGTTATGTTGAATTCTCTATAATGCTGAGGAGGATTTCAAATAACTTAAAAACAGTGAACGTGATGTTATTTCTCTATTATGTTGAGGAAGATTTTAAATATCTTAAAAACAGTAAACTTGATGTTATTTCTCTATAATGTAGAGGATGATTTTTATTTCACCAACCCCATTTGGGCAAAGTAACTTTCACACCGAAATTTTTATCTTGAGAAACATTTGCAAGTGATAAATACTGGCACGCTTAAATCCATAGGTACTCATGATATATTTTGTCGTTGCCTCATACTTTACCTTTTTACATTTTTCAGCTCAATGATAAAATATGGGGAAAAAATATGTACATGTATTCTTTGATAAGATTTACTGAATTAGATTTTAAGTAACGACGGCCAGCTGCTCTCTGGCCAGAATGGTGTTTTATCTTTTCAACTGCCATCAAATTCTCATTTATACTGACAAAATTTAACTAGCTGACACACTGACTTGGCGTATGGATTTAGCGATAAGACTCGGAAATGTTGCTTTTATTTAAGAATGATTTATTAATCTAACCATTAATGAAATGTTTCTGTTGGGACATAGAACTCAATTTTAGACGATCTCGCCGGGCAGTGAACTCATGAAATTCGCGATAAGTCTTTTGAACCATGATGACTGGGAAACCCGCCGAACTCCGACACATTTGGGGCAACCATTTGGGGGGCTTGAAAACCCGAAAATAAAGCAAGTCATTTGTGGATGGGTTTACTTACTTTAAAGGGAAGAGGAACCAGCCCCAACGGGCCCCTTCTGGGACCGTGAAGTCTGAAACCACCGAACTCCGAGCATATCTGGTACAACCAATGGCGGGGGGAAACCCGTGGGGCAGAGGGGGAAATGTAGTGATATATTTGGGATAAAACTAATAAATACATTTTTTAGTATGCGTTGGAAGAGTAAAAAAAATCAATTTAAACCCGACTGCTTGTTTTCTGCTAGAAAAAAACTGCACATCTAGGCTCGGTTGTTCCAATGTCCAGCACTTTTGTTCAAAAACCCCAAAACCCTGGGGTCCACGAGACACATGTCTATTCATTTTAAAGTGAACAATAAAGTGATACTAGGTTTTACGTAAAAAAAAAAAGCACTGAATTTTTTTTAGTGCCCGGGTTCCAAAAGGCGATGAAAGGGATCTTTAAAAAGATGCCATCCCATAGATTCAAAAATTTATGCCCTTTTAAAAGGACTTATATAGAGAAAACATTTAAAAAGGGGCAACCGTA
>CM037791.1:5747762-5797762 GCA_021229015.1 Solen grandis | reverse complement strand
CACAGAATAAAAAAGTGCGTCATTTCTCTGAAAAAAAATCTCCTCAGCTTACTTTTTCGCAACGTTCTGTTCGGTTAACAATTGATTTGGTCATAAACGTACTGTTAATACAGTTGTTGAATGTACATATTTTAATGTGTATATTTCTATTATACTGTATATCTGGTGCACAGATGTTATTTAGATGGAATTTCAAGATGGCGTAGCGGTTAACATTTATCGTATACTAAACGTTGACATACATGTATTTACAGTTTGGACCCGCCGACAGATTAACATGATGTTTTAAGTACGGGTTTTAGTCGATGCCGATGGGTAAATTTATATCTTCAGCTAACAAAACGTGACGCAGGCAGTCGCCGCCGCAAATTCATTTTATGCACTGCATTTTCAACTTTTGAACGAAATACAGTCATTTCTTTGGACGATAAGTAGGAAAAATTGTAAGAGAAATAACTTCCTCATACGGCCCTCAGAAATCTTACCCAGGGTCCCGTATATCCATTTGTGATCAAACGAAGAAGATATAGCCAGTGGGAATCCACTTAACGGCAACAAAACGTCACTGCATGCCAGGTTCAATATGTAGTAATCCGACATGACCAAAGCGTTCCAATTTTTCATGCAAATGTATATCACCATTGTGTTTAAGGCCACAGCAAGAATACCTGCAAATGAGAGAAAAATCATTTTAGTTTATTCTATTGATAATCATGTACATTGAAAGAAATTTATTGTCATTTAGCCCCATACAGTTGCGAGCTCAAGTCTTTCGTTGGTCAATCGCATTTTTCATATAGGGAAGCGTTCTAGATGACTCGTGGTAGGTCTGTGCTTTCATCCGGGTATATCTGTGCATCCGGGGCCTTCCTTTACCTATAGTTAGCTTGATGTTGACAACAATAAAACTACTTGTACTCCACGATAACAAAAACAATTCTATAGTCTCAATATAAACACTGACACTTCATTATTTATTGAAATACTGGAAAATGAGGTAATGACAATATGGCGTTTGTACGGTGGCATAAAAGGGACACAAATATATTTTTCATATTGCGTGCGCAGGCATTAATTTAGCTTAAAACGCAACAACTAATGCTTCCCTATCTCCTTTATTCTACCGTGCGTGTTTTCCATAACAACGTGAGCACTATAAACTGATATAAATTTCAAATTCAAATGGGAATGTAACCAAAGAGAATTTGACATTTTTCATTTTTTTTTTGAGACTAAATTTTGCTTTTTTTTTCTGTGGAAGTCTTGATTTGGCAATTTGTAAAAAAACCAAAAAAAAAAAAACCACACACACACTTTATGCTGCAAAAGTCTATTTCCGGGACCCGGTTGGTACCATTATGCCAGTTAAATTCCCAACTTTTGGGAGATGTCTTCTGTCAAGGCCCCGCCTGCATTTCTTTCTCAACTAGACTCAAACCTCGATTCTTAACGCTGTCGGTGTTTGTAAAAAAAAATAATTAAAAAACAAAATTCAGTCGAGCGAATTAACGCGCTTTATGTCGTATATTGACGAAGACAGAACAAATTTCAGACATTATCGTTCATCTGACATTACTATTCTTCATGCATGTTATCATAAATTATTGTTTTCAACAAAATAAATTTAAAATTTCACGGTATAAAGAGCTTACGTCTCAGCTTCTATAATGACACGTTTTCCTGTGTTGCATTTAAAGTTAGATGTAATTGTGTAATCACTTTCCACTAATGATGTTCACTGAATGCTAGAAATTGCCAGGTTTGCCTTGAATGTGGCAGGTTTAAGTTTATGATAATCAAGAACTCTTAAACCTGAGTGCAGAAAATGGATAAAATATAAGCTTAAGTTTATCTTTCGAATTTGAAGCTATACCTATATAAGATAAAGAAAAATAGTTATTGAGCATATCACACGTTTTAGATTAAGTTTTAACTTTGAATATTGATTTCGACTTGCTTAAGAGAATATACAATTTATTTTTTATGTTATCAAAGGGCACCTTGAGTCAGAATACATTTCCTGGTTAGTCTGTTCTAAATATTGAATATAGAGATTATTGGAACGATTCTTAGAAATCCATCGTATTCCATTTTTAATTATACATATTCATTCGCTAAATGCTAAAAGTGTCAGTTTATCATTAAACTTGTTAAGTATAATTTTATAAGTATTAAGAACTCTAACCACTCAATTTAGAAAAAAACCCTAAGATTATATCAAATAATTCAAAAACACATTTAGACCTTGTAAAATGTGTTTGGTAATCGATTTGGGGACATTCATTATACAATTAGCAATACAGAAAATATACCTAGTATTATAACTTGCACAGTTGGTAGCTCATATACTGAATGTTTCTGCATATTTAGCAAGGGCGAAGATAGAGGGGGCTGTATAAGTATGTGGGGTGTATAAACCCAGATTATATATCACCGACTGCAATTTGGAGCAATTTCAAAATCACAAAAATTGAACAATAAACATATAAGTAAACACACTTTTATTTGATGTCTCTTAAACAAGGGAAAAAAACAACAAACTTTAAATATAATATCACATATTGTAAATAAAATATAATAAAAAATGAATCGTGTTTTTCTAATATCCAAACTTACAGGGGGTGTATGTAAAAATACCCCCACGGTCACGTGACCAGCACATTGAACGATCAATAAGTAGGTAAGCCTTAAGTATAGGAAGATAAACTAAATTGTGCAATTTAGTTATTGACATTTTTCTCTGTATTTATCAAAGATACATGGCAGCTCACATATTTATATTTTTTGTTTGCTTTGAAATTAATCATCGTGCAATTAGGCGTAAAAGCCATAAATCGACTGATTTGTTTTTATAAGTTTACCGCTTTAATTACAATTCTTGAATATTGTCATTTTGCCAAGTCTAGATATCATCAAAATTAATTATTATTAAAATTTTCAAATGTTGCTTGAAATGTATGAAAACATGAAACATATTTCATAAAAAGGACAAAACTCACCTATTTATGAATTATTCTACATTTTGACCAAAAGGTCAAGTCTCATATTTCACGTGTCAAGTAAATCGGGTTTCTTTGAAATCTTGATACATGACAGGTGTGTTAATAATGTTTGTTCCTTACAGCAGAAAAAAATCAATATATGACATGGTTGTTCTTCCTATTCATATTTGAATTGGATATCCCCAAGTAATTGCCAGTAAATTCTAGTATAAACATACTGAAGGGAAAAAGAAATGTATGCAAAACTTGTTCAATTTATTTATTTATTTATTTATAACAAAGACCTAATGTGTTCAGTATAATACTTCTTTTGTTTCTATTCGAAAGGAAAACAAGTTCTTTCAACTTCTTTCTTGGGCCACTATTTGAAAAGCTATTAAGATTCCTTGACCAAAAGGAAGATCAAGCCTACTACCCACGAATTCGTTGACATGTAAATTGTCGCCGAACCAAAAATCCCTTCCGCAAAAGTGGTCATATATGGTCGATAAATCTTAAATAGTTCTTGGAACATAAACATTTTTTCTTGACGGTTCCTTCGTTGAAATAGTACTTTGCGCCAGGGAAGGTCATGAAAAATCATTGCCTCCTAATAGGGCTCGAACCAGCAAATCGGGTTAGTTACCACTACTTCAATTTGCCTTTTATTAAAAACATTTCAATGCTATTACACCGTGGGGCAATTTTCCCGAACCATCTTAAATTTAAACATCTTTGTTTAAATTTGGTTCATGTCCTATAGGTCCCCTTTTCAGTAATATTCAACTATTTAACTAAATATGTGTTTTACAAGATGAAGGGAATGTGCATTAATCGTTATACTCATTTTTCTCCAAAATATAGGAGTAACAAAGCAGAAATGATCTCTATTTTTGATAATTTACATTTAAAATGCGAGAAATCAAAAACAGGCTTTGTTGATTTGCGTTATTAATTACCGCAACTGCACTAAATTAATTCGCGCAACAACAGATAGAATGATCTACTGCAGTATGGTCACTACTTCATTAAGTATGCAACTTAAAAAAATGGAATCAGGGACTTGGCCTTTACTCCGGATCATTATGAAACAAATCAAAGCGCTCGCGGCACTATGAGACTACTGGCAATTTATCATAAAACAAAAAGCGAGTTCAGTTGACTAACTAATTATCAGAGTTGCAGGAACACGTTTGGAGTCTTTGCCATCGTATGACCTTTGCCTCTACCGATGTTTACCCCTGCTGAATGCTGGGTTAAGAATTTTAGATAGTTCAGGTAAATCTTGCCGACAGTCGCTAAGTGCCTCGGGCGCCTTGGTAATGTAATATGTAATATTATAGCAAACACCTGGGTCATATTAGATTTCCACATGTATCGAGGTCGCATATCAGTCCTCTTGATACATACCATAGTTGTTCCAATCTCTACAGGGAATGGGGATTTTAATTTCTTTTAATAAGATTTTCATTAAATTTTCCTGTGTCAATGATTAATATCAAAAAAAAGGGAAGGAAAAAGAAAGCTAATTTATTTCATATTGATTACTAATTTCTTGGGAAACCGATTTATTAAATTAAACAAAGACCTAATTTATTAGATGAACTGTTCATATTATGATGATAGATTTATTGTTATTATTATTACATGTATTAATAAATAATAATATATAATCACTGTAAACACACGCACGCACACACACAAACAGAATTAGCAATAAATAAGCTAAAAATAACTTCTGAATCTTTTATCATACAAGATTCTTGCAACTTAAAGTTAGATCCCGTAGTGGTAGTAAGTCAGCGGTGTTAAATCACATTTGTAACAAATCACATCAGTAACACCTCTTAAATTTGATCACATGTGTAACAGGTGTTGCAAATGTGTAACGGAAATCAAAAACATATGTAACATATTTTTGGGAGGAATGTGTTCGATGCCGATTTTTGATGCGAAATACAATCACATATGATCACATTCATGAAAGTCTGTTACAAATGTGATTTGTTCTTGATTTCGCCTTACACAGCTGCCATCGTGTTCTACTCTTTAGAGTGTTCCGTGTAATATAAGCATCAGCTAAACCCTTGAGATATTAGAGTCATCCTGTAAGCAACATATATGTCTGAGATTATATGGCCATCCACAAACATTTTTCAGAATTCTCACGACACGTATTCTTTTTTTCTTAAGATATTAGGATGATTACCAACACATATCGTTCAATGATAGCCCCAAAGGCTCATTAATTTACTTTGAATCTTTTTGGCTTATTATGTCCTAGGTGTCTTCAGTAGGGTTATTCCCAACAAAATTTAGTAGTTCTCCAGCTGCATATATATATTGAACTCTCTACCTATAAAAGTAGGGTCATCCCCCTCATAAAATGTCTAATGGGAACATTTAAGATATAACTTAGGCACTCAACAGCTGTACCTTTACAAAAATTGCTTCAAAGTCCGTAGATATTTTCGCCTTCAAAACCCTTAATATATGATATAGGAAAACGGATTTGTGTGTGTGTATGTGAGTGTGTGCTTTTCTCGTTTTTACCTCCGCGTGATTTACACATGATTGTGTTTGCACATGAATGTGTTTTCTACATGATCGTGTTATATGCATGACTCTGTTTTGCACATGACTGTGTTTTCTACATGATCGTGTGTTATACATAACCACAGACCTACTTAACAGGTCTATGATATTACCCGTCCGTGTTTTATACATAAAAATGTTTTATACATAACCGTATTTTGTACATGATTGTGTTTTTTGTTTTGTTTTTTGTACATGGTCGTGATTTATGCTATGCTGTATTTTATATATACTATATATGTCGTATTTTATAAGTGATTGTATTCTTAACATGGCCATGTTTTGTACATTACCATGTTTTGTACATGGCCTTGTTTTGTACATGACCGTGTTTTATACATTTAGATGTTTTGTACATTACCATGTTTTGTACATGGCCTTGTTTTGTACATGACTTTTTTTTTATTGTTGTTTTGTACATAGTGTTTTGACATATTGTCCATTTCTTTTGTATTATTTTGCAGTTTTATAGTCATTTACAAGTACTCGGGTCAACATAGCACGGTTATTACGTATTTTATACGGTTGTGAAAGAAACAAGGCTAACACGAGCCCATATCATTCACACCTTTGATTATACCATTCATTATATTGTACGTGATATATTAAAGGATATGACATGAATTGTTATTTCATATTAAATTTTACTAAACGAGGTCATGAAAATGCTATTAGGCGAATGACCTTTACTGACCTTTACTGACAGTGAATAGCGATTAAGACGACAAACAAACAACATAAAACAAACAAACAAACAAACAAACAAACAAACAAACAAACACGAATAAACGGACTGTGAACGAATTACTTCTGTAATCTAATACCAAGAAAATAGTTTCAAATGATAAATACAAATAACGATTTAATGTGTGTATTTCTCATACATTTTCAGCATCATATGAATAATGTGTCTTTTTGATCAAAGTTAGTTGCATCAAATACATTTAATCCAGCTGTTCGAGTTTAACACACTATGCATATATATAGAGGAATACACGCGAGTGACGCGGAGTGATATAATTCGGCCCAAAAGTTATGTTATAGAACATATTAAGTGAAATCTTAATGATTGAGAAGGGGAGGATCGAGCGGAGCGAGCGAGCGAGCGCCTTAATAACCATTTAGATTTCACTTTATGTTCTAACTTACTTAGAATATAACCTACATTTTGATTGGACGACATTCGAGTCATGTGACATTCTTTATGTGTAGCGCATGTAACAGTAATTTGAATTTTTGTGTCTATTTCCAAGCATTATTACGCCTTATCAAAACTGGAAGCACAATTTGAAGTATAATCTGGATCTAATGATTTTGAACAGGCAAACAGCTCCCCAAGTCAGCTATGGAACATTTTACTGTTGCATTTACCTGAAAGAAAAACTACGAAAGCTACGCGCTCCTGTCGGCGGAGCTATAATTTTAAGCGCGCTATAATGCCATGCTCTTAATGATTAAGTACAGCTCTTAACGGGTCCCATTCAGTGATTTCATTGGCTGAAAATATAGGTTATGTTCTAAACACTGATCCTGTCGCCTAGTAGTTAAGGCAACTGCTTCAGAAGCAGGAGGTCGAAGGTTAGATCCCCGGCAGAGGATCGTTCTGACATGGCCGAATAAATAATGGTTACCGGTTGTCTTCCTGCCTGGTGAGTGGCATATAGGAATAAACTGGGAAGGTACTTGTGAAAGCAAAGAGGTGTCTCATAAGTCAAAACTGGCTGGCCCTTTCAATAGGGGTGACACTATAAAAAAACAAACACTTTTCTTTTTATATTTTATAAGGTGACTTATAGGCTCGTTGGGATGTATATTTCTTTTATATATGAATTACATTTTTGTACACAAATCACTTTAATAAACGATTATCATATCTTGTAAGAAAATATGTGATAGTTATACGAAGCTGTTTTAGCATATTGTCATATGATAAAAATTTATATTTAGATTTTTAAGATGATGTGATGCAATGTAAACAACGCTCTGTTAAACGTGATGTAACGCTCGTTTAAATTACAATGTGATGTAAATACATGTGCATGTGCGTGTGTGTACGCGTGCGTTTTTATTATAATAAACGGAGCATGAAAAGAAAAGAAACGTTTCCTTGAATTTTTTATTGTTTCTTACCAGGTCAATCTATACTTGGATCTTTCGTCTGTAGTTTTTGTTTAATAAATTTAGAGTTGTTTTTTTTCCATTGACAAACGTTAAGGTAAATTTCATATGTAGAGCAACCTTTATGAAACATTACTTTGAGTAGTGATGGATTTGAATTGTTGTGTATTGCAGTGTATTGCATTGTATGGTACCGTTAAGTTTTGTAATGTATTGTATTGAATCACATTGTATTGTAAAGATGATTGAGTGCGTTTACATGAGGGTTCTACTTCAGAACTGTTATCTGACCATTTGTAAGAAATACAGTTACAGAACAACTGCGACAAATTAAGAACAAAATGGTGATAAAAATTATTTGGTTAATTGCGTGGTTTGGACAACAACGTCTTCCAAATCGCAAAATGTTTGTCCATCCCTGTCGTTAGAATTTCTTTTCAAATCGACGTAAAGATGAATATGTTTGAACTAAATGTAAATGTTTTATGACCTTTGAGGCGCAAAATACTTATCCAATCCAAAATCCTTCGGGAAGATTGTGAGAGTTTGTTTCACGGTCGACGTTAAAAGGAGTAGGTTTAAACGTCATCAGACATAACTTACAGAACCGGTTTCGGTGGCCGAGTAGTTAGAGCGTTCGCTACGGAATTAGGAGGCTGTAGGTTCGATCCCCGGCCGCAACATACTAAAGACTTAAAAAGTTATACTGTTATTATATCTCTCTTCCTTGGCGCTAAGCATATACGGGTAATTGTAGTTCCAGCACTGGTTGGCCCAGTCTACTGGGTGCAGAATCATGTCACATGACAAAGACGTGATACTGCAGTGTAGCATCACTATAACTGTCTCAGGTAGACATAGTCTCCTAATGACTTAAATTCTGTCGGCGCGACGTTAAATCCAATACACAAACAAACAACTTACATATGAGCGTCAGATAAATTCCAACTATAAAATCCTCCCAAAGGGTAAGGCGTGACCGGAAGTTCACTTCGTCGTTGCCAGAGAGAAGTTCTTCGCTGTTGTTCTTACTTGAAGAGGAAACGGGAAGAAGCATCATGACTTACTGAAAAAAGATTGAACAAAAATCTACTAGATATTCGATTAACGTTGATTGGTTTTAAAGTCATGGAGATATAAAACGGTTATGAAGGTAAAGTCCCTGTAATGGTTTTGCTACGTCTTGGACCACTTAACCCCTACCAAGATAACCCAGTACCCCAATAAAACATTAGGAAACCTTGGTTGTCCCCGTGAAAGGTCATGAGGTCCGAAATGTAGCGGAACCATTACAGGGACTTTACCTTAAACTGATGTCAAAGATTTTTTCGAGCATTATGCAACTGAAAAAATACGAGCTTCATAGGCATTTTCTTTTACTACGGGTAAAGATAACCTGAAAATAAAAACTTACTATGAAGATTAGCGATCAAATGTTCTTGAAAGAAAATTAAACCTTGCAAAAATATTTCCAACTAACTGATCAAATCTGCACATAAATAAAGCACTCTTTTGACTGGAATAAGAACAAAAAAGTCCTAATTTAAAAAAAAATTCTAGGAGGGGGTGGGAGCGGGGGAGATCCCCCAAACCCCCCTTTCTGGAGGGGGTATCGCAATAGGAAGAGTAAACAGCACATTAACTTTCGTTCAGTCATTTGGTACGGTGAAACAGAGTATAATAATTATATTGCAGAGTTAAAGAGTTCAGCTCAAAACAGGTCTTAATGTGCATCTCAAGAGAAGTGTTTGATCAGATGAACAACCATATTTTATCAAAGCAATTGTAATGCCATGCGAGGAACCATAGGGGGTTGGGTGGGGTAGGGGGCCATGATCCCGCCTGGCTATTATACTAAGTCAAACTTGAGGTTAGACAGCTACGTAAAAAAAAAAAAAAAAAAAAAAAAAAAAAAAAAATAAATAAATAAGAGTAAGAATTTTAATGTGAATCTTCGCACCCTCTGTGTGTAATAAATGTTCAATAAAATGAGAAGTCATCTTGGACAAAGCAAGTTATCAGATACAAAATTCAGCATAATTACTTCGAACTAGTGTTTGTCGTGGAAAAATAAACTGAGACCATTACACAATAGTCATAAACGATTTATTTTTATAAATTACATCATATTAACAGATTATTCTAATATAACGGTACCGTGTGACACACGCAGGGTCCATATTTGCTTATTAATTGATTTAACTGGTATCTTCAGAGCGTTGAGTGTATTCCTCCTACAAATACTCGCATTTTTTTATTTGATCGAATAAGGTAACACTTGTTTGAAGATTGTAAACAGCATAGTGCAATATGAATGTTTCGAGTGCATTTGTTTAACTCACGCGCAGTATTTTAGACTTTTATGTACACGTACTTTGATATGAAAATGAATGTGGAAGCAGACATAATTTAAAAAAATAACTTGTATACATTTTTTAACATTTTAATTAAAATCAAACAGGAATGATATACATTCTTAAGAATTGGTATTCATTTTCTTTAAATTCGGCAGTAAAGCTGACAAAAATTCTACTGCATTTGTCAATATTGATAAGACAAATATGATAGTTCATAAAGATATGTTTGCGGGAACAATTAATTCTCAATATGTGAATCACTAACACTAATTACTAACAATAATTACTAACACTAATTACTTACATGAAACAAAGACTTCACCAACATTTACGAGAGAGATTAAATTTTTTTTTACTCAAGTTTCAAGT
This sequence comes from Solen grandis, assembly GCA_021229015.1. Lineage (NCBI taxonomy): Eukaryota > Metazoa > Mollusca > Bivalvia > Adapedonta > Solenidae > Solen > Solen grandis. The sequence goes on along the minus strand of CM037791.1, from coordinate 5,787,342 downwards.
TTATTTATTTTCAACATCTCATGTCAATACTTCTACCGATCATCGGTGAACGATTTGTTTACATGCATATCTGTAATTCAATTTTGCTTAGCATGAATAGATTTAATTAATTTGTGCTGAAAAAGTGTGAATATTAATCACTAAGTTTCTTATTTCAACATTTGTATTATGACATAAACTTTTACGTGCATAATTATAATTATTATTATTACTTTTTAGCTCACCTGAGCACAAAGTGCTCAAGGTGAGCTTTTGTGATCGCCCTTCGTCCGTCGTCAACAATTTGCTTAAACGACAACTCCTCTGAAACCGCTGGACAGAATTTAATGAAACTTGGCAGGAATGTTCCTTGGGTGAGGCTCTACAAAAGTCATGCCATGGCAACAAAAAGAAAAAAACAAGAGGCCCATGAGGCCCTACATCGCTCACCTGAGATAAATAGGTTGACCCAAGGAACATCTGTACCAATTTAATTTAAAATCTTGCCTGTAGTTTTGAAGAAGATGATTTTTAAAGTTTTCAATTTTTTTTCTTTTTGTTGCTATGGCAACCAGAGTTCTATATGGATCAAGTTTATTTTAGCAACTTTTGTGAAGGTTGACCCAAGGATCATTTCTGCCAAATTTAATCAAATTCTGTCAAGTGGTTTCAGAGGAGATGTTGTTTAAAGTTTTCCTAATATACATATAAGGTAAATAAGCCCCGCCCCTGGCGGCCATGTTTTTTTTACGGATCGGAATAATTTTAGCAACTTTGGTAGAGGTTGACCCAAGGAACATCTGTACCAAATTATTTTGAAATCTGGCCACTAGTTTTGAAGGAGATGATTTTTCAAGTTATTTTTCTTTTTGTAGCCATGGCAACCAGAGTTCTTCATGGATCAACTTTAATTTAGTAACTATTGTAGAGCCTCACCCAAGGAACATTCCTGCCAAGTTTCATTTAATTCTGTCCAGCGGTTTAGAGGAGATATCGTTTAAAGCAAATTGTTGACGACGCACGACGCACGAGGCACGACGACGGACGACGGACGGAGGGTGATCACAAAAGCTCACCTTGAGCACGTTGTGCTCAGGTGAGCTAAAAATGAAAACTTTAAAAATCATCTTCTTCAAAACTACTGGCCAGATTTTAAAATAAATTGGTACAGATGTTTCTTGGGTCAACCGTCACAAAATTGCTAAAATAAAGTTGATCCATGTAGAACTCTGGTTGCCATGGCAACAAAAAGAAAAAAAAATGAAAACTTTAAAAATCATCTTCTTCAAAACTACTGGCCAGATTTTAAAATAAACTGGTACAGATGTTCCTTGGGTCAACCTATTTATCTCAGATGAGAGATTTAGGGCCATCAACGGCCTCTTGTTATGGTCAGTCTCTGCATCATTTTTTGTCACAGTGTACTTTGAACATGTTTACGGCATTGTCAGTTGTCAAATGCTCAAATCTTAGAAAAAAAGAAGGGACAATAGTCCTTGAGAAACATTCAAGAGAGACAGAGAGAGATGCTTGTCTTTTCCTGCTGATGACTATGTTTATGCACGAAGTGCACTCACACGTGTAGAAGCTAACACGGTATATTCACCATTAGATAGACAGATGTTATATAGAGGGCTGTGGAAGGTACAATTTTAGTTCATCGAGTGAACGTTAACATTCGTTTTGTTACGAGTGGCGTAAACTTTTCGTAATTGTCATATATGATATACAGTTATAACGCAGTAATGTATTCAAATGCATAAAATAGAAAATGTGTAACGGAAATTAAGCACTTTTTTGTGATGAATGTGTTCTATGCCGATTTTTGATGTAACACAATTGGTCACATTCGTAAAAATATATTGAAAATGTGATTTTAACGAATATTGTATCAGTGCAGCCTTATTCCTGATTTTTTTCCCCCAATCTTAACATGTCAAGATTCACAGAGAATGATATCAACATTTTATTAACAAAAGTGCAGTCAAACCTTTCTTAAGCGGTCAGTCAAGGGAACCACAGAAACTGACCGCTTAACAGAGGTGGCCGATAAATGACGGGTAAACATATAACAAAATGCTTTAGTTTGGTTATATTTAAATTGACCGCTAAATGCAGGTTTACCGTTTAATAAAGGTGACAGCTGATACATATTCAAATGTATTTACATCTGGATGACTTGAGAAAATCCATACCGTAATACAGTTAAAGGTTAAATTTTAATTCGGGCAACCCGAAAGCCGCCGACTCTAAAGCTTTTAGAGGCCGTTTAGCGGCCATATTGGGACCGCCATTTTCCGTGATTGGTTTGCTGTTATGACTGGACTTTGAAAAAAAAAATCCTACCTAACCTTTTTGAGACCGTGCCCTAAAGACACACGTGTTTTCTTTTTGCCTTATCACAATTCTGCTTATCTTCTCACTCTCTATTGAAACTGGAAGATATTTTTTGGAAAGAACGGAAAAATCGCAAATGCAAAATGTGTGAATCATTTTTACTGTGTTGTCCTGCTTATAATCATATAAGAATTAAACATAATATCAAATCGAGTTGGGCAACTTTATCTTTGTTTTCAAAAAAAGTCGTAAAAGTTAAACTATTTTTAATAAATTAAGCAAGATTTTTATCCGATGCTTTTAAAAAATTGACAGATATCGATGCTTCATTATTTATGATTATTACAACTTTTGTTTCATTTAACACATCAAAAACCCCATCCATTGTCAATTGTATACCTAATGGCTATATTTATAAATGTCCATTGGTGTTTGTAGAAATTGTAAGATTATAAATTGATTTTATTATTTTGTTGTCTTGGCCATATGTACGAAGAAAATATTGCAAATGACCAAAGGCATTTACCGATATGTCAATTAAACTTTTAAACCCAAATTGTTGAGGACATCAACTCTAATATGCGGTAAATATAGAATACTTACTCATTTACACACGGGGTGGTGTTATATCAAATAGATGTTTGAAAATCATTTTTATCACCTAATATCATCTTATCAATCGGAGTCATTTTGTTGACTTTTAGTAACTACAGAATGTACTATGTGTTTGTTAAGTGGACAGTAAGGTAGAATGCCTGTGCTTATCTTAAATATGTTATCCTTTAAAAAACTTATTAACTTCTTTTTATTTAACTTTAAGACTTGAGAGGTAACAATTCCAGTTTTAAGGCAAAATAGCAAAACACTAGAACATATTGAGAATTGAACACTTTTCTGCAAAGTATGATCCGCGGTTGCTTAATTTATCAAAACGTTTAGTAATGTTAACATATCTTTTCAAAACTAGTAAACACAAGACAGTAAAACAAATTTCAGCCTTTCTGAAATGCCTAAATTGGAATCGTGTGGACATTTTCTCATCGTTCCATTACTCTTTACGGTCAACAGATGTGGACACACACCGCTTTAAATAATTAGACATTCCTGAAACCCATACATTTGTCTGAACTGAAGATCTTGATTTTGACCTTCAATTGGTGCTTCCGGATTATTGTGTCACGTATTCCATTCCTTTCAACCTATTGCTGGCCAAATTGTATAGAAAGAAAAGACTGATTAAGTCGTCAACACGAACTTAATCTCACGTGATATTTCATGAGATGACTCCATTCGTACATGACTAAGCCATCGTTGTGCAAAGCAATTATTTTCTTTTGCTGCTGTGACCAGAAATCTACTTAAAACCATTTGGAATATCAGCCCTTTTTGACATTGAAAAAACGACGTTCGGTTTCAAGAACGGGCGTACTCCATTATATTCCCATTTTCTTTGGCAAACGTGTGAATGGTTATGCCATCCATCTCTCACGTTATATTGTTCAAATGTCAAATTTTCTTACCAAAGGTACACCCAATGGATATTGGACCATCATCAGTCACTTGCAATGATTGATTCTCGAGATTAAGTGATGGACCACTGTTTCTAATTACGACATTAGCTAAGCAATTCTGTAATTGACTGTTTTATTGATTATAGCCCGAAACAACGTGAATTCTTCTGTAAGATGAATCATAAAGCCAGACCGAATCCGTTCACATTATTACTGCAAATATCCTGCAAGATGAATTTCGTAACTGAAAATAAGCATATCTTCTTAATGCGAACATTCTTTGATGACGCGAACATTATGGGCACAAAGATATTGCAATTTTAAAGTTGTGCTAGAATCTTATAGATTTATATAATGCACAATTGTGTTACAAACTGGGTATATTTACTTACAATGCAATGTGAGAATACCTTCACGGGAAAATAATAATGCACATGACATGCACGGTAATGACAAGCATGATAATTTGTGAAAAAAAATTAGTATGAGATGTTGTTTTTTTGTTTGTTTCATTTACAAAGATAAATTCAGTAATGTTCGGTAAGATTGAAATTTGAATGACTTATGTAATAAACTGTCCTCTAAAAAGGAAATAGGCACATGATATATTTTTAATGTCTAAAAGAAAAAATCATATTTTATTGGCAAACTTTAAGATAGTTTCAGTGTATTTTTTGTTTATTTGTACATAGTTTTCTTTGAAAAGACAATAGCAAAATACACTATTCAAGCACATACACGAACGTAATGCAAAAACGGTTGTCGCTTTAACTTTGTTTTGTTATAAACTTTCCTTTTTTTTTCTTTACTAATATTTTTGCTTTATTTTTTTTAATGTAAAAATCCCGAGCTAAAAACGTATATCTGTATTAGTAGACAATTAGATTCACTCGTTTTTCAATTATTTACTTAACCATTTCCCTCTGGAAAACAAACATATTATTTAATACAACACTCTGTGTTAGTATTTTAGTTTTGCACAATTATATTCCTTTAAAAATAAGGTAATATTTTGCAAGGGTAATTTGTAATTTACGGATTTTTTTTAATCACGACATATCTCTACCTTTGATGGTGTATCAAGATATGTCAGCATGCAAATAAATGAGCAATTTTTCTAAAAATCTCAAAACTTTGTCATTACATATTTTAAAAACGTTCATGCCTTAAGATAAAGTCCCTGTAATGGTTCCGCTATGTCTTGGACCACTTAACCTCTACCAAGATAACCAAGGTACACTAATAACATATCAGGAAACCTTGGTTATCTCCGTGAAAGGCCATTAGTTCCAAAATATAGCGGGAACATTACAAGGACTTTATCTTTATCTTATTTGATATCACACATACAACTTGAACAATGAGAACAGTCCATTTCTTTACATTGATAGTCTGTATAACTTTTTTCTCAAATGGGCATATTAATACGGTGACACAAAGTGACATAAAAACATGTCTTATTGCTTGCGCACGCAATTACCGGTACCATTACGTGCACAAGCGTTATCCACCGTGTTCACTCGCGATATTTTTGAATGGCGGGGGCACGCGATATTTACTGAGTGCGAACGAAAACGATAGCTATCGCGTTTGCACGCGATATTAAAAAAAAAAATCCGTGTCCACTTTATGTCATCATGTATTGGCATGTGTCATAGCTTATTTTCATTCGATACTTTAGAATTTGAAAGCGGTCTTCATCAAGAAATACGGTTTCCAGTAATAACGATAATGTTTCCTGTTGTCATTGATTTACTTGACGTTCAATTTGTTTGAAAACGTCTCTATTTGGAGCTATTGAGTGCTCGATAGAAGTAGAGAGCTTGTGTCTTAAATGGTTGATGGAAAATAAATCTTCATGATTATACTGTTGCATTTGAACATCCCCAAACTGCTCATCACGAACTATGTACATTCTCTTGAGTGCTCGTAGCATACAGACACTCTTATAGGTATTTTTTTTTATTAAAGGTACAGAATGGGTCCTAGATGAAACTTTAAATTTAATTATTTTTTTAATGAATATATTCGATAATGATGGGTGGATCACTTTATTATAGTGCATGTAACTCATAGTTGATTGACGGAGGGGTATGAATTCAACAGACTTGAACCGTTTCCGGTGACCGAGTGTTTAAAGCGTCCGCCCCGGGAGCGGAAGGTCGTGGGTTCGATTCGTGACCGCGGAATACCTGGTACTGGCAACTCCTTGCTTGGCGCTCATCTTATATACAGGGTAGTTCCAGAATGATTGACCCGGTGTCAGGATAATGTGACTGGGTGTGATATCATCCATTGTGGCAGTACTATATTTGTCTCAAATAGACTTAGTCTCCAAATGACTGAAGGACTTCGATTGATTTTTGACAGCAAAACGAATACATGTACTGCTGAGTTATTACCTACACAACAATTCGTTTTACAAGTATTATACTGCTGCTTCATATATAAATGAACCATAAATATATTATATAAATAATTTATATAAAATCGACACATAATTTTTACCTAGTTCACAAGAATTTCATCAGCAGCAGGTCTTGATCATTTAAAGATTAGAACGGATAAAAAGTTTAAAGTGCTTATGAGACATTGAAAAATGGTTTTAATACTGGCAACAGCTTTCATGAGTTAACCGTCCCTTTAGCAATATTTTAGTAATAAAGCGACAGTTGGAGGAAGGCGCCAAGTATTTAAGCATCCAGGCACAATCTGTGTTCTACCGGTCCCGAGTGCTAGCGCATCCGCCCAAGAATCAGAAGGTAGTGGGTTCGATCCCCAGCCGCGACATACCAAAGTCGTAAAAATGGTATGTGTCCCTTGCTTGGCACTTAGCATATAAGGATGGTTTCAGGACTGGTTGGCCCGATGTCAGGATAACGTGACTGGGTGTGTATCTTGCTACATGTCTACAGCGTGATACTGCAGTGTGATAGCACTATATCTGTCTCAAGTGGACATCGTCTCTAAATGACTGAAATACTGTTGGTGGGACGGGACGTTAAATAAAAAAAAAAAAAAAAAAAAAAAAATCCTGCCATACCACAAGAAATGACAAAAAGGTTCTATGAGATATCCAACGTATATTAAAAATGAAGAAATGATCTATGGTGAAAAATGGTAAAAAAAAAAAAATAAAGAAAGAAAATAACATGGAGACGGGTCATTACATAAATAGAGATATACCAACTGTTACCGCTTTCGAACGGCCAGCTGGGGTGCTGAAACCATGTTTCAAGGTGTCCCAACCTTCCTGGGGGTATTTCTCTGATACGAAAAGTACGAATAAAATTATCCCAAACGAAATGAGACAACAAACATCGTAAGAAAAATAGTTTTAATCATCCCATTTGAAATATTGTAATTGTATAAAAAAAAGTCCATAACAATGTGTAGGGATGACGTCCACGGTAATGAATTATCCAGCAAGTCAGCTGGAAAGATTCTTCAGTTGTTGTTTTTACAGTATTTTACTTTTCAGTCATTAGGGAAAATGGAAATATAAATTTTTCTTTATAAATGAGATAACCGTTTTCCTTCTAGAAAGTTTTTTTATCGCATGTATAACATGTTTAGTCTTTTCTCTTTTGTACGAAATGTCTGATATATTAGACTATAACAAACAGACAGGTGTGGGATGACAGACAAGGCAATAAAAGTTAAAATCTAATCTACTCTAAATTAATTACAATACAGTTTTTTTTTCCACAATTTTAGTCGATAAAGCCCTATTAAAACGCAAGCACTTGGAATGAAGAATTCATAACATGGCATGATTATGAATATTATTAAAAAATATCAAAGCTAATTGAGAAGCAAAAAAAAAGTATTTACCTTTACATTTTGTTTATTATATGTCCAATGCTACCAATGTGTTTACTCGGATGTATTTTTTTTTCTTTTCTAGGTTGAAATTCTATTACACGTTAATAGTGCGTGGAATCGCCAGGTGAAAAGGCAGTTTTTAAAATTACTATTTTATTCAGGTCATGACCAAAAGTGATTAAAATTGGTATCCTACCCTGGTACAGCCAGCACATTCAAAACGCCTCCTTGCAATTTTTACGTAGATTGCATTGCGCTATCTGGTGAGTCTGCAAAATTTGAGATGGCGAACCTGCTAGTCGGGTAGTAGTAAGGAGTAATACGTTTAGCTTAGTATTTTAAGGTAAAGTTACCACCGCACGCAGAAAGCATTGCTATCTGGTGTGGGGTAACTTGGGGTTAGAGTTATATATATTTTATTTTAGTTGAAGCTCAGAGTTGGAACTATAGGACATGCTATAAGTTAGGACTGACATGACGAATTTTATTTAGGGCCTGTTATAATTTCAGTATTAGGATTTTTTTCTATCTCTGTTTCTTAAATAAATTGAATGTGAAATACTTGAGACAATAATTTGTTGTAACAATCATTTTTAAAATCGGCCTTGTATATATTCCATAGCTTATCTTTAATTTATTTAATCATACGACCAGAAAAGTCACAAGAAAAATTAAGTTTGATATCTATAGAGTTGTTCAGACCGCTCGGACACGTTATACTACTAAATGTTTTACGTGCATATTCTGTAGAGACTACTCGTGTTGCAAAATGTTATTGAATAGACTGTTTCCTAAAACTGAATACACGTGACATAAATGTGTATTTTTACTTTCATTTGTTCAAGAAATAGGTCAAAATCGATTTCGTACAGCTTACGCCAAAAGAAAAAAACGCGTTACCAACCAAAATTTCGGAGTTTTACCGAAAGCTAGGAAGACTGTAGATGGCTGAATAATTTTGTTACAACTATGTATATTGTATAGTTCACTTAATTCTTACATCGTTTGTGCATTTAACGTCCCATCGACAATATTTCAGTTATCTGAGGACTTTTGTCTACACAAGATAGACATTGTGCTACGTTACAGCGATATCACACCGTAGACAGTGTCGTAATTCCACACCCAGTCACAATATCTTGATGTACTATGCCAGCCAGTTCTGGAAAAACAGTCAACTCTCTTTATAACAGCCGTGTTTGTTTCAGCGAATTTTGCTGTTATTAAGAAATTGTCATTGTAAAGAACAGAGACACGGAGGGATTATGCACTTTAGTTTTCAAGACTACTGCCGTTATAAAGAGGGTGCTGTTATAATGAATGCCGTTGTAAGGAGGTTTCACTGTACCCTTAGCGCCGAGGATGGGGGTATATCAATAAAGACTTTGGTATGTCGTGGCCGAGGGTCGAACTCACAGCCTAACGCTTAAGAGGCAGAAGATCTTATCTCCGTGCCAATGAGACCGCTATGTTTTTAAAATTTTCTCGCGCCGTAAAAACAGTAACAGCATGAGATATATTTGTGCTGGTGATGATTCTCAGACTAAGTGTCTTTTTTAGCTAAGCTTTTTATCGGAAAAAATTTATAGAGAAAGGACACGGCAGTATATTGTTCAAATGAATGTGTCAGTACTTGAACTAGGAAGGTTTGGAACTGTTTTGTTATTTACGTGCTTTATTTACGTGCTTTACCCGAGGCATGAGTAGAGTGTAGTTCTTGCAGTACTGGGAATCCGGGGGAATTTTAAATTTAAAGGTGTGAAATAGTGCATTCTTGTGACATTTTTGGGGGTTGCGTGTTTACATTTATGTATAGTCGGGGGATTTTAGAGGGGCCGCGCGCCGGGTACCCCCCCCCCCCCCCAACTTTGAATCCACTTTTTCAAAATTCATCATCAAAGCGGCATATTATTTTATCATACGATCCTTTTGACGAAGATAGTTCTCATAGATTCCAGTAATCATTATTTTGTTTTTAGCATGAAAATAATTAAATGTTTTGTGTGTTGATGTGAGTAAGATATATTATTCCGACACAATAATTTCCTTTTTCTGATTTTTTTTTTTCGATCAGAAATTAACACAAAAAGAAAAAAAACTCTCTTATTAACCCATTCAGCGTGGACAAATTTAACAACCAATCTGATGAAAAAGTAATACATGTATAAACACAATATACTCATTATTATTCACCTCTGAAAAAGTATTAATTTTCGATGACATCGGATTTCGTCGATCATGTTCTTAAGTGAATTTCGTGGGTGCCCTTTCTTTTCGTGTAATAATGTTCTAATAAAAGTGAGATCTAATGAAGAATGAGTTTTCATGGGGATTCTTATACATAGTTCCCACAGCAGTGCATTAACCTACTCATGACAGTCATCTTTAAAGGTAAATTCATAAACTGAAAAATAAAAGCACCATGATAATTAAAAACAGCAAGTATTCTCAACTTTAGGCCTGCATAAACTTATACCTTTAAAGATGGCTGTCAAAAAGAGTCTTATCAGTGTCTATGACATCACACGGGAACTATGTATTGGTGGATAAAAACCCGTCAAGAAATCGACTAAAATTAGAGTCCCACAAAAATTAATTATTACACGGTACTTGCAAAAAATGTGTGTTACCTGTCTTTTCAAACGTACGTGTGTTACACAAAAGAAACCATTCGTGTTGCATTAAGTTTTTCCATATGTGCCAACTATCCATGAAAAAACACGTTAAAGTTTTATTCAAACATTTGATTCTGCTGATCTTCATAATTGCATGATGCCATCTTATTCTAGGAGAAAATATCACACAGTTTCATTCACTTAATACTGTTGAAATCGACTAGTAATTAATTGTTTCGTTTTCCTTAAAATATGACACATGAATATGACTTGCTGTGTTGATAAATTTCCAAAATCCCAGACATAGGCATATGTAGAAGTTATTCAAAACACCATTCAAAATATGTTCATCTTACAATGTCACCGCGCCCTGGTAAAATATAATCAACCTGAGGTAATTCCTTATCGAAGCAAAATTCCGTATAATAATATATATTCCGTGCGACTTATCTGCTGGCACGCAGAAATATAATTACGTCCAAATTGAGCGAGCGTCGTTGAGCAAATCCAAACCTGTTCGTTCAACTATATGTATCGTTCGACGACCGACAGTCATGACGGACTGGAAACCAATACGTTCTGAAAGGTCGATTCGTTCTGTAATATCCGCTAAAAGGCAATACTACAGTGATATTTCAGCTTCTTTTACATCATAAAGTCACACAATTAGAAGTGTTTGCAGGATCGCTAGCATTGGGAAAACAGTATTGGGTTGCAATCTAAATCATTGTCCCTTTGTGAAAAGCTGATAACGTATAGATGTCAGACAAAGGCTATACATACGGTATATTACGGACGTTTCAGCGGGTTACAGAACAGAACAGAATTTTATTTTTTGACTTATGCATAAGTTACAGCTGATCTTGATTTTGGCCTTTAATAGAACGCGGGATACATATGGTAAAATGATAAAAACCCTTTAGGTCTACAAATATAGAATACTTTTTTCTTTTCCTTTACATGTTTTTCAATTAATGCATTTAAAACAAACATAGCAACTACTGTTGAACGACCCTTGCGAAATCCAAACTGTTCATATCTTGATATATTATTACTTTCGATCCAGTCATTCAGTCTATTATTCAAAGCCCTAGTAAAATTTTCCAAAAACACAGCTGACAAGTGTTATATCTCTGTAGTTATTGATACCACAAGGGTCATTTCTTTTTTAAACACAAGGACAATAACTCCTCAAGACCACTGTTCCGGAAGATGACCTGAACTCAGAATAGCATTTAATAATTCCTCTAAATGTGCTGATATAATATCAAATGACCCAATAAAATATTCATTAACAATCCATCTTCAACAAAAGACTTATTCCTTTTTAGATTTTTAACAACTCTTTCTATCTCAGATGCACATATAGGCAAAACTAATTTCTTGAATTTACAATCATTGTTATCAAATTAAATCGTGCAAATGAACAAATTCTTCACACCTTCATTACGAGTACCGTGAAAATATCACTAAATAATCATAAAAATTACCTATAGGAGTATAGGTTATAATACGTATGTGTTTAATGCCCAATAGCAATGTATATGCTACGGTTCCATTGGTATATGGCCATACCGTTTGCATCTGTTTGTTATACACTTGTAGACGTACGATCGTCGATGATCATGGTGTCTTTTCGTCTACAAACTGTCAAAACGGTATATCATACAGTATACTGTATAATTGATTGTTTTCGTGACTTTCCCTATCTTTGCGTATGGTTCAGTTTAGGAGAAAAAAATACTTCGTGAATAGGCTCTATCTGTCCCGAGATATAAAACTGTTCAAATTCTCTATCTCGCCTTAATTTATGATTCTATCATCTAAGCTTCTTTAAACATCAAATTTGCTGAGCTTGTTTACAAACTACAGCGATATCCTCGCAAAAGACTACAACGACGAATTTAAAACTGCAAAGCGCAAGAGCGTAACAGGCTTTAAGAATCAGATCTGAAACAAATTATTGAGGTCTTGGCGTTGATGCATTTTTCCACTGGAGTTGAAACGAGGTCAAAATAGTTCACATTGACAGCTGACGGCTAAAAGAGAAAAGTGAAACTATTATTTTTACAAATTCTTTTAAAAATAATATCTGTACAAAAAAAAATCATATTTTTTAAGTAAAACATTGCAGCAAGCGACATTTATAACATTAGGTATATTTTATCTTCGACTTCGAATCATTGCCCCATTTTTTCTTTGTACACGTATCTTCATAAAAATTATGTAAAGATTACAGGTTTTATTTTTTTTTCTCTCCTGTTATCTGATCGCTTCGCAGTTTTCCAAGTCTTACTGTGCCATCTTTTGTGGCAATGTTAAAAATCACTGTAACTTTATCGTTATTTTTTCTTGTTCTGTCTTCATGATTAAAAAAAAACAACTCTTAGCTCCACTTGTGAACTTTTGCATGACGCGAAAAAAATACTTTTCTCAAAAATGGTAATGGATATTGTCATGTGAGTTTATTGTTTTTAAAATACACAGTTTTCTTTATCAAAAATCCCCCGACGGAGCATTGTTTAAAGCACGTTTCTCCAAATTAAAGAAAGAGAACTCCTATCGTCTTTTTACGCGACGCATTGGTTAATTGTTATAATCATTATAATCGCATCTTTATTTTTCTTCCTCTTCGCTTTTTTATTACATGTATATGGTTTGAATTTAGCGCTGCTCAATACCTTAAGTCTAAAATTGTGATTATAGTTCAAGTGATTGTTGGAATTTTATTGTAGATGAAAGCCTTCATCGGCTTAGAGCAAATAGCTCATATCCCCAAGTCCCTGGATGCTTGCATCTGCACTGAAATCTTTTGAAGCATTTGAAGGATCATGATTATATTTTAATGGTGGATAAATTACCTTAACGCTGAGTGTTATTGGAGGAATTTTAGCATGATTTAACTTTTATTTCAAATTTCATTTCATCTGCACTTTCGTCTTTTATATTAAATAATGCAATGTCAGAATAAGTAACATTCTTGCTTGTTCTATGTATACATGTTCGCATCGGAGAAAATAGGTATAATGATTTATTTTATGCCAAAGTATTGTAATATGATATTGCTATGAACGGATCAAGTTTTTAATTAACACCAAGGACATTCTGGAGTAAACATAGAAACAACCGTCACGTATCTCATTTACTTGGACACACTTGGGATATAGCTGTAACTTCACTTGGATGTAAACACGCTATGGAAAGTTTGACATTTATCCGTTGCAAAGTTGAAATACATTCGTAAACATTTATCTTATTTCGTTTGTTACAGACGTAATAGTCTGTCGGTAATCATATCGATGAAAAATGGTGGTTCAATCGGTAGGGCAAACCTTTGTAAGTTTGGGGTTACGGATTCGAGTTCGGGTTTGGGTCAGTATTTGGTGCAAAACCTAAGACCGTTAAAGTAAACATCCATATACCCGCCAGTGGGTAAATTGAGAACATAGCATTTCACGAGAAGTATCAGGTTCGAGTCACGGTCAGACTGCGTTTTATTTTCCCAACCGGTTACAACTTTTTTTCTGGTTGAACTATTTTAGGGTATTTCCTTGTATATGTATCATTGAGAATTTTGATCTACGATTCAAACGTCATCAACTAAGACTAGAGCAATCAACTGACATACTGTATTATTTAATTATAAATTTTGATCTTCATCGAAGACCTAGAGTAAGCATGAAAATCGGATCTAAAATGACAAATAAATTTAAAAACCGTGTCAAATAAGACTTATCAACCCACTTCAAGAAAAATGGCAGAGAACATATTAACAGATGGCGAATATTATAAAAAAAAGTTATTAAATGGCACTTTAAATATGAACTGCATACACTATTATTGTCTATTAAACAAAGAAAACAGCTATTACTACCGCGATGTTAATGTGTGTGTGTGTAACTGAGTCGGCTTTTCAATAAAGAATTAAATGTATTATTTAGTATTTATGATACAACTTCATTACTTACCAACTAAGGATTTTGGGGAATTTCCCTTATTTTGTTTTTACTCATAGTTCATTGTGTGGATTTTGAAGATTTATTGAGCATGTTTTGATGATTTTCCCTAATGGAAAATGCGCACTTCTTTTTTTTTCATGTACTCGTACCTTAACCCTTTACCCCATTAAAATTTATGTTCAACTTAATCATTTGATGGCTTTTAATTTATTGATCTTTAAAGTGTATTGAAAAAAAAAATGTTTCCATTGTTGTACAGATTGTGCACATATGTGAGCTACAATAATTTGTGATCGAATAGAGGAGGAGAAAGAGCTGACTGATCTGGGTCTCCTCTGTTTGCAAATATGTCAAATTGATTCTATGTTGAATTGAGGACTAAACGCTACATCTAAACGAAATGCTGAGAAGCTTGCTATAATTTCTTTTTGAAACCATATACAAAAGAGGAACGACAGCTAACGTACGTTAACGTTACAAAGTAGAGCCGGTGTTGCTGATCTTTTTTTTTTTTTGCCATTATTTTTTTTTCATCAGTTTCATGGTCATAATGTGTCAAAGAATTACCTAGACATTTTAGATAAGGAAAAAACAACAACAGAAAGAACAGTAATAAGGTTTTGCTCTCACAAGGAAGATAATCTTATTACATAAATAAATAAATAAATAAATAAATAAATAAATACATAAATAAAAATACAATGGGATATTCTTGGCAGTTTTCATGAAATTTTAATCAGATATTCACTGAAGATTTTGAGGTTTTCCTGATATTTATCTTGAATGATGGAAATAAAATAATTCATCGCTATGCCAAATACAAGTTTATACCAGAACAGGAAATTTTGAACGTTGCTGCCATCTCAACCAAATCAATTATATCTTGACGGTATTTATTATTTGCGCATACTATAGTTGCCTGGCAAAGCTTTTCTCTCAAGGGGACCACGTAGTTAATTTCCAGAAGCAGGGAACAAAGACGGCTTAATACAAAGCTTACTATACCATACACTTAATGTAACTGGTGCATTTCAATCAATTTAAAATAATCATTAATTGTTTAATGATTCGGGAAAATATCAACACACAACGTTTTTGGCCTAATACCAGACAAATACACGTATTTTGAAAACCACATAAGATTTTCACGAAAACTGATGATAAAGTTGTGGCGAGACTTTGTCACCGTATGATCCACATTATTTTCGGCGCTACAAAAATATTTGCTTATTCGCAGGACATGGTAGCCACAAAATTATCCGGGCTTAAGTCATTGTAAAGTTAACACTTAGTTATACTACAAAATAGACAGACTACGGATCACAAAATTGAGTTCAACAGAACTGCCGTTATAACAAAATTTGAAGGAAAAAAAATTAGAAAAATATGGTGAATCAAATAATCAAATGAATGTTTTTTTTTCCTTTTTTTTTTCATTAATATTAGATAAAAATGTATTGCATGTGGGTACTTATCAATGTCAGCAAAATGAACTCAAATTTGCACTGTTGGACACTTTCAAGATCAAGGTCCTAATGCAGATATAGAGAAGCTCGAACACGTAACAACTGCACAAACGTATTCTGCATATATTTCTCTTCTTTTTTTTTTCTTTTTTTTTTGCAATATATGTCCAAGAGATAGGATGGGTCCTTTGGTGCCACAGGCAGATGCATTTGCGGTTAAGTTGTTGTTGTATTTGGGTTTACCGTCGCTGCGATAGTATCTCAATCATATAGCGACGTCCAGCTAATTACAGGTGGGGGAAGACCCCGAGAACACAGAGGTACCCGGGTAGAACCACCGACCTAGAGATTTGTAGTCCACGACTTCATTTGCGGTTTAAACAGAAAAAAAACAGCAACAACTACAAAAACTAATTTATTCCTGCACACTAATATTCAAAATATTACTGATGAAACGTATATTAGTATCTTTTAATTAACCTTGAGTTATGGCAATTCGTCAGCGTAACTTAAGGTAAAGTCCCTGTAATGGTTCCGCTACATTTCGGACCTCATTGCCTTTCACAAAGATAACAAAAGTTTTCTAATGTTTTATTAGGGTACCTTGGTTATTTTGGTAGTGGTTAAGTGGTCCAAGATGTAGCGGAACCATTACAGGGACTTTACCTTAAGCACATCATTTAATATCATTTATAATTTCAAATGTTGAAAATATTGTTAGTAATATTTTTGATAACGTATGGGCTTCTTAAACATAGATACATAAAAGTGTTAAGAATTTAGAGAATGTTATGTGCAATCCGAGGAAACGGTCGTCTGCAAATCAATCTATTTCAGATGTTCTTTTTAGACATAATTTTGATTTATATACAGCTTATTCGAGATGTTTAGCATTTCATAGCGGATATATATTTATAACTGGTCGTACTTCAATCATTGGCATAAAAAATAAGTATATATTTTCTTTCTAATGCATGTTATTGTTGTTAAATGACACGTGGAAAGCATCTATTTTAGATTATGACAGCACTTTATTCTATATTTAACTGTTTTTAGATGTTCAGCATGAAGGTTCTTGGACTCTTATGCCTGACATCGCGAAAACATCGTAAAAACAATATTAAACTAGAATCGCTATCGCGATATCATCGGTTTTCGCGAAGGCAATGTCATTCAGTTCACGAGTCTCATGATTCGAAAAGAAATATATATCTTTGTTCACTGGCTTGTTGAATACTGTTAAACATTTTTGTCGCAATGTTTAAGCAGACCTTTTACCCAAAAGAATATTTTTGAGTATTACCTGTTAGTAATGTAGTCGCATACTTGAAAAAGTTTTTACGGAATTCGGTAAGTGCCACATTAGAGGTGTGTGTTGCTTTATGATGGTGACAAACGACAATTGTAATTAATAAACAACAATTGAAAACGACACACAAAAGTATAAAATGACACACGACAATGCGACATGACACTCAACATTATTACGAACTAATGTTGCATTGAATAACTATCATTTTCATGAAATATCGCATTAATTTTGGAGTGTCGTTTCAAATAGATGTAACTAAGGAACAGAATGCAAACAAACAAAAAAAAAAAAAAAAAAAAAAAACCGCATAAAACTCAGACTTCCACTTTTTGAGTTATAAGCAAAGAGTGATTTCAAGCCAAGCGCCCCCTAGCGGCCAAATGAGAAATCAAATTGATTAAATTTTTTCTGTTAGGTAAGTAGCAATGCAGCAAATGGTTCAATCAAGTATACAAGTCTCACTAGTCAAACATTCCTTTTTCTTATATATCACAATTTGAAGCATAAAAACTGATTTACAATTTTTCTAAAAAGGATCAAACTTTGGACTGCCGTAAAATGACCAAATCAAGTCCGATCTTCAAAAACTGAATATCACTGGAAAGAGCTTTTCAGGAACTAAAACTTTTGTTCATATACTCTCAAAGAAATATTTTTAGTTTTGGAGAACTTTGGGGCCGAATAAGAACACAATTGTGAGGCTCTTTCCGACATAACAATACATAACTTGTGAAAATATCATGAAGAATGAACAAAAAATTAAGTCAGGAGCGACAAAAAACATTCTTATGAAATTTTAATTTTTCCTAAATTTTAGTGAAGTTTGATCGTTTCTAGAGGACAAACCATGCATTTCTTAAATTTGCCACCCCAAATATTTTGTGCGCATATGTCTTGCAAATCATTTGCAGCAAACAGAATTCTTCTATCTGATCTCTTACAAAAGTGGGTAGGTTTTTCGTAGACCTACCCTCATTTGTCCACTTTTTACAAGGTTCGAACATTCAACCTCTCCTAGAACAACTTTTTTCCGTATTCGATGATGAGGTATCCATCATATTTGATTGGGCTGTCAACAAGGAACATTATGTAAAAACTGCATCTAAATCAGGTTTCAAATTTTTGAGTTATTAGCAAAAAAGTGATTACATGCATTGCGCCTCTAGTGGCTAAATCAGAAGTAAAAATGAAAAGTTTGACCATTTAGGCACAAGTTCAGATAAAGATGACTCCATGCCCAAAATTTCATAGCTGTAGCTTTTCTCATCTGGCCGCTAGGCTGGCTACAAAAATGGATGGAATTGAAAAAAACAACAAAAAAACAAGAATCGCTATCGCGATATAATCGGTTTTCGCAAAAGCAATTCAACTCAGTTCACGAGTCGCAGGATTCGAAAAACATTTCTTCATTCAATGGCTTATTGAATAGTGTTAACAGCGATCTTTCAAACATTTTTGTCGCAATGTTTAAGCAGACTTTTTGCCCAAAAGAATATTTTTGAGTATTACCTGTCAGTTATATAGTCGCGATATCATCGGTTTTCACGAAAGCAATTCCATTCAGTTCACGAGTCGCATGATTCAAAAAACATATTTCTTCGTTCAATAACTTGTTGAATACTGTTAACAGTGATCTTTCAAACTTTTTTGTCGCAATGTTTAAGCAGACATTTTACAAGAAGAATACTTTTGAGTATTACCTGTCTGTTATGTAGTCGCAAACTTGAAAACTTTTTATACAGACTTCAGGTACTTCAACGTTATATGTGTGTGTTGCTTATGATGGCGACAAACGACAATTGTATTCGATAAACAACAATTGTAAACGACAAACAACAGTATAAAATAACACACAATAATGTGATATGCCACTCAACATTATTGAGAACTTGTGTTGCATTATATTACTAACATTTTCATGAAATATCGCATTAATTTTTTTGTGTTGTTTAAATTGATATCACCAATGAACAGAATGCAAAAATTGCATAAAAATCAGTAAAATCAGGTACCTAGCAATGCAGCAAATAGTTCAGTCAAGTATACTTCAGTCAAGTATACAAGTCGTTCTAGTCGAACATTCTATTTCTTATATATCACTCCAAAAAAAAAAGAAAGAAAAAAGGCTCAAACTTTGGACTGTCGTAAAAATGACCAAATCAAGTCCGATTTTCAAAAACTTAACATCACTGGAAAAAGCTCTTCAAGAACTAAAATCTTTGTCTAATACTCATAATGAAATATTTTTAGTTTTGGAACTATTTGAGGCTGAATAAAAACACAATAATCGTAATATGACCTTGACATTTATTTTTTAACTTTTTAATTGTGACGTACTTTGAAACATAACAATACATAAGGTGTGAATATATCAGAACAATGAACAAAAAATAAAGTCAGGAGCGACAAAAATTATGTTTTAGAAATTTTAATTTTTTCCAATATTTTAGTGAAGTTTGACCGTTTCTAGAGGAGAAACCATACATTTCTTAAATTCGCCACCGAATATATTTTGTGCGCATATGTCTTGCAAATCATTTGCAGCAAACAGAATTATTCTATCTGATCTCCAACAAACATTCTACAATATGAAAACACACATATTAAAACTAAATCTATGATAGTTCCCTTTACCTAAATGAATGGTTTAAATATCCTCTTTATTAGTTAACTTTATTTTTTCAGAAATGGATAAAACCTCATCGCATTGTTTGTGATTTTCTTATGCTTCTATTGATAGCTTAATATGACATCATATACAACATGGTTTCAAAAAGAATATAAATATATTTTCTTTTTAATTTTGATGTCAATTATTGTGGTTAATTGAAGTTAGTACAAGATCAATGTCTTTCGATCACGTGGAAATCCATCAAATCTATTTTAGGTGCGCTTTGTAGAGATGTATAGCTTTTTTAGTGGTTGTATAACATACACTTTATTTATTTACACTATATCAAACCAATAGACTTGACTACTTGACTTTACCGTCTAGCTAATTACAGATGGAGGAAGACCCCGAATGCACAGAGGCATCCAGGTAGAACCACCGACCTACCGCAAGCCAGCTGGAAGGCTTACTCACAAGAAAATCCGAATGATCCTGCCAAGATTCGAAACCCACGCGGTGAGGACAAACCGATAGTGAATATAAGTTAAAGCAATAAGATAATCGTAAATATTATATTTGTTATCGGCCTAAGAAAAGAAAACGATATACTAATAATGCCGAATAATTTTCCAAACATTGTTATGATTTTAGGATACTTGTTTGATGGTTTGTGTCTCAGGTATAACGTACTGCAGACAGTATTTCAGTCATTTGGAGACTATGTCCACTGAGAAATATAGTGCTTGGACATGTGGCATGACACTCACCCACATTATCCTGACATCGGGCCAACCAGTCCTGAAAGCCAAGCAAATGAGTTATACCAGGACTTTTTTTTACGACTCTGGTATGTCGCGACCAGGGATCGAACCTCCCGCTTCCGAGAAATGCAACACGTTTTCGGCGTTATTCTGCAATGTGACAGCACTATATCTGTCTCAGGAAGACATAATCTCCAACTGACTGAAATACTGTCAGATAAGCGAGAAAATGAGAAAAAGAGAGAAGCTCTGATTTGTTGTTGAACACGTTTATACATTCATGGTTTCTACAGAATATATGTTTCTGGGTAAATATTTTATGTTAGACGCTATATACTAAACATGATATTTTTTTTTTGCTCAAAATTTGGAAATCTGCTCAGATGAAAAATATCAAAATTGCAATTGTTCTATAGATCATTTCTATCCGAAATAAGACGTCAACCTACGTAAATCAAAGAACACTCCCTGAACACCTAATCTACATGCTGGTGTAAATTTTCATACATAGTTTGGTGGGAAGTTAATAGTTTAACGTGTCCGCAGTTACCGATTGGTCAATTTAAATCAGCAAATTATACCGGATATTGCCGATTCTCATGTGAAATTGTCTATTTTTTTGTCAACTGTATTTCATTTCTTGCAGTTTTCTAGTATAAAGTTCCAACAACCAATGTTTTACTTTCTTTGTTTTTGGCAACGGAATCCTGAGAATGTATTCTCATTTTTCTAGAAACATTTATTTTCATTCGGAATCATGAAATATTGTTTTCGTTTTAATGGACTCTTTCCTAAATGATAAATAACAAAAACTATTTTAACATATCAAAAAGAAATGTTTAAAAAAAACTTGGTGTCGAGACCCCCCCCCCCCCCCCAAAAAAAAAATATATATAAAAAGGATATTTAATCCGTAAAATCAGTGACCATAAGATTAGAAATAGAATTTCTTATGAGATGCTGACATTAGAAAAGATATGAGATATTCAATGAGAGTTAAAATTGTCCATTAACAAGTTAAATGAGCAAAAACAATATAGCAATAATTATCATTGTTGTGTACACGTTCACGATAGTCACAGTGGGCCCAGCTCAGATATTTTGTGTATTGCCTGATAACGTGACGTAATCAAATAAATGATAAATAAATAACAATAATGAATATAATATAAATAATAAATGAATAATTAAATAAATGACCATCTTACATTATATGGTTGGTATCGGAGTTGTAATGGCGGAAAACTGCTTTTTTTTTTACGATATAAAGATTGAATTTCTACTAGAAATTCAAATTTATTTATTTTGTTTAATGTGTCCACGAGTTTGTAGGTGTCGTTCATATTTTTCCCTCATATATTTATACATTAGAATCAAATTGCAATCATGCCATATTATGTTATGGATTATTAAATAGTTAACAAATCAACGAATGTCATGATGGCGCCATTGCGATATCATCGGTGTCTAACGCAAATCTTTGTTAAATACGTTTGAGATTTTTTTTTTGATTTTTTTTTTACTAGCCGACAGATTTTATATTTGCTCTTTAGTACTTCAGACTATACTTATAGCTTTTAAGATATATGAGCTTTTAAGATATATGAGCTTTTAAGATATATGAACTTTTAAGATATATGAGCTTTTAAGATATATGAGCTTTTAAGATATATGAGCTTTTAAGATATGAGCTTTTAAGATATATGAGCTTTTAAGATATATGAGCTTTTAAGATATATGAGCTTTTAAGATATATGAGCTTTTAAGATATGAGCTTTTAAGATATATGAGCTTTTAAGATATATGAGCTTTTAAGATATATGAGCTAAATATAGGGGGACACCTTGCTTGTTTTTAGAGATTTTGCTTATGGTCGAACAGCACTGTTTGCTAAAATATGTTGAAATATTAAAAATAAAAAGACTATCTAAAAACTATACATGTATGCTCGTATTGAAATTAAAATATTTTACAATTATTTGTTACTTAAAATGTACAGTAGGTAAAATTACTGTCAAACATGCATTGAAAATACAAAACACGAATAAGATTCCCATTGTGCCCTAACCAAAATATATAAAACATACCTAATAGTTTGTAGTTATATATTATATCTTTTAACAGATTTCCTTTATTTTTTTTCTATAGCCAATCCACTGATATAAAGGCTTTCTGAAAATGTAAAAAAATACATACCTCATCACGTGATTTAAGGCGTTTCACTGTTATTTTTCTAGCGATCATATTTTTTCTAAAATTTGCACACGAGTACTTAACACGCACACACACACAACGAGCAATAAAAGAAGTCTATGCATTGAATTTTTGTAGTATATATACTTTTAAAATAGGATGTCATAATGCTCGTTTTAGATATCTAGATATTTAGCTTATGTGTAACAAAATGACCAAGGGCTGACAACTCTAGGTAGAATAAATACAACTTTTCTTTAAAATTGTATTTAATATAATATATACAATGAGAATATAAGAAAAAGAATTAAAGAATATTGAAGAAAAAAAACTGCCGGCTAACTGTCTCTTTATCTGTTGGTACAATAATAGCTGCACTGAATGTTCCGTCTTTACTCTAAGCCCGCATATTAATCTACACAATGGCTTACTGATATGAACAGTCTTCAATGTGCCACACTCACAAAACCTAAATGCACAGTACTCATAAACTATATCACATGCTCTTATCGATGAACACTGGACCGACTTCCTGTCGTCGCTGTCCCTTCAGTAAATGTGATCTACTTAGTCCACCGTAGACACCCTGTCGTCGATATGACGCATACGTAGATTCTCCCGTCCTTGCGACGTAGTCTACCAATGGGGTCCCGTATCGACTGTAACCATCCAGCTTACATAGGCACCATGCCCAAACTAAATACGGCTACAAACAATAAATAGCTCTTAACTTATCACACCAAATATAATGTGCAGACACTGTATTACTTCATAATACTACTTTCATACCAAATAAATCTCTGGTGGTATAACATACGTGCATTTTATACCATACAACAATATTATGGTTTTACATAAGTGCATTAACGCAGAGAACTGCCCTTGTTAGTAATTATATACCAAACAACATGAAAAACAGAACCGTCCTCGTTAGCAATTAAATACCAGACAGATACTCCATACAACTCCACATTTCTTAATTACAAAACAAATACTGGAAATTCCATGTATATTCAGGTAATATCAAAAATTAAGGACATACCTATAAACTAACATAATTATTCTCAAAATTACATCAAATATACATACTAATGCAGAACTATGTACTTAGATTCCTCGGCTTATAGAACCAAAACTACCGAAAATTAAATACGATTGTACACTCGTTTCCCTGAGAAGAAACAATACAACAATCTACAAAATAAATATTTAAAATAAAATCTAAGCTTCATATCTACCTGAAAAAAAAATGAAATACAAAATAAAATTTTACTCACACAAATTCCGTAGTGTAATTTAGTCAGAATATTCTAGACTGGACTAGGTATCTTCCGTAGTTCCCATCGACATCTGATACTGAGGCTCCATACAAATCAACTTATAAACTAAAACCCCACGATTTACTCTTAAAAAACAAATATCACGTGAATCGTGCAATAAATTGTAAATCGCTGAATCCCGTGCATCCCGAGAAAAACTGACAACACTGAGGTATACTGATAAAAAGGGTTTATGTAAAGAAACTATAGGTTTAAACTTCTAAGCCTTAAACATCTCTCTTAATACACTTAAAACTTAGCAAAACAGTTGATATAACCATTTCAAACCCTAATCATATCTCATTCTGAAAAAAAGGTAATAAAAGAAACCTGTGAGAAACCTTATATAACCAAAATCGTTTAACACAGTTCCACTCTGGCCTACGTGACAAATACAACTTACTCTAAATCTACACTTATTTTCAGGCCACGTCAAAATTATTTTGTGACATTATGGTAAAACACCACTGTTGGCTAAAATTTGTCGAGCATAAAAAATGAGAAGATAGCATTCTAAATACTTTAATAACACATCAAAATAATTTTTTTTTTTAAATGTTTTATCATAATTTGCAGCTTAAAATGTGTTTTATAAGTTACAGGAGACAATACTTCAAACATGTATGGAAAATACACTGCGAGCAATAAAAGAAGTCTATCCATTGAATTTTTCGTTAAATTTAAACCTTTTGGGTAGTTTATATATATATATCAGTCCAAACACAATGGGTACAGTTTTTGTAGATATTTTTTTGTCCAAACACAATGGGTACAGTTTTTGTAGATATTTTTTTGTCCAAACACAATGGGTACAGTTTTTGTAGATACAGTTTTTGTAGATATTTTTTTTGTCCAAACACAATGGGTACAGTTTTTGTATATATTTTGGTCCTAACACAACGGTGCAGTTTTTGTAGATATATTTTGGTTTTTTTTTTGGGAATTTTTGTATATATTTTGGAAAAGGGTTTTATTTTAGTTCAAACACAATGGGTACAGTTTTTGAAGTTATATTAAAATTATAGAAAAACAACCCAAAAAGTTTGAAATTTAAAAAGGAAAATTCAACGGTTAGACTTCTTTTTTTTTATAAGATTCAATCCTCTAATAAAAAGGCTTACTGAAATGTGTAAAAAAAAATGTATACATCACCACGTTTGTAATTATAACTAAACCTTTTTTATTGAAAGGTTAGCCATATTGGCATAAAAACACTAAAATGTGACTCTTAGGACCTTCAAGACTTGGCAAACATACTTTTAATAATGTTTTTTCTTTTATACAGAAATCTTTAAACTTACTTGTGGTTTCATTTAACATTCTACTCAAAATAAAAGAGAATTTAAAAAAAAAAAATAATAATAAATAATAAAATAAAAAAATAAAGTCAGTGGTTACCTACTGTGAAACGTCCTTACCTAAAACTACTTTTGTATTATATGTACTTTTGGTAATATATTTAACACGTGAATCTGTTTTTTTCCTTTGACATTTTGCTCAAAAAAAAAAAAAAAAAAAAAAAAAGCCAAAATTAAAATCAGAAATCAGTGGTAATACGCTGAATTGTCCTTAAGCAATTGTGTCATAATTTATTACTTATTTATTCGGATATATTTTAAACATACCAATGGTGCTTTTTTAATTATTATTTTGATTTATGATAATCTCAAGCAGTCTTATAACTAGAAGATAAATGTTTGCTAAAATATGAGGAGTTTCCTTCAGAATTTTTAATAGATTACTCTCGTCCAATTCAATTTAATATGATAAGAGATAGTTCAGTGAATTCCAAAATGGGGGGTGGAAACAATAAAAAAAATGTAAAATAAATTATTAACAACAAACTAACAAAAGAAAACACACAAAACACTACATAATCCTAAGGGAATTAAAACAATATTTATAAATAACACTCTGTTTCAATAATTCGGCTTTAAAGCCTTTATTAAGACGAACACTTCTCTTTTGAAAAATTATATCCTGCCGGTCGCTATATTTAAACAAAAACAAACAAAAAATGTTTAAATATGGCGACCGGCATAATGTAGTTTTCAAAAGAGAAGTGTTCGTCTTGATAAAGGCTTTAAAGCCGAAATATTAAAACAGAGTGTTATTATAAATATAACAAAAGAAAACTATAGCAAACAAATAGAAATAGCATCACAAAAGAAGTAGAATGATTATTGTAGATGCCTTAAATAAATGTTAAACTTTTCACGTTATATCAGCATTTAATCAATTAGTGGCCAAAATGCTTTACTCAATGTCTACGTCACATTTTAAGACTAAAGTCCATTATGATCTTAAAACTAAGCCAAATTATCGGAAGTGTTTTTTCTTATGTATTGATTAAAACATAAAAGAATTAAAACAATACATACCGGTAATATCATCCGAATAATATCAACCCATCTAAGATTTTTAACTCTTATGTTAAATGAATATCCATACAACTGGCATTTATATAACGAAAAAATATAGTTCCATTATTAAATATTATCAAAGTTACATTAGAAGTATTACTGACAATCTTTGCTTTCGATTCGCTACAGTCTTTGCTCATAACACAGTTGAAAACAATGACAGAATGACTGTTGAGCACGAGACTTCCATGCCTTTCTTCGCAGATGGCTTTTGCAAAATTAACAGTCCTTGATATAAAAATTTTATATCATCATTAACTGAACGAGACAAACAAAACAAACACGCTTCTGATATTTATGGATCTGTTCGCTTTCAAAATCAGTAATTGACACCAGGTGTGTTCTCCGAGCAATAACCATTATTGCCCAAATTACAACTTTATTGAATTGCCTTTCTGTCATCTTAAATTCCTTTTTACTTGAATTGCAAATAACATTTTTTATTTATCAATCATTTCAAGCCGAGTTCACCGATATGTTATGGCCAATAATCATAAATTCGACTTTTTCTTCTGTCGGGGAAATAAAACAGAATCAGGATTGCTGTTCTTTATTATAATCAAAGTCGGTTATAACCAACTAATCATGTTTGTAAACAATATGACGCAAACAATATCTATTTATTACAAAGAATCAAGAATATGCAAAACGTGCTTGGTACTTAGTATATATAAGGTTTAGTTCTAGGACTGGTTGTCCAGATGTCAGAAAAAATCAACGGGGTGTGGTAACAAGCCACATGTATAAAGCTGGATAATGCAGTGTGGCAGCACGAGGATGTAGTTCGATCATTTACCATTGTAACAATGGTCAATGATAAAACACGCAGTCTAGTTCATTTATGGAGGTAGTTCTATCATTTACCAAAGTAACTAAGGTCAATTATAAAACGCATTCTAATTCTAGGACTGGTTGTCCAGATGTCAGAAAAATTCAACGGGGTGTGGTAACAAGCCACATGTCTAAAGCTGTATAATGCAGTGTGGCAGCACGAGGATGTAGTTAACAGGTCAATGATAAAACACGCAGTCTAGTTCATTTAGGTAGTTCTATCATTTACCAAAGTAACTAAGGTCAATTATAAAACGCATTCTAATTCTAGGACTGGTTGTCCAGATGTCAGAAAAATTCAACGGGGTGTGGTAACAAGCCACATGTCTAAAGCTGTATAATGCAGTGTGGCAGCACGAGGATGTAGTTCGATCATTTACCATTGTAACTATGGTCAATGATAAAACACGCAGTCTAGTTCATTTATGGAGGTAGTTCGATCATTTACCAAAGTAACTAAGGTCAATTATAAAACGCATTCTAGTTCATCTATAGTCTGGTTACTCTAGTCACTCTCTTCAATCTGGAAGTATGAAGACTATACTGAGGCGCTCCGACTATAGACTATAGTACGGCCATAGTAAAGCGGTTTGGATTACCTCTATTTCTTTCCTTTCCACTGAAGAGTTTGACTAGAGTAATCCTCCATAAGTAAATTAGACTGACTAAGTGATTGAATCTGTATCAAGGGGACATAGTTTTCAAATGGAGTGAAATACTGTTCGGTGAAACGATAACCCAAACAAAACAAACGTTACTAAAACATGAGTTGTCATACGGACTGAAACGATTACAAGATTTACGATGAAGATTTACGATGACAAGATTTACGATTACAAGATTTATGCAGAAAAATGCCTTACAAGTGTCTGTGTATTCAAAATGCATTTTGAAAACACACACACACACACACACACACCCTCTCTCTCTCTCTCTCTCACACACACACACACACACCAAGTGTGACGCATTTATAACTGTATGTAACCTTTAAAACTTGATGTGTGCGTTTGCAGTTTTTTTATATTATTAAAATAAATATCGTAAATCATTATTAATTAGGAAGCAGAATAATGTCTACAATTTTTTTATCACCTCTCACGTAAACATGTTAATAAATAAGTCAGTGACATATATTAATGTGAACAGCAACTAGTTGTTAAATTTTTGTGAATCGCCATAGGCATATTGTAATTCCGATTTGCCAATAAACTTGAAACTTGAAACTTGTTAACATCAACAAGTGTGTACTTACCTACCCCAGCGGGCTAGTTATATCAGATATTCTCTTCAGCGCACCTCAGAGCCCCGACTTTATTACATAAGAAATCCTTAGAGATACTTTATTGACAAACCATGCCTCTTAAAGGGCGAAAAATTGACGGAGGCTTGACTAATTTGAATAAGAGAATGGGTCTTGACAGATCGTTCAACTGTTTAACATGTAGACCATCCCTCTCAATGTTCAATGCAAATGAATTATGTTTCCAGACATTTTCACACAGCGCGACATTCCACCTCTTTCCCCATAATGCTTTGCAACAGTACGACGTGTTTTTTGGGGGGTTGTTTTTATTGTTTCTGTTAATTGATGTGATTAGGTTCATTTACCTAGTGATCATAGACGCTTATTAAAGAGTACACCAGAAAACTTCTAGTGATCATGATGGACACTATATAGAGGAGCTCATTCGTTGAATTTAGTCAGTCTGCTTCTGGTTGTCGAAGTGTGCAGGTCGAACGAAGGATGATGAACGCTGTTCTTTTGTATATACAGTGCAACCTGTCCATAATGACATCTGTTCATAACGATATCCTGTATTAACCGACACTTTTTGTTGGTCCCAATTTTAAAGGTATGTTCTATAATGACCTGCCGTATCCGACATTGTCAGTTGGTCCCAGTGAATGTCGGATAAGACAGGTTTTACTGTATTAGGAAGCGTGGGGACTTTAGGCAAGTGTTTGGGTATTTCAGCATTATTACAATGCAGAGAAAACCCACAAAACTAGTCCTGGGTCGCCACACCTAATTTTATATAAAGTTAAGTTTTAAACCGACTTCAAAGTTTCAAACTCGTTCCAGCATAATTTTGGAGGTGTTTTAGACCATAGGTCTGAGGTTATTTCAGACATAGTTCTGAAGGTACTGAAAATCAGGTTCCAGGTTTTTGAAGTCAGGTTTAGGGGTTTTTGAGTTTACTGCCTAAAGTTTCGATATGAATGTCAAGTCTGTTTGGAGAAAGTAGAAGCGACTCATGTTGATTTTGTACATAGGAATCAGGTTTTATAATCATTGGTTGATTTTATTAATTATTTTTTGATTGTTTTAAGGCGCCGTGCGAATCATTGTTAAAATTGTTGTTTTGTTAATGGCTTGTACGAACAATCAACAGGCTAAGTTAGCCCTGAGAAAAATGATGTATATTTAAAGTTTGTTTCATCCCCGCTCGGTACAGGTTACATTCTGTAAAGGAGAAAGGCCGAAAACTGTCTAATATTTCATGAAATGTTTCTCTCACTTTAGAGCAGCTCGTTCACAGATGATCGGTACCGCGTGACATGCTCCTTAACATGGCGTCTTCACCAGTTCCAGGTTGAGTATTTCGTAAGTTTAGCATGTGAAGTGAGCTCATGCGCGAAGAGTGAATGTGATCAGTCAAATGACGACACATGAAAATGGAAAATCTAAATATGTTTGTTTGTTTGGCTTAACGTCCTGCCGACAGTATTTCAGTCATTTGGAGACGATGTCTACTTGAGACAGATATAGTGCTGCCACACTACAGTATCACGCCGTAGACATGAGGCATGATACCATATCCAGTCACATTATCCTGACACCGGGTTAACAAGTCCTTATATACATCTGTAACTACCCTTATATGCTGAGCTCCAAGCAAGGGAGCTATAACAGTACCATTTTTTACGACTTAAGTATGTCGCGGCCGGAAATCTAAATATAGGTTTTAGAATTCTAAATATAGTTTCGATAGTACGTTCGTGACGCTATTGCCTCTCATGGAGAAACCATCCATTTTTCTTACAATCACGGATGGTCATATTGGGCGACCATGTGTCTGTAGATAGGTATTGATAGACGTAATACACTCACATAATTATAATTCTAATTCTTAGTCAATGAGCATCTGTGAACGAGCTTCTTTAAACATGTTCTTTTCGTCATAATTTTTGACATCACAAAATAAGCATGATGAGTTGGAATCATTCATGATTTCCCTAGCTGATGTAATGGACCATGCCCAAGAATCACGAGGAATTGGAACCCTGCACGGGTCTTATAAAAATATAAAGGAATCAGATTTTATTATTAAAAAAAAATAATAATAAAATAATTATATTGATACATTACAATATTCCATATACTGTACTGAACTAGTAAATGATAATGTTATGTTACATTTTACGAAAATGTTTTAATCACTGATACAACTCACGCTGTGAGCGGAATAGGTTTGCCGGATGTTTAGTTTTGTTGTAGTTTTCTTTTCTTATAAAGGAATGCATTGGTATATATTACGAATACTGATATGTAAAGCATTCCAGTGTTTATTATATATTAGCATAAAATAAAAAAAAATGAGTGTTTCATTTAGATATGGAATATATCTCATCTCAAAGTGATAGGATTTCAAACATTTTTACTCGCTCTATATATTCTTGTTAAATATCAAAAATAGTTAGAATTATTCCATTCTATATTGACTTAAGGTAGTGGGATCCTAATGGACACTTTTGCGAAACTCAATGTTTCTGTTGTGTTTGTAATTTTTATTACATTTCTGACTTTTTTGATAAATTTAAAGACTTTTTACCATCTGAAAAGGAAAATAATCCCGGTTTTTAAAAGTGACCCTCTCGCCCTGTCAGAGCCTCTAGACTTCAGACCCTATACATGTTCTAACATAAAAAAATCATGTTTTTGATATTTTTTTCTACATCAAACACTATAAATGTGTTTCAAAAACATTAATTTGTAGAATAAAACATTGATTTAAGCTTTTTCTGGTCTAATAATTCTTTTTGTTTATATATTCCATACATGGTTTAAGAATTATGCATGTTTTTTCTGCTTGTCGATAAACAACAAATCACATTTGGTTCAAAAAATTTTATATTTCTAATTCAAGGTTATGGAAATTGCTATTACAATAATTAAACACAATCATTGTGTCACATCCTAACCAAAAATTAGGAAGGTTTACCACACCTAACTCAAGAAATGTCATGTTTTATGTAATGACCCCCTTTCCAATCATGGCCGCCAAAAATTGTAGAAATGAGCAAAGGAAATATAAGACACACTAGAACCAGTAAAATTAACAGCACTATAACTCTTAATATGCAAAATGATTGTATTAAGTATAGATAACAAGTAAAGAAATTGGAGCAATGTCAATTGAAAGGTCAAAGGCCAATCTGTTGTTCATCTGACATAATCCATAAAGTTCATGAGTAAATAATACCGACAAATACTAAATATTATATTGCAATTTGAAATGCCAAGATTGATGAATTATACAATCAAAATGTATACTTTTATGCATTATTAGCTCGTCTGTTTTTCGGAGAAAAAAAGTCGAGGTATTGTGATCCATAAGCCACACGGTTGACTTCATTACAGTCGGGGTTTTGGCACATGACATACAAGTACCCTCCTAACCCCTTCTGTAATTCCCCAACTACATTATATAATGTTAATGGCACTGGCCCCATTTTACAGTGTTCACAATACTGTAAGTTTTTTTAACAAAACGCCAAACTCCACTAATCGTCTTCCCTCTCTCCACCCACTTCCATTCCCACGACTACGGTGTTCAATGTTAGGACACTTTTCCACTTTACAGTCCTCTCGGTCACACAATAGCGTATGAGAATAATTGTGATCATATTTTACATAACTATGCAATGCCCTTTCCTTCTTTGGCTTTAAATAACGGCCGCGTTTATCCCTTGCCTTCATATTTCCTGACGTGAATGCTGAAACACGGCCATGGAAATCACAACAATGTCGTCACCGGAAGGACATTCCCGCAAATGTTTCTTTATATTTTTTTGAAATGTGGCTTTCCTGAATTAACAGTTGAAATATAATACACTTTTATGTCCAAACGAAGCTATTTTCCATAACATAATTAAAAAATTAAGAATATATAAAATATAATAGTCGATTCCGTGCGGTGCCGAACATTGCAACATCGGCAATAGTCGGAAAACGGAAAATGTCGACATCGGCCGATCGTGGTAAACCTCATTAGGATCTCTCTGCCTTAATTAAAAAAGATCCTTTTATATTATTTATTTTTATATATTTTATATTTTATATTAAATTATATTTAGACACCTGTTTCAGCTTCTCCTGTAAAAGAACGTCTATTTCGCTGTAATCAGGGAGGTACGTGATCGCATTCAAAGCATGTAACGTGACCCTAATTAAAGGCTTCAGAACTAAAAAAAAAATCTGTTAATTGAGGATCATTGCAATTTCATTTCTCCAACATGATACTCACACCTGCTCAGACAATTATGCAGTTTTTCTGTATTCGATTATTCATTCTCAGCCAAAGACCGTGTAACTTTATCAGAGATCCGTAACTCTGAAAGTGGTAAAGAACAGGTCATTAGAAGCTCTCGTTAAGTTACGTGTACAGTCATGTGACCACGAGATAACGTGAGATGTGTAAAACTACTCATATCAGTTATAAATGTACTGATTTTTCTCAACAATTTTATGCCGATTAATTAAAATATGTATGTCTCTCATTAGAGGGCAGATCTCTTTTATGAGGAATAATGTGTTTGTAGCGTCTGTTTGCTAACCGCGTATGCAAGCGTCTAAAAGATGTAAAGCGTCTCAGCGAGATCTTGTTCAAATTCCTTTCACTTGTTTTGCTTTCTTTCGTCACGAGAAAAGACATTATTTCGGTGGATAGTCTCGTATCTCTATAAAGAATAGGTCTTTGGTTAAAACAAACATTATACGAAAGACGAAATTATATCGCAAAAACATTATTATCGTTCAGTTCGACGAGAATGAGAGAACGTATCCTGTCCCTATACCCAAAGAAACAACTCGTTAGCTCTTATATAAACTCGGTGATTTAAACAATTTTTTAATTATTTTCATCAAGCAATCTTTGAAGAATAATTACATTATTAATGAAGAATTTATTGTACAAAAAATAATTTCTTAATTTCTAAGTTAGATTTCCATTTCTGTAAAAATAAAGTACCTGAGGATATTTAAATCATATAACCAGACAAATTGAACTGTTATGACTTATCTTATGGTATTGTTTGTCTTCTGAATGCAGATTTCAATTTTTTTAAGGAGAGATGTACAGTGTAGCTATTTGACAACGTTACCATAGATATACGAACGTAACATTTAAAAAAAAATAACAATAAAACACACACACACACACACACACACACACACACACACACAACTTCTTCCTATTATTGTATTCAGCACGTTTTTTTTTTTTTTTTTTTTTTTTTTTTTTTTCCATAAAACAGGCATAGAAAAGAATCTGAGATAACATGACCTAAACTTCATTAAAAATAATGTATCTACGTGACAGAATACATGTATAGAACTAGTGAGTAAAAAATGAATAATAGTTCTTAAAAAGGCGTACCCCAGTACAGTACTCCTATTTACATGTCTATTACTAAAAGATAAACGAATGAGCTGATTTTCGTGTCGGATTTGGCGCCATTACGATTTAACACTGTATATTGCGTATCACGGTTATTCAGTAACCATTCAGTAGCTGTGTTATATGTGTTTAAAAATAAGCAACATTGCAAAGTCTGGGAGAATTTTTGGTGAAACCATAAAAAGTGGATATTTCTAAAAAGGGAACATCGTTTGGTATTGTGGTTCTTCGTATTTATGTATTTATGTTCGAAATTACGTCTACTCTTCTGGGGAAACCTCGACTAGTCTCGCAGCCACATTATAAGTGTGTGTTACAAAGCATCGAAATCGGGGGGCGTTTGTGTGTTTATACAAGTATGCGCATTACCAAAAAATGCTAAAAATCGCCGTTAACCAAGAGAACAGAAAGTTACACTGTGACGTAAAGGGAAATTATTGGCTAAAACGGAGCCCTGTTGATTTGTTAATGTCTTATACCGCACCAGAAAAGTTATTAGCCCCATACCATACACTTGTAATTATCGATAGTGCGGAAGACTTGTACAGACAACGACATACCAAGTTCCTTATAGTTAAATTGAATGATAGATTTACTCATGTAATGACAGATCATGTCTGTTTGGTTCATATCAACAACAACAACAACAACAACAAAATGGCTACAACAAAGGGGCGTACCCCAATCAAATCTGCCCGATTATGCGCCTACCTAGCAACATGTTCTTCCGGTAGCGTATTAATCATTGTAAACAATTGTTTTTCTAAATGGATTTTCAAGTTTTATACATCATTTGAAGCGGTACGTTTCGGAGCGTGTTCATATTTGTATCTCGTTATCATGCACTTCCTTCGGAAACAGTAATGAACAAGAATATACCTTTTGTTTTCAAGATGGCGACTTTTGTTTACAAAATGAATAATACGACGCAGTTCTGATTCTAAGTCCTGAGTATTTCCTATCAGTCGGGAAAACATTGTTAGCGATGCGCTTTACGTGTTAGCAAACAAATTTTACGAACACGGAAGGTTTTCACGAATATTAGGAATCAAAGCGCTGAGCGCGCTGAAAGACTGCATGCGATCAAACAATATGAGGGATGAATTATAAAACCTGTATTTTATACATGTTGAAACTGTTTATAGATAAACGATTCACCACCTATAATTTTTTATCAGTGCGTGTTTAAAAAAGTCTTAATAAATTTTAGAAAGTAAATTCAAGGGCCATAACTCCTTGTCAGCCAAGAATTCTAACAAATGAGTATGCTTGAATTTAAAGTTACATAGTAACCAAACTTTTATGTGTATTTGAAGACATCTGATAAAAATGGATCGAAATTTGAATTGCCCATACAATATTTAAATATTTGAATACAATAAAATGAAAGTGCAGATACACATGCAACTACATCTCAATTTAAATCTCCAAGGAACATTTTAGGAATGTCGCTCTAGACTTAGGTTGCGGACTTCAACTCCAGTGTCAAAATTGACGTCATATGAATATCAAAAACATTGCATCATATGAGACAAACTCGTCCTTTTGAACTGCTGTACTGAAAGATCTTCTGAAAGATAACACCATAGCCTGATTGCGCAAACGCGAAGATGCAATTATGATAATGCGTTAGGACAATAATGATACCAGTACAGTACAAAAGTATAATATTATGATCGCGTTTTCATTATCGTTCTGTCGCGTGACCAGTATCATGATATCGCTCTTAATATCGGATATCGCATTTTATATCAAAAGATTCAATGGCAGTGGTTTTAATGGTATTCTGTACAAAGTAGCAACTGGAGCTAACGCAGCTAATGAAAACTATTACCATAACAAGGAGATTAAACAGAAACTTTGCAAAGCAACCTAAAATGCGCCAACATTCCATTGTGCATTCTGCTACCAATAGTTACATCTTGGAAAAAGAAAGAATATTCTCCAAATAGTAATAAATTATTGAAAGAAAAAAAAAATAACAATACTAAATTATAATATTATTTACATCTGTGCTTAGCATAAGTGCAGATAAATATGATTAAGAAGATAGTAATTATTGAAATCCTTCCTGAAGTAATTGAGAAATAGCGCAGACAAAGAATCAAAGGGTCAAACTCTGAAGAAAAAAAAGTTCAATCATACCATGAGTACAATATACATCTGTGCTTGCAAGTGAAACTTCCTACGAAGTTTGATTGAAATCCATCCTATTGCAACTGAGAAAAAGCGTGGACAAAGAGAGCTCCAGAAATTCATTAAAGGGACATAATTCAAAGAAAAATCATTCAACCATTACAACTGTACAATATGCAAATTTGTGCATGCTAGCGAAACTTCCTATTAATTTTGATTGAAGTCAATCCAGTAGTTAATGAGAAATAGCATGGATAAACTAGAAATGTATCCATAGGACACAGATGCCCCAACAACCGCTTTTTTGTTTAATGATAGCATGTCAAGAACCTTCGACCAGTCTGACATACTAAGGTTACAGTGAACATGACCTAAATCAATAGGGTTCTTCTGCTGACCATGGTCAATGTCCCTACCAGTTTTCACAAACCCCGGCCCTGCAGTTCTCCAGTTAATGTTTGGACAAGGATTTCATACTAATGTATACAGTGACCTTGACCTAGTGACCTCAAAATCAATAGGGTTCATCTGCTGGTCATGGCTAATGTCCCAACCAAGTTTCAAAAACCCAGGCCCTGCAGTTCTCCAGTTTATGATCGGACAAGGATTCCACACTTATGTACACAGTGACCTTGACCTTTGATCTAGTGACCTCAAAATCAATAGGGTTCATCTTCTGGTCATGGCCAATGCCCCAACCAGGTTTCACAAACCCCGGCCCTGCAGTTCTCCAGTTAATGATTGGACAAGGATTTCATACTAATGTATACATTGACCTTGACCTAGTGACCTCAAAATCAATAATATTAATCTACTGGTCATGGCCAATGTCCCTACCAGGTTTCACAAACCCATGCCCTGCAGTTCTCCAGCTAATGTTGGGACAAGGATTTCACACTAATGTACACAATAACCTTGACCTTTGACCTAGTGACCTAAAATCAATAGGGTTCATCTGCTGGCCAGGGCTAATGTCCCTTCCAGGATTCACAAACCCAGGCCCTGCGGTTCTCCAGTGAATGGTCGCAATAGTTTTGGTCGTACGCACGGACAGGTGTACAGACAGCAGCATTGGCTATATGCTGTCCATTTTTCAAGTGGGGGCATAAAAAATATTAACCGACCGACCCACACAGTGACTCCTATATACCCCCTCCCCACAAACTAAGTTTGTGAGGGGAATAAAAAGCACGCCGACCTGCCTACTCCAGAGACTATTTTAAAATGGATCTTTTTCCTTTTCAAAATTGGTGTCCCACAAGTTAGAAAACTATCACTGACCCTCTTTACATGTAAACAAATTACATCTTTCATTCCATTTTTTTTTCAGCTAAATGAACAATCATTTGCACCAGAAAAACAACATGTGTAAGAAATTCTGTTGAAAATTGAATCTTGGATACAGCTGCTCAGTGTGGAATTCTTTTATGTAAAAAATGTAACAATATCTAAATTCTAATAAATAAACAACATGAAATTTGAATATATGTAAATAACAGAGGCCTGTGCTATGCTTTTAGAAATGTAATATATATATATGTAACTGGAGTTCAATGATATGTGCATAAAGTTAGTTCCTTATTCCTTATTCCTTTTTCGAATAAGGAACTTTTGCATTTTTTCATAAAAAAAATTGTTCTTAAGCACTTGGAACCTCTTATATTGTATTTCTCATGCTTAATTATATTGTTTAGATCATATTTATGCTAAAATAAATTCATATGCATCTGCCAATTTTACTGTTCCTTATTCGCGTTTGAATAAGGAATAAGGAACCAGTTCCTTATTCCTTATTCGACTTATACATTTAATTTCATAAAAATGGTTTTTATGCACTTGGAACCTTTCATATAGTATTTCTCATGCTTAATTACATTATTTAGATCATATTTATGCTAAAATAAATTCATATGCATCTGCCAATTTTACTGTTCCTTATTCGCATTTGAATAAGGAACAAGGAACCAGTTCCTTATTCCTTATTCGACTTATGCATTTTTTCATAAAAATGGTTTTTATGCACTTGGAACCTCTTATATTGTATTTCTCATGCTTAATTACATGCTTTAGATAACATTTATGCTAAAATAAAGTCATTTGCATCTGTTACTTTTCTGTTCCTTATTCGCGTTTGAATAAGGAATAAGGAACCAGTTCCTTATTCCTTATTCGACTTTCGCATTTTCTTCATAAAATGGTTCTTATGCACTTGGAACCTCTTATATAATATTTCTCATGCTTAAAATACATGCTATAGATCACATTTATTTTAACAACAAGTCATGTGCATCTGCCTATTTTTTTTGTTCTTTATTTGTGTTTGAATAAGGAATAAGGAACCAGTTCCTTATTCCTTATTCGAAAAAGGAATAAGGAATAAGGAACTAACTTTATGCACATTTCAATGATTCCTATCTGAAGAGGAATTTAAAAGAAGAAACACACATAGAGTCTGGACAGTATTAAAACTATATATATAATTCCATTTGATGTGAAAAATGAATTTTAAATAATTGTTTTTTGTTGTTGTTTTTTTAAAGTGCTGGTATCACTTGAAACCTGTCTTATGGTAACAATAGCATCAGCCTCACATGAATACAGTATAGTGACTTAATTACTAGTTTTGTAAGAGTAGTCTTAGTAAAGTGCCAAGGGCAGCATAAGCACGAAATTTTCAAAATTTCATAATCAATCGCCCATGATTACAACCATGTGAGCAGCAGTAAAATTTTACATGTATCTATTTCATTCAAGTCAAAAGCTAGAAAACTCAATCAGGGAAATTCTAGCTTTTTTTTTTGAAGTGGACTTTTGTCAGCATGTTAAAACCATATTACTCTGCCTCTCTGTGGTATCAGGCCATTAGATAAGTGGCATGATACAATGTCCTGAGTTATCATAAATCTCCTAGTACTTGGCTAACTGTTCCTTATATCTAGAGGACTAAATACAAGAATCAAATTTAAATATCTGGTACCCAATTTTTAAGGGATAAACTTGCATACCATCCATCATTGAATTGTTATCAAAGTCTGTCAAGTGATAGTGGGAATTTTGTAGTAAATGCAAGCCTTTATAGACTTAAAGCAAAAGAGTCTATTACTCCAAGTCAATGGATGCTTTCATCTGAAATGAGGTCTCTTTAAGCAGTTGACAGATCATGGTTATAAATTAATGATGTCTGGACTACCTTAAAGGTTAATCCACCTTTTTATAACATATTTTTAATTATCCAAGAAATGCAATTATAATTAAATTGTTTCTAGGTGGGAAAATGAAAACACTGCAATGAAAAAATACTTCCTAGTAATTAAAAGACCCATCAACAGTATTTCAGCAATTTTAGGGAATATATGTACATGAGTAAGATATTGTGCTGCCTCATGTAATATCACACACAACAAACAAGTGACATTACCTGTTCACCACAACTCATCAAATTATCCTGAATCTCAGACAATAATGCTAAACCAGTTCCATTTTTTTAAGGACTATGGTATGTCATGGCTATGCATGAATTGAACCTACAACACCTGGGTTAGTGGAAGAATACTGTAGGTACTTGACCAACAAGACTGACAGGATATGTCTAAGAATTACAGTCAGCAAGAATCATATA
>CM037791.1:5697662-5747662 GCA_021229015.1 Solen grandis | reverse complement strand
CTCAGCAGCCAGATGTGGGTAGTTGCTTTGAAAGCTTCCTGGATACAAGTGTGATTGTACATTTGTATTTTCATGCTCAAGTAATCACTAGATAGGGAAACAATTTTATACCGACTGCAGAAACTTATCGAACTTGTTAAAAATAGCTCCCTGTCATGCCAATCATGGTATGAGAGATGTTCCAGTGTTGCAAGGTATGGTGTCAGGAAATGTGACAAGGTGTTGTATTATGCCACTTGTCTTTGTTATTCCACTAAAATACTAGATATTATTAGCAATGGGCAGTATCATTTTTCTCCAGAAGGATATCTACAGTGGTATAACTCCATTTAAATAATGTGCAGTTTCTAAGGTCTGGTATCTCTCCGTATAAATTATGAGCAGTTTTTAAGGTCCCATATCACTTCATTTAAATTCTGAGCAGTTTTTAAGGTCTAGGTTGAATTCCACCAACAACTCTTAGCACTAATAACTTAAGGGTTTAAAAAAACCCAAAGCATTTTTTTTCTATTTTACTTTAAAGGTAAGAATTCATTTTAACATAGTCATGTACTTGAATATTTCATAAAATAGTAATGGTGGAATGTGTGTCTACCTAGTTTAAGAATTTAAGTTTTACTTTGCGCAAAGTATTGTTGGTGGAATTCGAGCCTGGTGTCACTCAATTTAAATTCAGTGCAGTTTTTTAGGTCCTTTATCGTTTGTCTTTTAAGCCTTTTATCTCTATGCAGTTTTTAAGGTCCTGTATCACTCTATCTAAATTATGTGCAGTTTCTAAGGTCCTGTATCACTCCATTTAAACCAGATCTGTGCAGTTTTTAAGGTCTTCAAAATAACTTGAAAATACTTATCTGCCAACACACAAGCACCATATTCAAGCTGCATAAACTAGCTTAAGAAGCAAGCACAAAAACTTGACAAAAAATGTTCACCTGGCAAAACAACAGATGAATACCCCGTGAAATGACTCCAGGCCTGTCCCACTGACAAGTTTGCCATCACCAGTACGTCATTCACTGGAACTTCCTCTGTAAAACACAGTGTCAAACCATTATAACACTATATTTGAAGTCCAAATCAAAACACCTTGCTATATACACTTAACAAAACTTGTAAGTACTCCAATTTCAAACTTGTAGAGAAGATATATTTTCCAAAACATATGCCCAGTAAATATTAAAATGTGAATTGGCTCAATATGTTGTCTGCTTGAATAATTTTGACGAATAATCAACTTGTGAAACCAATTTTCATGGAAAGCTATAGAAAACCAAAAATCTGTTGTTTTGAATAAAACAAATGCTATAGACAAAACTTTAGTCAGAGTACTTATAAGTTTCGTCTAGTATATGATCACAATAAAATACTAGTATGGGGTAATTCACATTAAGTTAAAGAAATTACAAAACATTAATTATCTTCATGTTTGTATTCAAGTTGGTTGTAATGAAAACTCTTTATGTTGGTAATTTGTGTTATAATTGAATTTTTAATTGGCATTTGTGTTATATAGATCTCTATTTTGGCATTTGTGCTATGTAGACTTCTTTGTGTTGGTATTTGTGATATACTGACCTCTTTTTGCACAAGGAGATTCAAGGGGGGGGGGGGGGGGGTACCCACCAAAATTACCCCACCATAGATAAATGCATTGTTGCTGCCTACTTTTTTTGTAATATAGCGCAACCCCTCCCCCGCCCCTCCTTATCCTTGCTTCTGGATCTGGCCCTGTTTTGTGGGCATTTGTGTTATATACTAGATCTCCTTATGTGAGCCTTTATGCTATACAGACCTCTTGTGTTGGCATTTGTGTTATATATAGATCACTTTTTGTTGAAATTTGTGTTATAAAGACCTTTTTAAATGGGCATTTAACCACTGCATATTGGCATATGTGTTAAATTGTTTAAAGATTATAATCATAGAAAATTCAATTTTTCATTACATCAAACACTATGGTAGTGCTAGGCACTCAGATCACACCATATGTTTAGAATATGTTCAAACTTTCACTCAAGGACAGTGACACTGCTAGAGAAAATAAGTTTTTTTTCTATGACAAAGTGTGAAATGAAATACCATGACAATCAACAAATATCCTCTGTTTACTTACCACTGATCTTTTTGAACAGTTCTTCCTTATACCTGCT
This sequence comes from Solen grandis, assembly GCA_021229015.1. Taxonomy (NCBI): domain Eukaryota; kingdom Metazoa; phylum Mollusca; class Bivalvia; order Adapedonta; family Solenidae; genus Solen; species Solen grandis. The sequence continues at coordinate 5,745,512 of CM037791.1, read as the reverse complement.
TTTCCAGTTCTGAAGAGATGTATCAACTTTGACCGTCATCGCGTTGCTTAACACCCCAAAAAACTGCTCACTCACATGGGGAATGTCAAAACACACTATGATAACATGTAGCTGCTTTTCTTTCTGTGACTTCTCAAGTGCTAAAAGGGTTTCATATTTCACCCAAGGTTTATGCTGTGACTCACTGGTGAGGAAAACTATTGTTTTGTGGCAAGATGTAATGGCAATTTTAATACTGAAAGAAAAAAAGTGCACTTATTTTTACTTTTAAGTGTTAATCGCCTGCTATTGGTGGTCGGGACTGAATGGTCATTTTGTTGAGTACCTTGCTTATTTTCATCATTATAACAACTTTCTGATAATTCTTTGGTAAATAACAGAAAACATTGGAGGGAATGAGTGAGTGTCAATCTAGCTCCTCTATAGACCATTCGAAGATCATTTACTTTAGTCAGATTGGTGATTTTCTATACAACATAACTGCTGTTTGAAACTTTCCGCATTAAAAAATCCAATAAATGAGAGAATAACATAAAAAAAAATATACAATTAGTTCACCAAACGTCAATACAATTGCTGTTTTCACTTAAATTTGTATCCTTGCAAATATAGAGAGTCCCTACAATTTTGATTATACTTCGATTTTGGGGGTAAAAACCCTCTACATAGGGTTAATAAGGGTGCAGAGAGTGCCCCTCCACCTGGCGGTTGTTTATGAACACAATCTAGGAGTCTTGCATGTATATAGCTTAGTACATTTAACAAATATAATAAAATATACCATACCAGAGACTTATAAACAGAGATTGGCAGCTTATATTTTGCCCATATCTATTTTATGAAGTAGCGCGGGGCCAACGAGACTTCAACGAGACCCAGTCGAGATTGGATATCAAATATACATTTATGGTTAGTTCCAGTGGATATTAAAAGCATAACATCAGTAAGCAAGATTTCTAAATTTTTGCCTTTGAAGATTTGTGTTACTAATACAAGTCAAAATCCCTTACCGGCAAAAATCACTGGTTAATCCTCCATGTACACCAGGCTGTCATGTATCTCAACGTTTCCTCATGCAGTGCTTAGTCATATCGGACCAGTTATCTGTTTTTTTATTCCTTTCTCCCCCCTCTCTCATAATTATAATCAAACTAAAAAGTACTCAAATCATGCATCCGTCTTCTTCTTTCCTTCATCTAAAGTCACTTTAGCTATAAAATCAGTAGAAGTGGGTGCGCTCTCGTTAACTATTGAGGCACACGATAAAGCGCGTTATTTCAGAAAGCTGCTGATCTCTGTTTATAAGTCTCTGACCATACTAATTTTATGACTACAGCTAAAAGAAATGTAATCAGATAAAATAATTTGAAAATATTTTTTAAAAAGAAAGATTAGGAAGACAGAGAAAAATACTTTTAAGCTCTTAAATATTACGAGACAGAGAGAATGAAGAGAGATAAAACACAAAGTAGAGAGTAAATGTGATGGCACTTACTTTGTAACTGTATAAGTTCCTGGAGCAAAGTTTCCATCGTAAATACACCTTACATGTGGCTCGAGTACGTTGATCACGTGCTGTTCCAACAACCTGCTGTCGTCAGAGGAATGAACTAAGAACACCTGCAATCTTGAATGTTGAGCCTAAAACAACAAAATCGTTAAGAATAACTGAATTAGGTTTAAACTTTATTTATTTTAATTCTATTATGAAACAAGTTCTGACAACTTATATTAATCGCTCTCCATGGCTCTGCTGGCAGCATATGTGGTCATTATTGTGGGAGGAAACCGGAGAACCTGGTGAAAACCCACGTCCCTGTACAGGAAACCACTGTATCCTCTCATGAACATGACCAAGGATCAAACCTGGGATGTATTGGTGAGAAGCAAAGTGTGTTACCACTACGCTATCCAGGCACCCTGGTCAGAAAATACCACTGTACAGAATAAGTTGTATGGAAAGACTGAAGACCTTCGAAAAACTGCAGTCTTCATTGCTTCATTGAAGTAACAGTGTAGATGATTTAGATGGTGCAAGTAATTAAGTAAGAACAACAAAAACAGTAAGATGTATCCCTATGACACAAACACCCCTGCTCACAAAAGAATACAAGGCAGAAATGTTTTAATTCAAGGACTATAATTCTGTTAACATATGAAAAGTGAAATGTAATGCAAACTAAATAAAAACACATCTATGTCTACCTAAGTATCAAGTTACAGGTAGTGAAATGCTCACAATCAGTATCATAGACTAACCCATGTTATTTCGTATAAACCAGGTCAACCACTGACTACCTATTTTCCAAGTCTAGCTATTGAATTGCCTGAGAGTCAATTTGAATACACCTGTAAACATCTGAAGGATCCATCCGAAATTCATAGTATTGTAAAGTGCAATCTGATTTTGGATACTAGTAAACAGCTTTGTAAAACATCCTGATTACTTCAACCCAGTTTGGGGGCCTCCGTGGCTGAGAGAGTAAAGTCGCTGACTTTAACACTCACTCAGCCCCTCACAGCATGGGTTCGAATCCCAGCAGGGTCATTCGAATTTTCATGTGAGGAAGCCTTCCAGCTGGCTTGTGGTAGGTCGGTGGTTCTACCCGGATGTCTCCGTGCATTCGGGGTCTTCCTCCACCTGTAATTAGCTGGACGTCGCTATATGACTGAAATACTGTCGAGGCGACTGTAAACTCATATAGTCAAGTCTAGTCAACCCAGTTTGCCTAGTTGTACAACAAGCCAGATTGGAGAAATAAATAGTTAAATGGTATTATGCAGCTGTGTTCTTGTTTACTGCTGCTGCAATGTCTGAGACCCACGCCTGATTTGTTACGTTTCACTCCATCTATCCGATGAAATTATCATTGGACGTGGGTCTCAGACGTTGCTGCTGCTGTGACAGTATTTCAGTTAAGAAGTGACACCTTGCTTATTAACTTGACACCAAAACTGGTATAAACCTGCCCCAAATGTTTGTCGGAGGTTGTTGAACAAAGGAAAAGCAAGATTCACGTGCATTTGTTTGTCGGAGGTTTGTACAGATTTTCACTGGTTAAACCGATATGCATATGCGTTTTGGCGTCATGTTAACCCTTTCCCTCATATAGACTCATTTTGACGCACTCAATAGATACCACATAAAGCCTGATCTGCAGAAAACCACAGTTAAACCTTACCAAATCTAATTACAAATTCCTCATTTCCAAATCCAGACCACTGAGGAGCAGCGCAGTTACTCGCAGGCTGATCTGGTTTTATGTTGTTTGCATAGGTCTTTTCATGGTTTCCTCTATGAGGGAAAGGGTTAATTACAGGTGGAGGAAGACCTTGAGTGCACAGATGCTCCCTTGTAGAACCACCTACCTACAGCAAGCTACCTAGAAGTGGCTTTCTCACATGAAAAATTTGAAGGATCATACTGGTTCTCAAACTCGCAGCAGTGAGGGGCTGATTGATAAAAAGTAAAGAGACAAGAACCACTTAGCCATGGCGGTCCCTTTAATGACACTGTGTATAGGAAAAATTGTTCTGAGGGTAAATATGATAAACAGCCTATGCCGCACTGTGAGGGAAATAAATCTTTTAACTATGACAAGCTCATTCTATAAAAATGATCTTTTAACTTTGTTACAGTATATCAAACCTAATGGATCTGTTTGTTTAACATCCCGCTGGAAGTATTTCAGTCATTTGAAGACTATGTCTGCTTCAGACAGATATAGTGCTGCTACACTGCAGTATCACGCTATAGACATGTGGCATGATACCACACCCAGTCACATTATCCTGACACTGGGCCAACCAGTCCTGCAACTACCCTTTTATGCTGAGAGCCAAGCAAGGAAGCTTATTTAACAACTCTGGTATGTCGCGGCTAGGGATAAAACCCACAACCTCCCACTCTCAAGGCAGACACTCTAACCACTCGGCCATCCGACAGACAGTCCCATTGGCAAGAAAAGTGGATCATTAATAATTTATATAGTGAATTATTGAGTTAAGACTTTTCATGCCAGACCCCTTTATATTAATCATTGTGATACCTACTGAGTGCATCAAAATGAGTCTATATGAGGGAAAGGGTTAACTTTCAGACATGAAAGTATAAAAAAAATTATCAAATTAATGGAATGAAGATATATGAAGCAGAATATTTAGTTGACTACAGGATTGATGGATTATAACACTATACCAGCCATGCGTTCAGTTACTCTTTAAAGTCCATAACGTTTGCGTTGTATCATATCATATAGAGTGTAAGCTGGGGACCAAATCTATAACAGTTGCAAGCGCTATTGTTATATAACTCAACGCAGGGCAGGTATTTCATTCCTAGTCTGGATATGTATACATGTATTTGTATTATACAATCCAGCTGTATTCCTGTATTTCACTTCTTGTAGGTGTGTAGATGTTTTCATCTGTAGCCTCGTTAAATTTGGATCAGTGTTAATAAATACTTACAAATAGTAAATAACTAAGGTAAATACATTTGCGTCTACTGATTATATTATAAAAAAATTAAATATAATCAATACTGGTGTACATTTCATTGTTATAGTTGCTAATACTGCATGTTTTCTTTGTCTATATATGTATTATGTGTATCAAGCAGGACTGAAGTGAATACCGGTACATTGGGTCAGGTAGAAAATTGCCAGTACCGGACAATAAAATAACCATATCACCCATTACCCAATTTTGACCTTTTCTATTATGATACCTCATGTACTTCTTTTCACTATAACATATATACATATCAATAATGATATTCTTTAACATAATTCTACACGCTGTCAAGAAATTATCTTTACATGTGTTTAAGATAGGAGTAGTTTAGGAGAATAAAGTCTGTATCGTTAAGTGCTAAAGTGAATTGCTTTGAGATCAATGATTAAATTTGTTAGTTATTACAGGTGGTAAATACCAATCTATCATTTTTATGCAATAACTATATCTGCATGGGTAACTGGGAACCCAAAGGTAATAGTATGACCCAGTTAAAATTAATAGATTTATTTAAGCCCCAGTGTTAAGTGTATGTCCACTTAGGTTATTGACTTTCTGAAAATAAAAACTAAACTTTAACTTTTCAAAATATAACGTGGTCTATACCTCCTCTATATTTGGTCCAAAAACTTGTGAAATGTCAATGAATGTATTTCAAAATGCCGGATGGATCGAGTTACAAATGACTAACGAAAATACAGTGGTATATAAAATGGACAGAGTCATCCAAAAATAATAAGATATGGAAAAAAGTCGAATTTTAACCCTGAAATTTACATTTATCGATGGTTTGACCTTCATTCATGTATATCTGATATATAGCTCTAGAACATATTTTAATTAAAATGTACTTTCGTTTTCTATCATGAATGTATGTCAAATGCAAAATAGAGCCCTGGTCCCCCTGGTCATCATGACAACGGATATTATACAATTATAAGATGTTTATATATCTAGCATACGCAGATGTTAGAATAAAACAATGATAATAAACTTGAACTTGCCATTTTTTCTTGTCACTCTTTTTCTCAATGCCCGGGCTGTTTTTCTGGTTTTCCAGAATGTTCTATTTATAGCAGCAGTACTAAGAATAGCTATGCACGACGTCAAAAATTATTTTTAGGGGGCCTACTAAAAGCCGGTCTCCAAATTATCGCCGGTCTCCGCCGGTCTCCGAGGCCGGAAAACGGGGACTGGAGACCGTCGTTTATAGTATGTAGTATATGGGGTGGGGGAATATATCGGAGACCGGGGACTGGAGACCGTTGTTTAGTATTTATCCTATCATCAGACTCACATCGTGGTATAAACTGCCTATCGAATAAACTTAGCTTTATACTCATTCGTGAGATTTTATATACTCTGACGTCATCGGAACTACTTTTTTGCGTTCAAATGTGTTTTGTGTATTGGGCTCAACCGTGTAAGATACCATACTTTTTAAAATTATTTTTTTCTTGTCGAGTATTTGAAAGTTGAAAATGCTTAACGCATATGCTTAATAAAAAGTTTCGAAAAGTTCGTGAATTGTTATAACCGTTTTTTAAATCCTGGGACTACTTTGGTGTGTACGCAGAACGGTTTGTTTGCTTGCACACGCGGAAGAATACTAAAGGGCAGATAGTTGGGAGAATCCAGATTTTTTTCTTTTATTTTCGTGTCTAATTTAAGATTATTAGATTATTAGTTAGAATAATAGGATAAATAGAATACTAGGTTAGTGTTGGATAAAGATAAGTTTATCCTGCTCGGCAAAGAAAAAAATAAACCGCTCGCCAAGGCTCGCGGTTTATATTTTCTTGGCCTCGCAGGATAAACTTATCTTTATCCAACACTAACCTAGTATTCTCTATGTAGTATATGGGGTGGGTGGGGGGATATATCGGAGACCGGCTGAGACGGTCTACATTTCTAAACAAATCAATTTTCACTTTTTTTTTGTAATTGAAGTCTTGTTAACGCAATTTTAAATTAAATTAATAAATTGATGTCTCTTTTGAAATTAATTGAATAATTGAATCATAAAATTGCCTGATTTATTTGATAATTAGTTGAATGACGAGTGCAAATATCAAACAAGGAATCAAAAGTTTAGAAACAGCAGATAAGACAGTTTCATTCGAAAAACGTAACGTAAATATATCTATAATGCCAATAGCTACTGAATCAGTATGTGGTTACTTGCGCGATAAAGGTCATTTACTCAGGGCTACTGCACGTGCACTATTGTTTGTAATATAATTTAGAAGCAACTGCTCATGTGTCTTTCAAATAAAAAGATATGTTTAGAAATAAGCAAAGCAACTTAAAATGTTTTTATTACGGTTTATTAAAAGAAATGTACATGTATATATGTTATGTAATTTTGCTTTTATGATAAATGGACGGGTTTTTAATATAGTTATAAACATTTACTGGTTTATCTACAAGAATGCGTATAATAGTAATAATAGTGTTGTCTATAAGCTAAAAACCTTTAGTAAAAAAAATGCTTATATGTATAAAATGATTAGAAGTTATAAAAATTTAAACATACTTGATGATAATTATATGGAATATATCTTTCTCTTAAATCTTTCATATATTGGACAAACGCATACAAAATGGAGCTCGTCTTCCACATCATTTAGATAACAATCAAGGATCTAATTAGATTGCAGTCTATTACATAATTTAGCACCTGGTGCTATTGGACACGTGCCATTAAGCGTGTCAACTCAAAGAACATAATACACAGTACCATTATCCCGCAGCGCGACAGCGCGAGCTGTGATGTCACGTTAATTTGTAAATGCTGATGATTATGACTAGATTGAAAAAAAAGTATGATGATACATATTAATGATACACGCACTCATGGTTTCTTGAATTAATCCATCTGATTTTATACTGGATGTTACTATGAACTTAGGAAAGAAAACAACATTATGTAGTATATAGTATTTAACAATTCCTGGCCGTTTATTTAATTATTACGTCAAAAATGTGAGGAAGCGTTCAACGAAAACTATAACAAATTAGCGGACCGTGGTGTGAAGCATTTTCAAATTATTTCGATCAACATATCAAACCTGACATATAACCCAAAACGCCTTGGACAGAAAAAGCCTAAACCATTTAGATAACTCAAAAAGTAGCGCGGAGACCCCCATTTTTATCCCATAAATTTATTTCTAGTGTGATTCTCTATAATCATGCCAAGTTTAAAACATTCTGTTCGCTAGTCTTGGTTTTCCACCATTGTCTATATATAGTAAAAACTGCTATATTGTGAAATATGCCCTTTAAAAGAGGAGTACCAGTTAGTCGTATTTTATTGTGCTGTCATCTACATTACATACGATGTTACTTCTGAAATAGAAAAGCGTGATTGCTCACGGACGAGGTCCAGTGTTTTGAACGATAACTTGATGATTTCTCCTGAAAGTCGCATATGGAAAAAATTCTGAATCTGCGAATATCTTTATTTCTATTTCAAGTTTCAATGCCCTAAAGTTTATTGGGATATTTGATGACACGTGCATGTATTTCCTATATTTATATGTCCAGCGGTAGCGTACTGAGTAGAGATATGAATTAGAAAAAAAAGAAAAAAAACTTGTACGGGGTATAGCTTTTATATGTACCGGAGATAGCTATGTCTGAAGTCGAGATCCATTATTGTTAAAACGGCGCATGCTAAAGATATTTAAAGATATGGAAAATATGGTGGACATACTATGACTTATTTATTTCTAAAAGATAAGATATGCGGTTTGATAAAATCATTAAACGGTTAGTTGCTGTTGTATATAGCCTAGGGGAATAACAACACTAAGCCTGATTTTTCCATGCCTTATATAGTTTCCATTGACAATGTATTTCCGTCATACATGAACTAATCTCTGAAAAGCCGTTTATTTGGACTTGCGAAATTATCTTCGAATTGTCTGATAGAAATCGACCACTAACTTCACACCCATCTGTTGCATGACCTTAATGCTTTGGTATTGTCATAAACCTTTTCCTCTAAAAAGCTCGTACCTAGAGTTCCAAAACAAGTTACAATTATCACTGTACCAAAAATAGTTAGTTGATTGTTCTAAAGCAAGCCATCTTACAATATTGAGGAAAATCAAATATGAAATTTTGTCCAGTGGAAACCTTTCGTTAGAAACAAGCTTTGTAAATTCAATGAAATGTTCCAAATTCCACATTTAATCCATGCGAGATCCAGAGGGAGGGAGTTGGCTGTTGACTTTCCCTGGAAAATCTTATAAGTTGGCTAGATATGCCATTTCTCATTTTAGTACCAAAATATAGAAAGTTGGCAAAGTGGGAACATCCCGTAATTTACATAGTTACCAACATATCCCTGTGCACCCCCTACAAATCTCTGAAGAGCAGGTTTCTTTTTCAATAAGATTTGCAGTTCTAATATTTTTCAGCAGTATTTTTTTTCTGATGAGACATCTGTTTTATCATTATTTTCTTGTTCACGACGGTTTCCACACTAATCTTGTAACTGATTGTAATTTTTTTATTAGTCCTTGTCTTGGACACAGTAGTTACTTGTACTTCATGTATATGAAATGTAACAAGAGATGTCAGATGACAGCACGCTCGACTATTCAAAATGCTTGTTGGTTTATCAAATGAAATCTATTTCAATTCTTGCCCTTCACATACCTTGTACATAATAACAGTCAAAAATGATTTACCTTGATAGTCTGATACCCCTTAATATTTTTATGAAGTCTAAAATCAATCCTACCTTAGTTACTGAGACATAAGCACAATAACACTGTGCATGCAAAACTTTAACCAAAATCCAAGTAAGAGAAGGGCCATAATTTGCAAAAAATTCAGTCCAAAAGTTATCCTCCTTGGTTTTCTGATGCCCCTGAAGACACTCATTAACTTTCTAGTCAATTCCACAAGCAATTTCTGAGATATAAGCTGGATAGTACCTTGCATGAAAAAATTTAACCAAAATTTCTAAGTTAAAAAAGGGGCCATAACTTTTAATATATTCCATCAAAAGTTATCCAACGTTATAGTATGATACCCCTAAATGTACTTAAGATGTTTCAAATCAATCGCATGCTTGGATACTGAGATATTAGCATGAAAGTACCTTGCATGCAAAACTTTAACCAAAATTTCTAAGTTAGAAAAGGGACCATAACTTTTAATATATTCCATCAAGAGTTATCTACCTTGAAAGTATGATACCCCTAAACATAATAAAGATGTTTCAAATCAATCGCATGCCTGGATACTGAGATATTAGCATGAAAGTACCTTGCATGCAAAACTTTAACCAAAATTTCTAAGTTAAAAAGGGGCCATAATTTATATCAAATTCAGTCAAGAGTTATCTACCATGAAAGTATGATATCCCTAAACATATTAAAAATGTTTCAAATCAATCGCATGCCTGGATACTGAGATATAAGCATGAGAGTATCTTGCATGCAAAACTTTAACCAAAATTTCTAAATTTAAAAGGGGCAATAATTTGTAATATATTTCATCAAGAGTTATCTACCTTGGTTTTCTAATGCCCCTAAACATAATCATAAACTTTCAAGTTAATACCATGAATGGTTATTGAGATATAAACTGGACAGTAGCTTGCATGCAAAACTTTAACCAATGCACAACTTTAACCAAAATTTTTAAGTAAAAAAGGGGCCATAATGCATATTAAATTCAGTCAAGAGTTTTCTACCTTGATTGTCTGATGCCCCTGAACATATTTATAAAGTTTCAAGTCAATACCATAAATGGTTATTGAGATATAAAGTTGATAGCAACTTACATGCAAAACTTTAACCAAAAGCTGCAACGCCAACGCCGATGCCGACGTCAGGGTGACTACAATAGCTCTCATATTCTTCGAATAGTCGAGCTAAAAAGCAAATTTTGAAATAATCGAAATCGTTAATAAGATCAGAGAAAACAATGAAGACAATGACAATCGCAGACCCGATTTGACTAAGTGTTATCATGATCATTAGTAAACATTGCAACCATATGCACACATCCTAGTACCGACTTAAGCTATATTTTTTCAAAACTAAATGTGTTGAACTCCATGATTTCGAAGAAGCAGAAAGTATAATATTGAGATGAATTAACGACAACTTATTCCATCTCGCAGCGCTCAACATCTGCAAATTCTGAAATAAACACTAAGTAAACAGTAAAAAAGATCTACGACATATTAGAAGAAGTCAGTTTTTTGAAATGTAAAACGATCTTTGTTATCTTAAGAATAATTTCATAACCAATACATTTGATGATACCCGTTTTAAACATCAACGACCACCAGTACTAAATGTTCGTACGACTATCCACAGTTCACTTATTTCACTCATAAAGCTATACCCAGTACAAAAACAACTATACCCAGTACACTCTGAATTTTTTTCACGGATATATCTTTTAAAAGAGAAAACTTTGATGGCAAATATTTGGCACATAGTACAAGCTGCAGAAAAGGAGCGAATCGTCCAATTCAGAACTGATATATACTATGTAGGTTAAGTAATATTTTTGATAAATGGTAACACCAGTAAATGTAGCTGGGTACAGGTATTTGGTGTTAAATCAATTAGCAAGAAGACACGTGACTTGTTTGGTAGAGTGCAGGAACGGTATTTCTGAGGCCCTGGGTTCGAGTCCTAATCGAGTCATTGATTTTTTCACCACATGTTACAGTTGGCGCCCTACGTAAATAACCTACTATTTGGCACATCAAAACGTTTATACGATGTTCTTTATCTCTTAGAATTCTGGACGAATTCTAAATTTGGAGGGGGTATATGTAGCCAAGTACAGGTATTTGGTGATAAATCAATAGGCAAGAAGACATATGACTTGATCGGTAGAGTGCAGGAACGGTATTCCTGAGGCCCTGGGTTCGAGTCCCAGTCGAGTCATTGATTTTTTCACCGCCTGTTACATAAACATTTTCAGTGAGCAATAAAGTTTAATGACATTTTTTCCTTCTTTCAGACATAGCTGGAAGCTTCTGTACATTATTCAGGATAAATTAAACACCACTTGCCAATATTAATAAATAAGTATTTATGTCTTTACTCACATAATAACAGAAATATCGTCTTAGTTCAACCATAGTATCGATCTGGGCTGCTATATCCGGTGTACGGTGATAGTTTGAGGTCTCATCAAAGAGCTCGAAGTGCTCGAGATGTTTACAAATGAAGCATTATGACACGTGAATATTTGGCAGATTGCTTTGATCAAAGATTTATAAAACAGAGCCCTGGTGTTTCTTCAACTTATTCGGGGATTCTATATAATACATTCCTAAAAAGAAAGTTGCACCAAGAGCGAAAGCAATTACATTTCTTTAACACTAACATTTATTCCCTTAATTGTTTCCTATATCATTTGTTAATATTTCATTGACAATGACAAATAGCGTAAACGATAATTGGCACCATTGCCTTACTCCTTTGTTGACACAAACTGACAAATGACCATTACTTTAAATGTTTATATCTGTATAAAACAATTTTATCCATCTAATTAGCCCCTCTCCTGAATTCATGTCTTAATTTAAAATCATATGCTTTCTCAAATCTGTAAAGAACAATGGTCCTGGTTTATTACTTTTCTCAACACACATGTATATTCAAATTTTTCAAATATCAATCGTACGTTTTCTCCTATGTGCCCCCATTTGTTGAAACCAGATTGTGAAGGAATTATCTTCTTTGTCCTAGCAATGATTTCCTTGATAATGTTTTAAATGGTTTTACCTCTGTGTTTCCTGGTGTAGTTGACGCTTTATTTCCAAAAGGCAATCATGATAATAAATGTAAATTTACTGGTAAATACATGAATATTTTTTTTGTACAAAATGACAAAAATAATTTTTTTCCGTGCTTTCATATTATTTAATCATATACTCTTACTACGTAAAGTCGTGAACATATATATCCTTAATGAATTAGAACATATTTGAGACGCAGATATATCCAGACTTTCCATTAAATACTCATTCTTGAAGAAATCCATAGCCCATAGCTTTATTACGTTTAAAACACTATATAATTAAAGATTCAAACTTAATGAAGTGGTTTGATTGGGTTTTTATTCCTATATGTATGTAAATAATGTAAATTGGAGGTTCATTGTTTATCTAATTGTTCACGACTGCTTTAAACTAAATATTCCAAACAATAATAAAACATTGTTTTAAACAAATGTTTTAACATGTGTTTCTTTTCTGTATTACTCATTTTTTAAATTAATAAATCAACTTTTAAACCATTATGAACATTCTATAACAGATATGGAAATATCTTTTCTCAATTATATTATCTATTACAACCAACCGTGCCATATGAATGTAGATTTGCGGTAAGTTTTGTGGCTTTCGACGTGTTGCATATTTTCTCTTGCTATTATTTAAAATATTTACATATTGGCAGACCTTTTACTCTATGATATGTTTTCAGATGACACATTAATCAAAACGATTTTGAATTCTTGCTTTGTCAGAAATTCGCAAACTCCAAGTGACCAATTAGAAAAGTTGTTCAGTGTATACTCAAAGTCGATGTATACTATATAGAGACTTTAATATAACAAAATCACAGTTGTTTTAATTAATCAATAATCAATGTGAATGAATTCTCTTTAGAAAATAAATGTTAATGAAGTATATGTATCTATTCACATTTTTAGCAGACACAACGTCTCGGACAAAAATAAATTTCTTGATTATTAAGTGTATTTCTCTTGAATACAATTATTTACAGCTGTTCAAAGTATGATTCAACAAAACATTTTAATAATTTTCTTGGACAATTGTTTAACAAGCTTATGAGGGCTATTCATATTTGTAAAATGATCACCATTAGGAAATTGCTGGACTAATATTTCGATAAAAAGTACAGTCAATAGCGAAATGCGTCTCATCTTCTACAGTTTCCAGTATACCTTCCAGTCCTTATTCGATAAACAGTGAAAGTTTTAGTTAGATATGCCCTTCCTGAATGAATTTATTTTTGAAAAGTCTACTAGGTCTTATTTTCGGCATTTCGTCAACATTATCCTTTCAGGTAGTTCGGTAAAGGTTCCGTTGGTGTAATTCTGGTATAATTATAAAAGTAACTTATAAACATTTTTGTTAGCATCTCTGATATCAATGCACCAATTATCCCAACAGTTTTTGAAGACAATAATAAAAACACCGTATATTCCAATACCGTATCATGTTGTTTCAACGTTTGTAGATTGTCGGTAACCAAGTGAACCCAAAATACAAGGTGATCCTAAGTAATACCTTATCTTACTGTGCGACAGGCTTTAGTTTTTCTGAATATACAGCCCCTAACTGCGGCCCATGCCAAAGTCATCTCCTAGAAGTTGTCTGGCATGCATATCATCTAGAAACGTTGATGTAAACGACGAATGTATCTTCAGAATAGGTAGATTGAATCTTCCGAAGCGTCGAATGATCCGGTAATCTTTCTCTTTTGCCCAGAAGTCCATGTAAACAGTAGCTATCCACAAAGGATTTTACAGTAACCACGTTAAATGATTTACATTTCGAATACTGATCATGGTGTACAGAAATAGAGTCAACGACAGCCTTTCCGAAGTGGAATTCGTGTTGCAATTTGGTAATCTCCCATTGCGTCATTTAAATATTTAATTACATGTTAATTTTGTCAAACTGACTTTTTGGTACTGCCAAGACTTTGCTATGTAGAATGTCATCGGCGACAATGACCATAATTATCATTTAAATCGCCTGTCCAAAAAAATAACGAAAGGGGAACACATAAAAATGAATAGCGTAAGGAGAAAGCTTACTTTTTTCTCACTACATATGCAAGCATAAGTGTACCTATGATTAGACTTCTTTTTTTTTTTTCTAAACACAAAGTATGATAAAAAATAACGAAGGCATTCTTAAGAAGTGATAATTGCTTACTATCAACATGGATATAAACTGTAATAGAGTTATTCCCCACACACTTATGCGAACACACGCACGCACACATACACGATAATTTGTAAATTGCAACACCTATACGAAAAATGATATGATTAAATACATATCTGGTACATATACATCATTATATTACAATATGAAAATTCATTCATATAATGAAATAAAATCATATCATGACATATAATGTATACCAAATCAGTTCATGTAAACAAAGTCACTGGTGTTCAGTTGACGGTTTATGCTAGAGGCAGGTTAAACATCAGCTAAAGTATTTACGATGACACGTGGTCATAAAGGTTGCGTGCTGTTTTTCTTATCTGAGCTGGAATATTAATATATCTTAACCTGACGAATTGTATTTCGGTCAAATTTTGGACGGTTTAACAGTTAACTTTGGTGTTTCAACCAATTGTTGCGGTAAATAATGGAAGCGAGATAGAAAATACGGTTCAAAACTTTCGAAGAAATAAAAAACACACTGGTTTAATTTATGATTCACTGCGTTTGAAAAAGAAAAATGAAACATACTTAGTAGTAATAGTAATTAAGTGGGGTATGTTATGTCACATATAAGGATACTATCAACGTTTCATATACAAATTCATTTGTTTTATGGTTCGTCAAATCCAAGAGGTAAATGTTTGGAACTATCCATTTCTCTTCTAGGAAATACCTCCCTCATAAAAATCTCATGAGAAAACGAGAAATATCATTAAAAAGATATGCGGCTTTGATGGGGAAAAAAATTATAGAAAATGTAGAACGGTTATATGAAATAGACGCTATTATCTTTGAATCATTTCAATCTAGTAAGTCGGAATAAGCATTTAGATAAAAAGTCCGCAAAGTGTCCCCCATCAATGCAATTGGTGGGGTATAAAGTGCTCCATCTTTCAGTCAGACGGAGAGACAGTAATTCATAGGCCTCGAAAATAATCACTCAATGTTAATCAACAGCTTGAGTATCACCACTGGCACTGGTTTCTATGGTATTGACCATTCCGTCAGTTTGAGCTCGACGTCGTCGACGTTTCCGGATATATCCGAAGATCAGCTCCATGACAAACGTCATGCCGCCGAGAACAGCGCCCCCTGCTGCTACGTAGAACGCACTCTGTACATCCACTGCAGAAATCGGCTTGGAGCCATTGACGACTTTCGCGTCACTACAAACCGTCCCCTTGTGCCACCAACGTCGTTTCCACACTTGTAGTAGTCCTGACTCATGTATGGACAGCATTCTGAATGTGTAAGCATATTAATATGTTATCTGACTTTTTAACAATGGAATTAAGAGATTTATATACGAGTATATGTCTAGTCGCGCAAGAAAATATGTGTACATGATGTGTTTTATGAAGTTTAGAAATAGATACAATTGTTAAAGAAAGGAAAATCATTGGTACAAAGTCAACAAATCGTAACCACTCGGCCCAACAAGACAGAAATGGGTGTTCCGAATGGAAGCCAACTGGTCTTAATCATGATGGTGGCCCGGAATTTAAACACTATATAGAATACAAAGGAACTTGTGAGCTGGTCACATTACTAAGTTGGTTTTAGCGATACAATAAGCTATAATACAAAATAGCCAATCATTTACGTCCACCTTATTTTGAAGCCAAGCCACCTTATTCTGAAGACAAGTTGACTACGATCAAAATGAAGACATCTTGTTCGGAGTGATGGAAGAGGTGGTACTCACGTCCTCGAGAAGATCTGCGTGTGTGGCGAATTGTTGGTGAAGCCAAAGGCGTAATTGAGAGATATGAACCTCTGCTTCAACATCATCAATTGGCAGTCCTTCGCAGTCTCTGTCTCAATCACCACTGAGTCGCCTAAAATACGCAATAAAAACCTTTGATTCGAATCCATCTTCTTACTCTGATGTAGACATCCTAAGATTAGGTCGAGATCTCTTCTTCTTTAGATAAATTATTTTATTTTTTTTATTTATGTATCTACTTAGTACTTGTTTTGCAATCGTTGTTCATCTGAGTTATAAATGCAAAGGTATTGACAACATTTATCGCCTGCTATAAATGTTAATAATTTACAGGTACCTATCCAGCCGTAAAGTCCCTTTCTTACGTTGGCAAAGTGCACATTGACGTCTGTAGACATTATGGATTTGTCCGATTTGTTGAACTCAATAAGGCCATCACCAATTACACGGAATTCTTTATTGGTAGAAGTCTGATGAAATAGGTAGACTATATTAATTACAGGTAAAGATATGTTTCATAAAATGATATGTAACACAATTAACTGCTATATTTACCGGTATGTTGGCTATGTGTTAATATTTGTTACCTATTTTCTTCACTTTATGTGTGTACTATAACAATAAATAAATAAATACATAAATAAGCACAGTCTTTAGTCTTAGATATATCGATTAAATCTTTGAAATGCTATTGTAATATTAATGTAAGACTATATGTACATTGAACTAAATTATACCTTAAATTAAACGGCAATTAGACTAAAATTAGATTTATGAAATTCATTGAAATTTGAGTTATAGTAATTAATGAATACCTGTATACAGTGTATATATAATACATATCACAGAAAAGGAAAGGAAGGAAGAGGGTTGCAACATTTAAAAGGAGAAGTTAACGTTCTTTATAGTAGATTATTACTAAAGTATAGTATGTAGTAATTATACCGTATTCATAGCGGTTCTTTTGCAATAAGTATCTGGTTGGTGTCAAAGGACTAATTTAGAATGGTCAAGGTGAACAGGTCCATTATGAATGATTTTGAGGAATGTGGCTTGGTTTTAACATTTAGTAGACACTGTGATCAATGATATGGGTCTAATGGGAATCACAGAGAAACTGATATTTAGTGATTTAGTTGACAGAGGCTGTGACCGGTCAATGCTACAATGAGCGTCATCGATCAGTTAGAGTTTGCTGACCTTGAAAACATCCTCCCAAAACGTGCCGGCCTGGAGACCCCATCTGTATCCCTTGGTATTGGCCATTTCCTCCAGCGTGTTGAAGGGCGGCTTGTCGACGTTGACGGTGAGGAAGGCGATCAAATTGCCGCAGTAAGTGCCCACTATGACGATAGAGAAGAGCCACCAGCAGCTGACAAAGGTTCTACCCGCCGAGGAGTCTGGCAGGTTCACACCACCTGGCCGCATTGCAAAATCAGTATTAGTTTCAACCTTTTCTTTGTATGTCGACTAGGGCATACATTTGTACAACTTTCTTAAATAAACTATTACTTTGCGCATGGGAGATTCATCCTGATGAGGTTTGAACCTACAACGTTATGTTTTACTTTTATAAACGCCACTATTTCACTTCGTAAACCATGTTTCCGTAAATTATTTATGTTATTCATTTGACAATATTTCCAAAATTATCTTTTTAAATTTTGAACACTCTGACTCTGTTTTCTAGATCAATTCGTCTATTCCTACATTAAGACTTAGAAAATAGCATTAACGTGTGTGTGTGTGATTTCCGCAAGTTTTATCCACGAATTGTAACTCCACATTTTTTTTCTTTTGATAGACATTACGAAAGTCTTCAGTTCATACTGGTACAAACCTTGACACAACAGGGCACTGTACATGTACCAGAAGGAATCCTGGAACGTACGAAGCCCATAATTATCGACCACACGATTCTCCAGGATTCCATAATATGGGTTGAACCTAGGATAAAAAGTTTGAACAGTGTTTTGATATTTTGAATATCGATTGAAAAGACTGGTGAAATGGATAAAATGATTGTACAACATGCACATCTGAATTATAGACTTATTTACATTATATTAATATCTTAATAAGGTTCATATTTCTGCGAGATCAAATCACTGGACCAGTCTCGAACCAGGAGGTTGTGAGTTCAATACTTTGTAGCAATATACAAGCTGATCTTAAATAAAAACAGCACCAATAAAAATTACTTGCTTAGCTCTCAAGGCACAGAGGGAGTTTCAAGACTCAATATCGTTATAGTGAAACTTGGTGTAATATCATGTCACTTGTCTTAGACGTGATATTGCATTTATTCAGCAGTACGTTTGTCTTTTCATTCGACATATAGGATGTTGATACTAAACTAACATCTAACAAATAAACACATTTTTTATGTTTGCTGCTGAAACTGGCTTGTGAGTTGATGTGACCTACTTTTCCATTAGGAAGGCCAACAACGAAGCTACAGGCAGAGATATTCCGATGGCTGCTAAAACTTCCCACTTGAAGGGGTCCAGTAACGTCCTCCATTTTCTTGTATTCGGGTCAGGCTTTTTGAAGAGTACCGTCGTATCTGCAAAATGAAACGGGAAGGCGAAGTCCATGACCATTTCTCGGGACTTCTGTAATGCAAGGTCCGCCGCCACCATATCTACCTCCTGTTAATACAATAAAAAACATTACTTACTCATTTATGGTGATTTTAAATGAATTTTAGCAATTAATATTAACCCTGTTAGACGGCTCCATGTGTTAGATAAGAAATTTGCATTTGGAAGGGTTTTGGAGATTCACAGATTCCACGCCATCGGATATCGAAATTGTCTAAATGTGAAATACATGACTGCGGACCCACATATTGCTTCATGTTCGTTTGGAGCAAAGATTCATTTGCTTTCACAGGCACCAAGTAATGGTCCAATATGGGAAGCGCCGAGAGGCATTGGTACAGGTTGAAAGCAAATAAGACACTATTTCTTTGGGAAGCATGCAAGATTTGTAGTTAAAAGGAATTAAACAGGTTTTGAAAAAAAAACTCGTGTTCACCCAAAATGGTCACGTTGTGAGAGCGTCAGTCGCGATAGCGGGATGATGCTGGTTCATGCCAATGTCAATACGCTAGCTTAGACTGCTTCGCCTGGTGTCAAGAAAATGTGACCTGGGTCTGTGTTCTCGAAAATACTCAGGCACGATCTCAGGCTCAAATTCGAGTATCATACTCAAATCCCTACTGAAACCAATGGGCATAGTTTGAGTTTGAGTATGAAAGTCATACCTCTGTACCATTTTTATTTTCGAGAACAAGGGGCCTGGTGTGGTATCATGGCGATGCCACTTATCTACAGCGTGACATTACAATGTGGCAGTAATATATTTGTTATAATAATCTCTAAATGACTTAATGACAATAGAAAGTAAAAATAATAACCAAGCCCATAAGAAATTAAACATGGGAGCATAAAGCCTATGTATGTAACTGACCTCTCTCTCCAATTGTCCGACCATTCCAATAAAAGATCCGTTGGGCTCCTGAGACCCCCACATCCGATCGGGGGGTTCCGTTAGTCTGTACCTGAAAAAGCCCCATCTTCATTAAATGAACTCTTCCATGAAACCATGATAGTCACTCTTGATACAGTCATTCAATTTTCACAAACACTGTCAATATGAGTTAACATATGTTTCATAGACTAAAACATGCATTGTAATACATATTTCAAATCCATCATCATATTTTAACCCCTTCAGCGTCGTCACTGTTCAATCAAAATTACTTGACAAAAAGTAAAACTCTATTTTCAAGAACTGACGAACTAAATTTCGGTTTATCCAAGGACATTAAGCCCATGTAAAATATTAAATTAAACAATCCCATGTTAATTACAAATAATTACCTACGGAATTGACCTTATCACAAATTAAAAAAGTGCTTTGTAGTAGGTATAATTGGAGTGGTATTGTGTTGTGTTAAGGTATACATGGATCTTGGAGCACTGAGAATTCAGCTGAATAAAAGTGGATATTGAAGGAGAATCGAGGTAAATATAGGTAGGAAGTGCATTTGATAGACTAAACTTTGGACTAATTGTTAAGACAAAGTTTAAATATATCTTGAAATATTAATAATATTGAAGGCAAAAAGATGTACACATGTATAGGCTAGATCATGGTGGGCTTTGACTACGTCATATAGTCGCTAGGATGTACCATAAACTTCTACCTCGTGTTATTAAAGTCAGCCATGTACACAACATCGCGTTTTCTCTCGAGTTTTAATGCCAATTCACTCGTTTTACGTGCCTCCAGATGTCAAATCACGATATCACGATCCAGTGATATTCTGCTTGCTGATTTGCTCTAGGGACTTTTCCGGTTTAAATGTCTCCTCACAGAGAAGTTAAAACCTCCACATCAAAAGATCGAGAACGATTCTTTGCGATTTTTTCGATAGTTTGTTTTTACGTACTGTAGCTCATTGAATTCAGTTTATCTATGACAAGTAAAAACTAATTATAGTGATTGGTTGACATTCAGGAAACGAGCGGCACTCGCTTGCATACGAATCATTACGAATGGTAGCTACGACATATGAATCCACTCGAATCATAACGCATCTTAATTTTCTTTGGTAGTTTTGAGTACGTCAATGTTTCTGCGTAGACATAAGTCTGTCGTAATTGAATATATAAAAAGGAAATGGCTACATCTCAAGATTATAAGGCATTCCTTCGTCAAAATGGAAGACAGACTACGCCTGATACGGCTATGGTCCATTAAGAAGTGTTCTAGCAACATGCTAAGATTCAACAGTTCATCAAAGGCTGATATAGGTGGAGAAGAGGAGCCAGAGCACGTCGCATCTGGAGAAGGTCACGTCTGCATCCAAAGAGATGGTGCCAATATGACAATTATGATCAGTAATTGCTTGAGATCTTTTGAGAAGATCTTAGAACCTTTAAGAAGTATCTCTGCATGCCAACTTAAATGTATGACAAAATATTTTGAGGGTCCTTCATCGCCTCTAGAAAGACATATGGTACATGGTGTCCTTGAATCCTGGTATCGAATAAGCTGCCACTCTACGCCACCTGATGTCTGGTGTCAAGTAACTAGACATGCCGTACAGCTGGTACGCTCTCTGTAGTGGTCAGAGAAGTATGTCATGGTATATATGAGGAATATGTCGATGAGGTTATGATAACTCCCTCCACACACGAAGAATGGAAACAACTGGCTGATGGTTTCCTCAAGAAGTGAAGAATTCCTAATTATGTTGTTGCCATTGATGGCATTATCTATTTGTTTAGAGATGTCAACTAATAATAAAATTTGTATTCGACTTCTCGTCTGATATATAAAAATAGTGTTCAGATACTAGCCACCACTAGAGGGTTTCAGGTTATTGTTTCCAGCCATCTGTTTAATATATGATGGACTGCGACTTCTAAAACTGTGACGACTGACGTTTAGCATTAATTAAACAAGACTACCCTGACTTATTGTTATCTAAACATAAACCTGGCGCTAATCGTAATATGGGGATCTAGAGTATTCGAAGGATGTTTTTCGATACCTCGGATATTCGAATACTTTTTGACATCCCTTATATTTTTGGCAATACATAATTTCATTTCATGTTAAATTGGGACGCATTGCAAAATTTATCTTCAGTCATTTCAGATTCTCCTTCCTTTGAGGCTGATTGTCAAGATATGCTGCATATTACACCCCATCCCACTATGCAGAATGCACTGGATGACCATGAGGATAGCAGGGGCGACTGTTCATATCAGGGGCCACAACACAGCATCCGAAAACTAAAGATTGTGAGAAAAATACTGGGTAAACACTCCAGCCGTGGGGAAGTATGCCCTAACAAGGCACGGTGGTGCCATACTGGAGCATTAATCTTATCATAAGAATACAACTATAAAGGCCGCAACTTAAAATTATGGATATTTATCATTAATGAATGAATTAAACAAAATTATCATCTATTTCTTAGGAATGCAACTGTGAGCAGTCTGATAAAAATGCAATAACAATGCAAGAATTTACAGATTAAACTGATATCAATCGCATTTTGTCGAATGAAGTAAAGATTTTAAGCATACTAAAACAAATAATAGATCCTGCAAGAAAAAAAAGCTATGGTTTCACATTGAATTTAGAAATGCTAAAATGGGACAAGAAAACAATTTTGAAGTTTCCGAACTTGTAGAAGTGTAAAACAAATAAATAAAAATATAGATAAATGAAACATGTGTAAAATAAAAAGGTTAATATACGACCCCATGTCGATGAATAAATTAATAATGAATGTAAATAACCATAAAAGATAAGAACTTCAAATAAGTCTGGAAGGGCTGAACATGAACCTTATATTGACATAAATTGTTGGTTTTCACATTAAAAAAACTCCTTGCCAGCAGCAACAGATGGTGAAAAACAACATTTTGAAGAGAATATAGCTGATGTTGTAATGCTTTAAGACATGTTTCAGAAGAAGAAGAAACCATCTTCATTGTTATAAACGAGAATAAGGCAAGTGGTGGAATATTTATATCTCATCATATACAAATTACATGGTATTGGTATTTTACTGCCATATTTCTGAAATCTTTAAGCGTAAGAATATAAAGGGATATAATACTTCTCTATTAAATTCATATTTGTCTTTGTGAAGTCTTATGTTAGAACAAATCATGGCAGTTCAGATACATTTTGATTTTCACTTTGCTTGAGACAGGGGTGCTGTCTTAGTCCGATCTTATTTGCTCTTTTCATTGATGAGTTTTATGGTATTTTATGTGTTATGACATACATGTGCATTTTTTAATCTAGTTGGTATAATTGAGAAATCAGTGTCTGCCAACATTTACAAAAAAAATGGTTTTAGTTATGTCGGGGATAATCAATATGTACCAAATCAAAACGTATTTCATGGTAAAATAAATATTGATAATGTTGCAATAATGTAAAATTTCAAAAATATGTGAAATTCAAAAGAGATTAATGTTGACTGTGAATTCAATACACATTGACAAGTTAAGGAAATGTCTTGTCATATTTAAAAGTTCTGCATATTGTCTTATTCTAGAAACTTGGTGCTATTTTAATATACATATAGAATATATAAACTTGTCCTTACTGTGTTATCTGGAAGATGAGTACCATCTACATGCATCTGTACATTATGGAAGAATATTCGTTCTATAAATAAACCGGACATCCATCATAAAAGTCCATCCGTTGAAAAATTCCATTGTCTTATTTCATGTAAAATCGTAAATGCAATTAAATAAAAAAATGTTTGTGACATTGAATGCTTAACTGTATGCATATAAATAGATGTACAGGTAATATGTTTATTTATATACATACAGTACGTGCCTGTATTTCTACTTAAGTGTATGTATGTATACCAGTCATGACACAATATATGTTTGCAAATATTTGTGTAAATATTTTGTGTATGCGTTGGAGTGGATTGCACATTTCATGTCTTCTGTATTTTGCTTATTATTAACATTGACTTTGACTTTGTACTAGGTACATTCTGTTCACATGAGATATCGTGAGTTATGTGCCAATGGGACAGGTTTATTTCATTGTAGAAGGTAATGTAGTTGTGCTAGCTTACATACATCTTGCTAATCTAAACTAATATACAATGTTACTTTTTGCATACGTAAAGTTTAGGGTCCGTGCCATTTCTTTCAAAAGATCCATGCATAACCCGTCATATTCCGCCGTGCCGTTAGTAATCCTCTTCACTACAAAGCTTGAGTACTGGAAGCAAAACGTCGGTTGTTTACATATAACTAACGTTTTAGTCGTTTTGGATAAATTACGCGGTATCTGCAGATAATGTACATTCCATACAGTCGCCATCCCATATATCTAACTACAATTTTAACTAACCTTTTAGTCTTACTTCAGACATAAATTACTTTGTAAATTTGAACCTCTTGAGTCTGAGTTGAAACAAGAAATATCGTATTGATATTTGGCGGCATGCTTACTTATATTTAATTCCGTTACATAGCCAACAGTCTGTAGCTCAGACTCTTATTTTATATACAGTTTTCATGTGATTATTAAATAAACCAGCCTGGACCATTAGCGATTCTGGGTCAATAACTAAAGCATACAGCTGCCGCCGTAGAATAAGATTTAATGGTGTTTAAATAATGACTAAATTTAAACATTAGGAAAATGTTAAAGACGAGTCCAATATTTGTGCGAATATGCGCCCTGATTAATGTAGGCCTGTATGTCGAAGTTCTTCATTTGAGAGTCAAACTTGAGTCTCACCAGGGACCAGGTTTAAAGAGAACATTTTCATTTCGGAACTGAAGAACTAATAAAATAAATAATAAATCTTTTTACTTGAACTGAAAACGTTAGTGAATATATACCTCGAATTCTATGTAAAAACTTACGGGAATGGTAGTTACTAGGAACTCTCTTTTGTTGTATCCATATTTAGTATTCGGGAAAAGCTCGGCAAAAAGTGCGACCTCTCCATCAATCGAGATATATCCCACTTGACTGAAGTCTCGTTTCCTCTTGGCAATCCACATCAGTGTCCCAATCTTGATCCCCTGACAACGAGTGACCGACAACCAGCCTGACTCATTCTGCGTAACCACAGTAACAAAGAAAATAAGTGTGTATTTTACAAGCATAAATCCTTAATTTTAATACTGAGGTTAGGTCTTCATTTTCTACATTAGTGTGACCATACAACGTGGTATATGACGCCACTTTAAGCTAAAAATGACATCACGTACTAGTTGGTAAAGCCACACCAATGATGCATATTATTTTACATTTATTTAATTATGCTTTATTAATTAACTAATTAAATGCTGTATTGTCTTAAATCGGTAACGACTTAATATAGGTAACTCTGACGGACAACAATAGGAATGAATGTTATCGTACCTAAAACACGTCTAACCACCGGAAGACCTCAAATGTACTCTGAGTGCTATGGACGTTTGATTGCCTTAACAGAAGTGACCATTACTTTCGTAATAGAGCACACATAATTTAATAATGATTCTTCTTTTTCATCTGTTATACCATACGCATTAATTTTTATTATGATTTGATATATCAATTCTGTTAATGGATATAATTATTTGGATCTGATATAAAAAATAAAATAACTTTCGATTTTTATATTGAGATATTTTGAATAGTTTAACCATAACGACACATTTCTATATAGATGCTACATTAGGAAACAGATATGACATTTTTTCGTCTTGAGAGTATCACCCAATAACCTGTATACTTTCATGGAATAACTGCCTATTACTTAATTTGAGTTGACATTAATTTCCATTGATTTTATTAAGTGCAACGTCCAATATCAATTCCTAGGACACTTGATCTCAAAGAAGTTTTCTTAGTGATAAGTAACCGTGGATAAATCTATCCTCCATATCCAGGAATATTGAAGTAGTATACAGACTAGGCAGAAAAGGCATTTTCTTACCCGTACTAATTCACTTTGACCAAAAGGTGGGTAACCCTACAGGGGTACACATACTAGAGTATTGTAGGAGGTCATTGGGAGAGTACAACATCTGCAACAAGACGAACTTCCATTTGGAGAAACATGGATACATACCCCATACGAACCTCCATTTGGAGAAACGCGAAACATACCCATACAAACTTCAATTTGGAGAAACACGGATTCATGCCAAATACAAACTTCCATTTGGAGAAACACTGATACATACCCCATACGAACCTCCATTTGGAGAAACACGGATACATACCCATACAAACTTCCATTTGGAGAAACACGGATACATGCCCCATACAAACTTCCATTTGGAGAAACATGGATACATACCCATACGAACTTTCATTTGGAGAAACACGGATACCACCAATATCCATACGAACTTCCATTTGGAGAAACATGGATACATACCCCATACGAACTTCCATTTAGAGAAACACGGATATACCCAAAGAGTAGATATGCCAGGTACAACTCTATCGCGAGAAGCCTTCGCGGAAATACGGTCCGGTAGGTGTTTATACGGGATGCCAAGGAGAAGGAAACAAATACTAGAAAAGTCCGGTTACACGTTCTACGAGCGGTACGAAATCCCTAAACAGTTTCTCGAAATATACGCACTTTGCTTTTCTAGGTTCGTACAAAAAGGCATTGTACTGGACTTTGTCCACATACACCAACCAAACGACTTTCGCCCATCTTCTGGACGGCTTCGAATAGTTGTACAGAATACGCCAGGACTCCAAAGACATTCGAAACAAGAGGGCCAAGATGGCCCTGTGTCGCTCACCTGAGTAAGATGGCTGTGTGGGGCATAATGACAAAAATCTGGCATCTAAAGTGTTTTTGGAATATTTGACTAAGTGACCTTCATTTTGATGTTACCTGAATTTGCACTCATCTGGGAATTCATGCAGTCATCATTCATATTAAGTTTAATGAAGACTGGGACAAAAATGTAGGTCTCTTGAATGTTCACAAGATTTTTCTAAAGTTTGCCGTGGTGACCTACTTTTTGACCCTATGTTGCCCAGTTTTGAATTCATCTGAGCTTTTATGTAAACAAACATTAAGGTTAGGCTAAAATTGTGGTCTCTAAAGTGTTCACAAGATTTTTCTAAGATTTGACCTGGTGACCTAGACTAGACGACTAAAAATAAGAAAAAATGCACACACACAACACACCACACTCCACCGCACGCACACTTTTTTTTTTCTGCCGGCCCTATTTTTGTCCCCACCGACGCAACGGAGAGCCTGCGACTAATGAGGTTTAACTAAAGTGCAAATTGTGCCGGAGCTACCGCGGTTTCGACACTCTTTTTTTTTTTAGTACAGCCATGCCAGAGGGGTGTCTTTTGGTCATCGAAAATTTTTCCTAATAGAGAAAATCAATCACCTAGCATAGAGCAACTCGCATAGCTACAGCAACAATGGCAGTACAAGCTACATTCCAGGTGATGGGGATACGGTCCGAAAAGTCTGTGGCCACCCATTTGCTCCTCGAAAACGCGCACGAGAGAAACCTCGTTCCAGACATAGCCGAGGTCGACTACTTGGCCGGAAACTTGGGACACACCCACCTACGCCCCCTAGAGGGAATTCCGACGTTTGTCGACGATGTGTACGTGTTTGGGTACATCCAGCGCGAAGACTGCGTATCTCGAGCCGGCCGCGTCTACTTCACAATCGGAGAGGACGGTTCCGCAAAATACATCGTCGCCAGGATTTCTACCGCTGTGCGCGAGAGCATGGGGAAGGACCCAAATGGGAAATCTCGAGTCCACACACATGCGAACATAATCCACTCGCTTGCGACACGAAAAAACGCCGATGGCAGCACTATCCTGTAGACGATCGCCAGGATCGAGTCCAAGAAAAAGGCGCTGGCGAAGTGGCGAGAGCTGTACCCGAGGACCGAACCTGCCCGGCGTCTTCGTGGCAAAGGTGGACGTTTCCAAGATTCCTATGGGCGAGCTGCAAGCATCCTTGCCGGCTTTCGAACGCCTGCTGTTGGCCCAAAGATATGGCCTCTACTGCATCGACTACACGCAGGACTTCTCCGGGGTCCTAGACCGGAAAGCGTTCGTGGACTACCTATGCGAGTTGGAAGGGTTCCGCGAGCAAAGCGACCAGGCCACCGCAATGCGAACGGCCACTGCCACGATCTTGGCGAACACCGACAGCGTAGGGAAGCATGTTTGTACATGGGTACGAAGCGAATCTGGCTATACGGCCCGCACAAAGCTGTACAACAAGGTTGTGTCGAACTTCGAGGCAGGCGAGATCCAAGAGCCCATTGGCGGGCACTTGGTCGACTACTGTCTCTCTGTATGCCTGCCGAGGGCGGAAACTCTCGAAACACACAGCCAAAGAGGTGGTGGGAGAGGCCTTGGCCCTTGTCTCTCCCCCAGAAAAAAGAAGGCTTGTTTGTTGTCCAGCCACCCACCAAGCAGTGGGAGAAACTCTCTACGTGCCTCGACCGGTGTCTTGTCTTGGCCGATCAGCCCAAGTGATCGATATTCGTCGCCTGGTATACGTACACTACGTCGGGGCGGGTCTCTGGAGTTCGAGTCCAGCCCACCAAAGCTAACGTAGACAACGACAAAACTTGGGAAAGGGCCGTGGAGTGGGCAGCGGCCGACTTTGGTTTCCAAGCGTGTCCAATCTTTCGGGTCGACTTCTTGGAGGCGAGCGAAGAGGTATAGAGCTGGGCCACCTCCGATGCTACACCAAGGACGCCAACGCCGGCACTATCTTGGCACCCAGCAAGAGGCCAACCCAACTACACCCGAAAGACCCAGACACTTCGACCCTCTTGCCACCCTCGGCAACAGTAGTGTGGGTTTGGAGGGACAAAAAGTGCCATGCGATAGGCGTAGACGTCTCGGCCTACAAAATGCAAGAAGTCCCAGAGGTGGCAGAATGCCACGACTACCCCACTTGGCAAGCAAAACAACATGGATCCGTGGTGTCCAACTACGTATAGTTCTCCAAGGTCCCACGACAGCAAATGTTTCGCCGCTTCTACCCCTAATACTCACAAAAATTTCTGTCGAATCTTTTTTGGAACAAGGCCTTCGAGTGACTCCCAAACTCGAGGGATCCCGGCTTCGTATCCTTTCCGAAGTATTTGGAACTCGTCGAATGGAAGGCGTGGTGGGTTGCCTCTACGGTGAACTATCTCCATGTTTGGTGTATACTGTAGTATCAGTTATTTTCGCGCAGTCTAAATTTCGCGCTACCCTCTCTAAAAACCATTTCGCGCGGTGCTAAATTCGCGCATTTCCCATTTCAAAAAAAAAAAGTATAAAAAATAAATATGAATAAATAAAAAAATATCCATTTCGTTCTGAATGACTGATTTGGTGCCCCGGATATCGAATGATAATTAATTACCGACTGATATGTTTGCGCTACCCTCCCACCAGGTAAGTGACGTCATAGGAGTGGGTTACTGAAAAGGGTTACTGGTAAGTTGTTAATTAGCACCGTCTCCTAATTGCTGGGGCCAAACTGCCGAAAGATGGCATTTCCTTTGTTATCGACTGCAGCACTTCCGGTGATCAGACAATCTATTCTCCGGGACCTTTTTGTTTTACAGGTCTCACTTTGATTGTTGTATAAACAAACTGTCAATCTAGAAGGTGGGGACATGTCAGTACACTCTACGCACCAGGAAGTAGCCACACGCAGAGAGCTGATCCAGCGTGGTTTCTCCAAGGCCAGACTTTGTTAGTGTACGTGTTGTACTAGTATTTGTCAGAGATTACGTTACTGTATACGTACTGTGTATGTGCTGAATAAATGTGTCTTGTTGTGTTTATATACTATAATATATATTTATTAGATGTGCTAAGTGTCAGTCAAAAGAAAAAAGGAAATCATTAAAAGTTAAATGATATGCCTTCTTTTCTTCTCCCCCCACCCACCCCTAAAAACATTGTCTCTTAAAATTATTTTTTTCAGTAGTGAAAACAATAATTTCTCACTTGATTAAATAAAACGTGTTCTTCACAAAAACAAATCATGAAATGATTGTCAAGATATATGGAGAGAGAGAGAGAGAGGGGGGGGGAGTGTGTGTGTACACGTTATACATCGCTATGTTACACACTCGTACACATATGGTTTCTGGAAATGTTAACATGATCTTTAACACATTTTGTAACGAAATATTTAAGGAATATAATATTTTCAAAAATCATTGTACTTTTATGAATTTATGCATAAAGGTCAGTGCCTGAATAATGACTCGGCAAAAATGAGTTAACATCACGCAAGCGTAAATTTCATGCACCGGTTCAACACCGGTAAAAGGTAAGTTAGAATATACAAAAAAATCTTATTTTAAAAAGAATAACACAGATTATTGATTTGATATTAGTCTCAAATAGAACACGAGTGTAAAACCCTTGGGAAACTGTTGGTTTTATTGATCTAAGATGGTACTGATTATAAAACAACGCATGAAATTTAGTTGTCAAAATCGGTGTCAAACAAAAAAATACCATATATATTCTTTTATTATACAGACTTAATATCGCGCGGTCCTAAATTCGCGGAAGGCCCATTGCGCGAAAATCGCGAAAATTAGACCAGCGCGAACAGTACTGATACTACAGTAGCATACCCGTAGCCCTTTTTCTAATTCCAAAAGTTTTTTCGTTCCTGGGATTTCCCATCTAGAGAGAGGTGGGAAGTTTGTGTACACCATGCAACCAAAACGAGGATTGTCCCAGGACCAGATCCAAGAAATCCGCTCTCTCCGAGGCCGGATGTCGGCAGACGAGGCGAAGAAGCGTTTTGGTATCGGAACCTCGAGGCTCTACAAAATTTGGCGGGACGTAGATGCCCACATGCCCGACCTCGCCGTTGTCCCCGCCGCCGCTGTTGTTCCCGACTCCGCTGTTGTCTCCGCCCCTCCTTCGGAAAAAATATCTGCAGTCCGCCGTCCCACTGTAGAAGACTTCTACGAACGGCTGGGGTGTCTAGAAGCCATGGCAGAGCAAACTACAGATATGCTGGTAGAAGTGCTGGCCCAGATGGAGGGCGACGACGACGATAGCCTAGACGAACTAGTTGCGAGCAGCGAGCAGCAAGAAGAGATAGATACACTGCGAGAGCAACAACAAGAGACTATGCTGGATAGGCAAAAAAAAATCGCATGAAAAAATTGCACGCCTACACAACCAGAAAGCAACAGCGTTTCTACATCTGCGCCGCCGAGCGCAAACCCTAGAGATCCCCACTACATGGAATAGCCCCGTCCTGGCAAAAAATACGTAGCCGCAAAAACACGGTGGCTGCTAGAAATTTTGTGTGAGGCAAAAATACGGTGACCTAGAAACTTTGGAAGGCAAAAATACAGTGGCGGCTGGCAAAAATACGCGCGCGAGGCCTAGAAATTTTGGATGGCGAATTTTGGTAGCCGAAATTTGGGGTAGATCCCGCAAAAAATACGCTATAGTATAGGGGGTGTAGGTGGGTGCGTCCCAAGTTTCCGGCCAAGTAGTCGACTCGGCTATGTCTTGAACGAGGTTTCTCTCGTGCGCGTTTTCGAGGAGCAAATGGGTGGCCACAGACTTTTCGGACCGTATCCCCATCACCTGGAATGTAGCTTGTACTGCCATTGTTGCTGTAGCTATGCGAGTTGCTCTATGCTAGGTGATTGCTTTTCTCTAATAGGAAAAATTTTCGACGACCAAAAGACACCCCTCTGGTGCTTTCCCCGGTGCTGTACCCATGGCTGGCTGGTTGTACCTACCTGGTCCCTATCTGGTTGGTTGTACCGACCTGGTTAGTGTACCTATCTGGTTGGTTGTACCTACCTGGCTAGTGTACTTACTTGGCATGGCTGTACTACAAAAAGGTTGTCGAAACCGCGGTAGCTCCGGCAAAATTTGCGCTATAGTTAAACCTTGTCAGTCGCGGGCTCTCCGTTGCATCGGTGGGGACGAAAATAGGACCGGCAGAAAAAAAATGTGTGCGTGCGGTGGAGTGTGGTTTGTTGTGTGTGTGCATTTTTCTTCTTTGTAGTTGTCTAGTCTAGCTTTTTTGTCCACTGTCTCTTCCAGCTCTATTCTGGCCATCCGTTTGATTGTTTTGTTTTCCGAAGTGGGGCTGTTTTGTGTTTTCCCAGATAGCATACAAACATTTCTCCATAGACTCGCAGCCTCTCTATTCCGCCTATGTCGAAAACTGCCTGGTCCAGGTAGTAGCCGTATACAGGGACGTCGTCGTGTTCTTCGTTGGACAGCAGCAACAACGCTATATTCTTTTTGTTGCGCCTCCCTACTGCAAAGTGCCTACAAATATATTTCCCGAGGGAGGTGTCTCCTGTTTTCCTCCATATTTCGCGTGGCAGCACTATATCCAGTTCATTTCCTCTAGGTGCGCTGTGGTTTGACAGCCCTGTATATCGAGCTGTTCTCTTCCTCCCTTTGTGTGTTGGAGCCGGCTCTATCCCGATTTTCTTGCAGGTGTCTTCTCCAGCAATCTTTCGGAATATACATGTATTTTCCCCGCACGGGCACATTTTTGCCATAGACTGCACAAGAAGCTTATACCGAAAAGTTCAAGCAAAACATGCGCTGTCGTGTAGGTCTTCTATGTTGGTGGCGTAGTGGTCTACTTCGATTTCCTCTGGAATTTTGAAAGGTATCCTATTTTCTACATTCGTCGTGCGGAAATCTCTGTTTTTCCAAAGAACACAGTGCCTGCTAGCAATACAATGGTCTATTGCACCACATCTGCATGTAGAGTTGCCTCCCCAACATACTCCTGGTGGGTTGAGGATAGTAGCAATGCAGTCGACATATTTTTTCGAATGTCTTTGGAGTTCTGGCGTATTCTGTACAACTATTCGAAGCCGTCCAGAAGATGGGCGAAAGTCGTTTGGTTGGTGTATATGGACAAAATCCAGTACAATGCCTTTTCGTACGAATCTAGAAAAGCAAAGTGAGTATATTTCGAGAAACGGGATTTCGTACCGCTCGTAAAACGTGTACCCCGACATTTCTAGTATTTGTTTTTCTGTATCGGAAAGGAGTGGATGTGGAAAATTTTTCTACAAAGCGGCTCCATTCGTCTTCTATATCTTCTTCTGGGACACCCTCCTCCTTTGCAGTATCTTCTTGTTCGTACTCGCTGTCTTGAATTCTATAGTATCCACTTTGGTATATGTTGTACTTTACTTTGCCTTCCGTACGGACAGTCTGCCGGACCGTATTTCGTCGTAGGCTTCTTGCGATGGGGGTGCTTCTACAACTTTAACGGACTTGCCACGAATTCGATAGTATCTTCTTTGGGAGATGTGGTACTTCTCCTTGGCCTCCCGTATAGACAACCTACCGGACCGTATTTCGGCGTATGCTTCTCGCGATAGAGTTGTACTTGGCATATCTACTCTTTGGGTATATCCGTGTTCCTCCAAATGGAAGTTCGTATGGATATTGGTGGTATCCGTGTTTCTCCAAATAGAAGTTCGAATGTGGTGTGTATCCGTGTTTTTCCAAATGGAAGTTTGTATGGGTATGTATCCGCGTTTCTCTAAATGGAGGTTCGTAGTGGGTATGTATCCGTGTTTCTCCAAATGGAAGTTCGTATGGATATTGGAAGTATCCGTGTTTCTCGTTGGAAGTTCGTATGGGAATATGGGTATGTATCCATGTTTCTCCAAATAGAAGTTCGTCTTGTTGTAGATGTTGTACTCTCCCCAGGACCTCCTACAATACTCTAGTATGTGTACCCCTGTGGGGTTACCCATTTTTTTGGTCAAAGTGTATTAGTACAGGTACGAAAATGTATTTTTCCCCTAGTCTGTATACTACTATTAATATCTCTCGAAAACTAATCCTTTGCGAATTATAAATGATTTTTCATTAAAAACAACATATTTATTGTAAAATTGAAATGTACGTTGGAAATTAAATTGATAATGGTTTCCACGAATATTTGTTCTATAAATAAGAATAACACACTTTCTAAAACATAATTTTCGAACTTTAATGTATCCACATTATTTCCTTAAATGCGAAGTAGACAAATTAAAAATGTCGTAATAAAATAACAATATTCCTGCTGCATGCTGTAAATTTGGTTTTATTTAACTACAATATATGTATTATTAAAGCATAGAGATGACATATAAAAACAACAAATAAATTTAAAACTGAGATATGAAATAGACTGAATGGAGACTCAGTCATAGTGGTAAATAAATAAATAAATAAATAGAAAAATAAATCAGGCAATTCAAATGGATATCTTCTGATTATTGATTAGGGTCGTATTATTCATAGGTAACATGAATGACTGAGGCTCAGAAGCTTGTCATTTCGAAATAAATCGTGGACAATCATTTTTGTTACCCTCCCAGGCGCATGGTATCGGTCCATTTATTACTTTTAAGATATGTAAATCTATCATTTCATGTTTGTTACATACCGATTTTAGTTTATCAACAGTAATGTTCACTACACTGAGGAACGTTTTGTTTTCGTCTTTTGAGTCTTGTACGACGTACTCAAGAACTGCTTGCGTCAAGGACTCCTTGATAGCCTAGTTAACAAAAGAAATAACAATTAAAACCAACCATGATGATATCATTCTTATAACACCTACAGTACTAATAATGGCATAAATAGTAAAAATCATCTGTATGAAATTGGTGTTCAAGTGATGATTACAGTGATAATTCTTATTCTATCGTACACACGTCAATAAACGCCAATGTACATATTTGTGTATGGTATATTGACAGAAGAGATGTAAACACTCTGATATACTCGTACATGTATATTAAAATATTCAAACATATCAAATAACTGACTGGTGAGATAAAATAACAATCACCTTCTTCGGATCTCCGTCCTTGACCTTGGGGAAGGCAATCACAGCCACGTTGTCAAGGTCGTTGGCGCAGGTGCTTTTGAGAGTGGTGGCCACTTTGTGCTCATAATCAAAGACCACCAGCAGCCAGCGTGACACCTGCTTCAGAAGCGTCTTCTTGGTTTTGATCTCCGTGTCGAACTTGTTGGCCTTTATATTAAATGAGTATCAATATTAGATTAGATAGTTAAATGTCGTGAGCAAGGTATACCTATAAATCAGCGCTAAATGCAATTGATAACATTAAATACTGAATCATGAAAAATAAAATAAATGTTATCTATTGAAAGCCTGAAGGGTTCATCACCCTTCTTTTTATAAATGCTGATGAACCCCGGCTTTCAATGGACGATATGTAACATTCTCTGAATTGTACTTGTGATCTAGTGGTCAAAGATTGTGGATTCGATTTCAAAATTGCATGAAAAAATGGTACTTGTTCACACTCAAAGTATCAATTCCTGTAGGCGGTTTCTGGATTGAAACAGGACTTGCGCATGGAAATGCAATCAAAGATTCTCTCTCTTCCCCAGCTCAACTGAGTTCGAAACCACACGCATTGGACCCGCAGTTATGCACCATGTACGCTTCCTATGTATCACATCGCCCTGTAAAGTGACCCTGGTATTGTATTAATCTTAATTGGTACACAAGGTGTAAAGTCTGTTCCATGAAAGGTCTTCTGGTGTCGATATTTTGTGACTCGGTGTGGTATTATGTCACTTGTCTACGGGATGATACCGCATTGAAGCAGCGCCTTATTATTGTCATGAAAGCACAAATTACTTACCTTTGCTAAAACTAATCAAAGGAAAATTATATCAATTACTAGATTAATCAAGTTGAACCTTCGTAGTGATTCATCAAGTCTTTGCATACGTATAACGGTATGTTTTCTTTTACGTGTTGTCAGGTGTTTTTGGTCGTACTCGTATTATTTTTTCGACAGGGACCTACCGCTCTAATGACTCGCCGAATGCAGTTAAATCTACACAAAACAACAATGTTGACATCGGATGAAATGGAAATCTTTTGCTCATAAACTCTCAACAACACTGTGGTGATGTTTGGAGTCAGATCCACATTGAACATAACCGACATCACGTTACTTGAAGCCACCTTGTCAACCAAGACGGATACTTCATCTTCTGAAGATATACATATGATAACGTTATAACGCACTCTCGTCAACATGATGTTGTATCCTCAACACAGTTCAGCAAGATATGTGTCCTTCTTATATTAAAAAAAATATATGACTTTCATACAATATTCTCTTTAACTATGATCTGATACAAGAAACCCAAAATGATCTATGGTGAATTTTATTTTTGGAATCGTAGAAGATGTTTGTTTAAGTAAACAGAAAGTTCTTCATGCAAAAATATTAGCAGCTGTAAGGTTTATTTAAAATAAAGTTATTTGTGCGTTTAAAGTCAGTCGAGTCAGAATTCATTTCTTCCAAAGTCGGAGTGAAGCAAAGAGATCCCTTAAGACAGAAAATATATAAATAATTTAAAAATAACACAGCAATTTACGTTATCTTCTTTTTCTGGCAACTATTCAATCAAGAAGCTTGTCTTTCCATCACTCAAAATGACATAACCAGACATGGTATTCTTTAAAAGATATTGTCTCTTTCAACATGAATTTGCCCATAGATTAAGAATTATATATATATATATATATATATATATATATATAACGTTTAGACTTTCATCACATGCTCAATAAAGTGTGATACAAATCATAATAAAAATACTGATCAAAAGGAAAGATTTTACAAAAACTTGAAAATGAATATCACTTAAGATTAGTCTGTCAGATGTGAAATGAATCAACAGCAACAACAGCAACGAACAAGCTAAAACAATATTGTTATACTTAGCCTACTACAAAAAAAAAAACAATAAAAAGTAAATACAGCAAAATGTAAATACTGGGCAAATATAAGCTGAACAAAAAAAAAAACAGAAATACTTATAAATTTACATGTGTTCATTTATACTCGTATATGTATATGTAACCAGGGCTTCATATTGTTATATAATTGTTTTCATACATCATCTCATGTATCGTGCATCATGAGTTTCATTTAAATCACTGGTTGCCTCATACTCATAAATATCACACTGATCATGCTGAGTGGGGAAGCATTGGTGTGCGCGAGATTCATGAGTGAGCACAATTTATGTTAATCAAATTGTGATGCACATGTGTGCACGTGAAAGTGTAGTTTCAATAGTATTTTCCTTTTCTCATGAAATTCGTACCATTCTATAGTATATAAGTCGTTGTTCAAGACTCTGGCTGGCATCACCCGTCAGTCAGCCAAGCTGTGCGTCCGAGCATTGTATTATTTATAACTACAAGGAGGAACGACTGGTAAATATACTGTTAGATATTCACTTGATAGATATTCCTTAATTAGTTCTCCATTACTAATTGTTCTACTGAAATACAATTGTTTGTTAGACCAGCTATCTGTGAAGTAGATCATGTTCTTTTTCAGTTAATCATCCAATTTAGATGCATTTTGTTTAAATTGAGTTATTATGTCTTGTAACCTAAACATTTCCATCCTAGTATTTAGATTCAATTTTGCGTACTGAATCTGTTTTATATTTCATTTTGTAGACTTCTTTCAATACATACTCCATAAAACCGAACTCAACTATACGGGAAAACTTTGTCTTCTTTTGTTTTTCGACACCCGGTTACATATACCCTTCTGCAAACTATTATTTAAATTAAATGTTTACATCTACCATTTATGTTGAATTTTGATTTCAATAGGTACCGTAAATGCCGGAGAGCAAATATAGATTTGTATTGTGTTTTATTTATTCATATAAGCTGTATCATACATGTATATAAAAACTGAAACTATCGTTTAAGTGTATATTATATTGTATATTATTAATTCGTTCTTTTTTGAGCTGAATGCACTGGTGATACACTAAAATTTTGTATGAACCTAAAAGTTAAAAATATTTTTGTCCTATCAATATGACATTAAAACCACCTGGATTAACACAAAAATACGTATCCAGCAGGCTGGTATTAGGTCGGTAGGGTTCTACGCACTGAAGGCCTTTTCCACCTGATATAAGCGGGACGTCGTTATATGAATTTAATACTGTCGTAGA
This sequence comes from Solen grandis, assembly GCA_021229015.1. Taxonomy (NCBI): domain Eukaryota; kingdom Metazoa; phylum Mollusca; class Bivalvia; order Adapedonta; family Solenidae; genus Solen; species Solen grandis. The sequence continues at coordinate 5,707,713 of CM037791.1, read as the reverse complement.
AATGGTAATCGCCAACATGGCAAAAACATTTTGCTATGTCCTTTTTTCCTTTTTCAAGTGCTGTCAATTACATAAACATATTCTAGATTTTTATATGCTCAAACAGTAGAACTGCGAAAATACAAGGACTTAAATCCCCGGACCTCGCGAAACTCGGGCATCCGTGAATATTTTCTTTCATTGAGAGTAAACGAGCTTGTGTTATATCGGATTAAGCATGATATTCTGACAATCATGCATCGGTGTACTATACATCAACATGTAAAATGGCATTGAGAGAACACAATAGTTGGTTCTCAGTATTATTCCAGAAATGGTTGACTACAGCGTCAAGATATTGAGACTTGTGGTACCATTTTGGTGTATTGCAAGGTGGCAGCTCTTGAGCCGCAGGTAATTAAAATGCAGTGCGTTGCATAAAAACTGCATTTAGATAAAACATCTATCTTAAAAAGTAAAAACAGTAAAGCAAATTGACTAACCTGTGTGTTTTTCATAAAAGATAACGATGTATTTCCACTTCAGAGCGATGGTGACCAATGATGCAGTTATGTGTGAGGGTATCAACTTGGCCTGCCCAAAGAAACATTATACTATACCAGCACACACCAACTTTTTAGTATCCAAGTAGTGTGAAAACACATGAGAAAAAAAAACTTATATAAACCACTGAGACACTAAAAATTACCTATCCTGGGGCATACATGTAGTACAATGCCACTATGACAGAAGGGCAGTATTTTGTCGGTATTATATAGAAAAAAGACTCCCGAGTCGGTTGGACGACGAACAAATAAACAATATTACTCACCTTGTCAATTACAGAGGCGTTGTGCAGTTGAATAATACTCTGCAGGTTCTCGATACAGTCAGGATCACTTGACCCCTCGGGAGAGGAGACAACATCGCACATATCGGTGTACAGATTGGTATTGACTTCCTCAAGACTGTATTTCTGGAATTATTTGACACGTCTTGATTGAACTCCATCATTGAACCAAAGTTGGTCCAAATTGCGTAGTACTAATGTAAATTATATTTAAATCTAAAGAATACAAAATAATATTTTCGAATATTTTGTGTATAGGCTTCAACAGGTCTCTTAATATATTTTTCAAAAAAAAAAAAAGATATCATATACAAAAGATTATTTACTTCTAAAAGAAATAGCATATCAAAACTAAAGAAATATCTAAGAAACGCTTTCTTTTGCATTTGGGCAATATTGAACGATACTGTAAAACTATTAATCTTCGTGGGTGAACTAATTTTTGCTGATTTTGTGGATGGTTTTATCCATGAATATAAATTCAGCGACATAAATGTGCGAAGAAATGTACTATTGAATTTAATGTTAACACCATTTTACAATAATGTTACAATATGAAAAGAAATTACCTTGAGACTGTAGGAAGGTCTCTTTCCCCATAGGACGAGAGGCTTGTTTGTGTTCAACATGGCCTTATCAATTGTATACAGCTGACTATCATCAAACAGTACAATGAAGTCCACTGGCGAGTTGTCCAGGAGTTGAACTGTGAACCGTACAATGCTTAGATAGTGAATATTATCAACTGCTACATTTAGATAAGGGTTTATTTTGATTAAAAAAGCATAAATAAAACTCAACAACAGGGAAACAAAATCAACAACAACAACAGCAAAAAAGGGTACGAAGAAAATAATACGATGAAAAAAAACCTCTTATATAAGATACGAACAAACAAAAAACATTTACCAATGACGCTTGTCTGACATATTTCAAGCAGAAACATATCTAAAAATGATCTTTGTAAATATTATACCTGCTAAATTTTATATTTTTTGTTTTTACATGTAAATCAGAGGAACTTTACCAGTGATCAGTCATGGAATGTACATTGTATGCAAGACCAAACAGTTTTATCTCAGTACTTGATCCAAGAACTCATACTGGATGAGCACAAGTGAACGGAAAGGTTCCGGGTACCGGTGTCACTGAGCAACACAGCGGGCTTCGGGCCAAATTGTTGTGACAAACACAATCGCTTCTAAGTATCTCAGTATACATTTATGATGTCATTCTCAACAAAAAAATTTAAAAGCCAAGGTTTTGCCTAGAAGAAGCTGTCTTATTAGGGTCTTCTCTGTTGCTCGTACAATATTGTAACTCAGATTCTATTCAAACGACATGCTAAGCTAAGAAAACCCATTGTTTCTTATTATATTATCATTCATTTGATTTTCATCAAGTCATAGATTTGTCGTGAATATTCAAATTTCGAAAATCCGACAATGGGTTTTGTGATAAGTCTGGACAAACCTACATAAGCGGACAGACGGCGAATACAAAGCAAATGTCTTTCCTATGAAATAGGAGACATAAATGCTCATTTTTACGTACATGTTTTTATTTCGTATTATTTTGTTATGGAAAAAACAACAACGTTTCATATGTTTTTAAAGGCGTGTTTTATATTCAATACATTTCACAGTATTAGGACTATGGTTGTATGGTGATATGTAGTCAATATTTACTATAATAAGAACATTGTTAGTAAAGTATCTCGACTCTAGTGGTAATAAGAAACCTACAAACAATATTATGGCGCCAAAAACAAAAGGAAAAACATGAAATGTGTAAATTTTCTACAAAACTTGGCTAAACAGACTTATATATTATGCAGAAAAGGGCCGCGAGAAGATGAATACCATTGGTTTTGTAATATCTTCTTTTCTTTCATTTTTTACATGATCATAGTTGAAAATGTATCTTAGTAATATGTATAAACGTACATAACTGTCTGTTATTTATTTTAAATACAAATGCGGTACTTTCTAAAATTTGCAGCATTCCATTGTTGATTAATATGCATAAATATGTATGACTTTAAAAATAGGCTAGTGAACCAAGTGCCTTTAATCAAACTCCATTTACACTTACATATACAGGTAATTCTAAAATACCTTTATAGCTTTTGAAATATAAATGCAACACTTATTTTCGATCTAAATTTGACCTGTGTGATACAGAAATAATAGTAAAACTATAGTTAAACCCACAACCCAGCTGCAAAGCAGTTGTTTAAAATTCTAGCCTATTTAACGGCGGTGATACATTAAAAACAACAGTGTGTAAATTATTTTACCGACGCATAGCATAAATGAAACAGTGTTTATCAATTAAATTCTAATTACTTTGTTGAAAGATTCCATTCCTGATTTTGTTGATATGTGTAATAGCTGCACAATATTCCAGTCCCTCGAGTAAGCCAATGCATTTACGTGCTTGTAATAAACATTTACTTTAGTCAGTAATTATACCTGCTCGGAACACCTGGACAACTTCTTTGATGTTCACGGAATGCCAGTACCACGTAACGTTGCATGACAGGATGGAGACGTGCTCTATCTCTACGTCCTTAAAACCATTCTGGATGACACCTGTGTACAAATATATTCTAATTACAGCTAAATGGCGTTTCCACCAGCGAATAATCGAGAAATCCGTCAGGATAAAAATAATGCATGTAGATAGGACAAGATTCATATTCTTGCGTCTGTTTATCACTCATCACAATTGACAAAATGGTTGGAGTATATAGCACACCCTTCGTGAGTCTGTCTGTGTGTATGTGAAGAAATTCTTTTCGGGCGAATATTAACATATCCAAATATATATATATATATCATATGTAGACAAAATGTATTTAAGTTATTGATTTTGAAAATACAAAGCGATAATCAAGCAAAAACTTTTAAAATACAACAACAACAAAACTACATTTGCTCTCTTCTTTTTATGCTTGTTATATATATATATATATATATATATATATATATTTTTTTTTTTTAATGTTGTTGTAGTTTTAAAAACATATGACATATAAGCAATAATTTTGATGTTTTTATCAAAAGGAGGAGTAATAGTCATTTTTTAATGAACAAGCAGTATTTCATTTTGATAAAACATCTAAAACAAAATGTATATTGCTTATATTGCTTATGTTTTAATAACAAAATGACATAGTCTCGGAAGGTAATTTACAATCGTTTGATTATATATAATAAGAGCTTAGGAGATCAAAACTCTGACGAAATGCTTCCTTTATTTATTCATCTCGTTTTTGAAAGTTCACACAATTCAATTCAATTCATTTTATTAGCATAAACATTACAATGTCATTGCCAGTATAAGACTTGGCGGTATAATACAAACTATGCATATGGAGAAAAGCATGAACATGAATGTCAACAACAAAGTTAACGTATACAGTTATCATAATTAGAGAGAGAGAGAGAGAGAGAGAGAGATTTATAATATACTGCGGGATCAAATATATATACACGTTTTAAGAAAAATATATGTAATTTATATTATATATATCATACTAACATATTTGTTCAGCGTGCAAAAACGTATATTTATATGTCAGTTTCTGCCCTTTTCAACATACCAAGGTATACAAATTTTGCTAATTTTATTAATGAGCCTTGTTGTAAACATGCTAATAAAGTTTTAAATTTATTCAATGTAGGCCAAGAACAATAATATTTCGGAAGGAGAGAATTGCGTAAATCCCTATAAAATGGACAGACTAATAAAAAGTGGTATTCATTTTCAATTTTACCCATCGAACATTTTTTACAAATTCTTTCATCTCTATTTATGTTTCTAATACGCCCCTCTTCTATCAATAACTTATGTGAAGAACAACGAAACCTTGATAACGCGATTCTATGTTTGTCATTTTTAATCTTATTCATGTATTCTTCAAATTGAAAAGTTGATTTAAATAATCTATAAGTATCGAGTTTACTAGAATGTTCTATTTCTTGAAACCAGTTTTGGATGTACATATCACACAATCTTTGTTTAAAAACATCAATATAACTACTGTGAATATTATCAATATCAATATCATTTATCATATAAGATAATCCCATGTCATTTAACAATGTTTTTATATTATTTGTCCAACTACATATAAAGTTACCTCGAAGATCTTTAGCAGTTACAATCTTATATATCAAAGACTGAGGGTTCTGTAAAATTTTAAACAAATATCTTAAGATACTTATTTTTCTAAATATATGTAAAGGGAATCTTCCTAATTCGCCATATATTGCGACATTTGGAGTTTGTTGATTGACACAAAGCAATTGTTTCAAAAATTTAATATGTACTCTTTCAATATCAGGAGCTTTATGGAAACCCCATATTTCCCCACCGTACGTTAATACTGGTAAAACCATTGAATCAAATAATTTCATTTTTTCATTTATACATAAATTAACATTTTGAAATAAAGAGTTTAATGAAAATAATGCTCTAGATGCTTGTTTGGCTAGACGTTTTTGAGACTTATTAAAACAACAATTACTACTTAGAGTTACTCCAAGGTATGTGAATTCATTAACAATCTTTATTTTTGTACCATTATATAACACCTCAAAATTAACAAATCTGTTTCCCTGTTGGAAAAGGATCACAACTGTTTTATCTATATTAACCTCGATACCCCATTCAGAACAATAATCATACAACATATTAACCTGATTTTGAAGACCCTCACAAGTAGATGAAAATAAAACAGTGTCATCTGCGAACAGTAACATAAACATTTTTATATCTTCTAATACAACTGCGTCAATTTTATTATTTGTAACAATATATTCATACATATCATTTATGAAAAATAAAAATAATAATGGTGAAAGAGTCTCGCCCTGTTTAACGCCGGTATAGCTATCAAAAAATGATGAATTACCATTATTGAATTTTATACATGATTTTACATTTTCATACATCGACCTTAACATATTTAACATTCTAGTTGAAACACCGCTTCGTATAAGCTTAACCCAAAGACCATTCCTATATACAAGATCAAACGCTTTCTTAAAATCTACAAAACAGCAATAAATTTTTTCCAATTTTTAATATAAAATAAAATAAATATTTTTGCGAAAACCATATTGTGTATCAGATAATAATTCATTTTGCTCTGCCCAGTTTTTTAATCTTTTATCTAATATAATTGAGAACATTTTTGAAAAAATACTAGTCAACATGATACCCCTATAATTATTAGCATTATTTAAATCTCCTTTCTTTGGAACTGGAACAATTACACCTTTTGACCAACTAGATGGATAACAGCAAGTTAAAAATATATGGTTAAACAATTTCCGTAATAATGGAACCAACAACTCTGAACTTTCTAAAAACAATTCGGGAATCAACTTATCATAACCTGCACTTTTACCTCGCTTTAGAGACTTTATAGCATTTAATACCTCAATGTCCGTTATTTCAGAATCCAACTCAACAACTTCATGAATATCATCTGTATTGGAATTATCAAGTTCTTCTTCAACCTTCATATTTGTAAAAATATCATTAGAAAATAATTGTTTGAAATGATTATAAAACTCATCATTACTTACATTACCAACTGTCTTATTTTTATTACTATTATTATTAATTTTCTTTATTTCTTTCCAAAATTGACGAGGTTGTTTTTTAGCCAAATTTTGAAGATGAGTTCTTTGTTTCACTTTAAACCTATATTTGGCAATACGCTTAACTTTATTATATGTATTGCGCTTCATTTTAAGATTATCAAAACTATTTACCGTTTTCTGTTTTCTATACAACTTGCACGCATGTCTGTATTCATTCCGTGCTATCTCACATTCTTCATCAAACCACTCATTTTTATATTGTATAGATTTTCTAAGAACTTGCCCTTTATTAATATACTTTTTACGGCCAAAAATCGAGAATGCTTTATCATACAGAATAGAAGATACATTTTCAACACCAGTATAAGATCTCTCTGAATTAATTATGTTGTCTATGATCGTATTAAAATCGTGCAGTTCATTTGCTATTGCTTGTCTATATAAATAAGATTTTTCAACATCAAAGTGTAATTTATCAGTTAAAATATAATCCTCATCAATAGTATCCTCAAGTTTATCTGCTGATAAACTAATTTGAACAGGAGCATGTGGTGAACATGATTGGAAATCATGTATAATAAAGTCATTAATAATGGGAAATAACTCTTGTGAACACAAAGCATAATCAATAACGCTGTTTCCAACAGACGACATAAAAGTAAAACTGCCAACACCACAATCATCACCAATGCGACCGTTAACTATTTTAATGTTACTGCTATTACATAATTCTAACAATTTCAACCCAGAAGAATTAATAGTTTTATCCATAAAGAATCTTACGGGAATATGAACCTCATTATAACTATCAGAATCATCAGTTTCAACACCCCTATAACAATACTCATTATTCAAAGTAACATCCGACCTCTCCCCACATCTAGCATTTAAGTCGCCTAAAATAATCACCCCTCCGCGACACTCAAAATTGCGTACGTCTCTCTCAAGAGTTTCAAAGTACCTTATTTCGTGTGTTTGAATAACAGAATAACACTTTGCTGATAATAGCGACGACAGAATGGCTTTTTAAATAGACCGACTGACAGACAAAATGCATCTATAATTAATTCTTTATACTTAAAGGATGTATTGACCCAATCAGGCTAACGATGATACGTTTAATTTTAATATTACAAAATATGACAGCGTGTTTTTTCAGCAACAGCAACAACAATCTTATGAGCATTTTGAATGAGAATATTGATGTGATGCTTTAACTTTAAACATATGTAACTTTACTAAATATCCATCTCTTTTCACGTGATTGATTGATTAATATTCAAACTTTTGTTAAGGTGACTTATAGGCCCGTTGGGCCGGGTGTTCATATTATATACAGGTATATGTATTTCTTTAATTCATGTTGTAAAACACAAGTCACGTTAATAAAAAAAATCTTATTCATATTTCACGTATTTTTTCATATGTTCTACACAGATAATAACATTTTAAAAACTTATGAAATGAATATTCATCATACACATCACTAATGAACTACACACAGATGAACGAACGATAAAAAGCAAAAGTTTCTTAAACCTTGGTCTCATTATATGCTAGTTTGTTTGTTTAACCAAAAACAACAACAACAAACAAACAAACTCTAAAATAAGAAACAACGTTATTCTTGTGATTCAGAGATAAATGTTATTCAACTTTTGGATTATATTGTAGTTTTGCGTCATTGTATTTATTTCTACTCTCCTTCTAACTTATAAAGTCGTAAATATTGATCAGAAAAATAAAATTTATACCTAACTCGTATACTACAAGGAATACCTTTCGTGAACAGAAGGTTTTGTCATCACATACATATATTTTCCATATTGGAATGGTTAAAAGAGGTATAGTTATACTGCGCTATTTATTTAAGTTCAGACTTTAGAAATTGTCAAACATGAAAGTTATAACACGTGATGAATATCTATGATTAAATCGCAGTATAACAATACCAATTTATACATTCTGATGTAATTAATCGATTCATGCTTTTATGGTTAAACATTTTTTCTTTACGAAAAGGATCGTTCATTACTTCAGCTGGCACGCGACATAATCTATTTTAATATCCAACTATCTTTATTTTTCAAAATATTTTACAGGGTATCAGTGACTTTTATCTCACCAATCAGTTGTTAAATATCAATAACTGCCCAAAATAAACCTTTTTATTCTGGCGCCATCCCATTTCTTTTGCTTTCGGAGCTTTAAAGCAAATGTCAATCGGTCCAAGATTGTTTATAGCTGTTTCTTGCTCATTCGAATTTGTAAATAAATTATCATTTCAGAATGTTCAAATGTTTAAATACTTTATTTATAGATAGTTACTGTATTTTATTAAAGACTAACGCATAGAGCTCACCCTGGAAAACTGTATGCCTTTGGTGAACTATGTTATCTAACAAAACGTGCATAAAATCACCATTTAGCTCTTAAAGTATTAATATTTTTAACAATTTGATATTCCATGATGGATATACTCAATGAATTCATTCCCACGTGTATTTTTAAGAAATACTTTGATATGTTAATATATTAAACAAATAAAACATAAATGCGTTATTGGAAAATGGTATTTGCAGAATAAAAATATGACAAAATGATACGAAATGTGCAAGCGGTTTACTATCATGAGTTATATTCATTTTTTTTTTCGACCACATGTCAGTAAAACAGTATTACAAAGACTCACAAAGACATGAGAATATTTCTGATAAAAATGAAAATACACAGGGACATGTTTGGTACATACAGGTGGTTAAAATTCAGCTGTTACATTCCATAAGGTATATAATATAAGGGGATATGAGTTCTGTTAAACATCAGTCAAATATTTTAATCACAGAGCAGTAAGTTCGTAACATGGCATTAAGCTTGATGTATGGTGAGTTATGTTGTATTAATCTATAAATTTTGATATGCGATAAAATTATTTTCCCATTGATATACAGAGCTTACATTGAATTGATACAATATTTATATAGTAAAAAAAAGGAATAACCGCTGAGGTCTTGTGAATCAATTTAAACTTCTGACCTAGTGCATGTATGACAATTTTATATCATTAATTAATACTATAATGTTAAAACACGCATTTACGCAGGGTATGCTATCCAAATAGATATTAATTATGACATATCAGTAGATGAATATTTTTAAAAAGGTAAAATTAGTTAAAAGTTAATGATAAATATTCATCAATGTAAAATTGTAAACAGTAATCATTATACTAAAGTAAACAGTAATCATTATACTAAAGTAAACAGTAATCATTATACTAAAGTAACAGTAATCATTATACTAAAGTAAATGGTAATCGTGATAAAAGTACGTAAAACAAAAAAAAATTTAAAGAAAATAGTAATTATGATACTAAAGAAAATAGTAATTATGATACTAAAGAAAATAGTAATTATGATACTTAAAGAGTAATCATTACACTTAAGTAAACAGATAAACCTGCATAACCATAACTGCATTGTTTTTGTGAGCTTGTGTTTTATTTGCTTTTTAGTGACATTTGTTTGCAAGGCAGTAGATAGAAAGATCAAAGAAACGTTGTAACTCATTAAGTAAGCTTGTGCTGTTTGGCTGCGACATCACG
>CM037791.1:5667846-5697562 GCA_021229015.1 Solen grandis | reverse complement strand
AGGTATGACTTCGTCGCTAAGGCGGGAGGTTGCTAACGAAGAACCTTGATTGCAGCGACACCCGAAGTAGAAAACGACCAAAGCCGCCGATGGTAAACGCTCTCGAAAGAGCGAAAAACGTCAGACAGGATGACTAAACTACTGTCTGAGCTACTACAAGCGGACCCAAATCCGCAAGGTTTTGTGATTGGTTAGCCAGTGAGCGGAGATAAAAGGAAGAAAACGTAGTAGAGGACTTCCAAGAGGCCGCTTTAAGAATATCATCCATGGGGGATTTATTCAAGAAAGCCCAAGAAGCAGACAAAGCACGGAGTTCATGTGGTCTAATTCTTAAAAAGGAGAGATCCCTATCCGAAAGATCCGAATAGGCAAACTTGATAGTTGAGGCTACCCAACGAGATATTGATGCTGCCGAAACTTCGCCCCCCCCCCTTTATTGAGAGGAAAAGACGAAGACGACGACCCCGTAAAGATTTAACCTTCTGGAGGTAAAACTTCAAGGCTCTAACCGGACAAAGAAGCCGATCAGGATCACCCCTAGCGCAAGACCTAGCAAGGCTCGGAATAACTACCGGAGGGGAACAGACCGAGGGGAGTTGGGTTTTCGCAAGGAAACCAGGTTGAAAACTCAAGGATACAGAGCCATCAGATTTGTTAAAGCGTAAATAGCCTTCCTCGGTAGAAAAGGCATGAATTTCACAACGACGCATAGAAGACGCCATCGCTATGAGAAAGACCGTCTTCCATGTTACGTGCAGGAGTGAAGCCTCAGAAAGAGGTTCAAAAGGTGCCTTAGTAAGAGCCAGTAAAACACAAGAAAGATCCCACTTGGGAGTTAACGAACGAGAGACTGGCCTAGACAGTTCAAACGAACGAATAATTTCCGAAAGGTAAGGATCCGAACCAAGGGAAGAGGATCTGTGAAACTTTAGAGTGTTCGACAACATGGACCTATAACCCTTGATAGAACTGACCGCAAGTTTTTTCTCGTTAAAAAGAAAAACTAGAAAGTTAGCGATTTCTCTGACAGGAGCCTTGACCGGATTAATCTGCCGTGCGATACACCAATCACGGAAGACCTTCCACTTCGCCTGGTAGACAGATTGAGTAGATTGTCTCCTGGCCTTAGAGATAATAGAGGCAACTGTTGCCGAAAATTTCTTCTGTCTAACTCGCTGTTGGATAACATCCAAGCGTGAAGACGAAGAGCGTAGGGATTCTCGTGTAGGACCCTGTTCCGACCTTGTGACAGAAGGTCCGGAACCTGGGGAAGTTCTACAGGATGGTCTATCAGAAGATCCAGAAGATCCACGAACCAAGATCTCGTTGGCCAAAGTGGAGCTACAAGGAGGATCCTGCACTGGGATCGCAGGATTTTCCTTAGAACTAAGGGAATCAGAGAAAACGGTGGGAACGCATAAGCAAATAGATGATCCCAGTTACAGACAGAGCATCTATCGCCCAAGCCCTGTGATCCGACACCGGTGACACAAACAGTGGAAGTTGGTTGTTCAGCCTGGTTGCAAACAGATCGACAGACGGAGACCCGAAAATCGCAAACAGAGCTGTTGCGACCCGAGGAAGTAACTTCCATTCCGAGGGGAGAAGAGAATGCCTGCGTGATAGTTGTTCCGCTAAGACATTTAGTCGACCCGGAAGATGTCTGACTTGAATGAGTACCGAAGACACCTGACACCAATGAAGAAGGTGCCATGTTTCCATGCACAGAGAAGGCGAGTGCGTCCCCCCTTGTCTGCGGATGTAAGAGACAACAGTCGTGTTGTCCGTAGATACTAGAACAGACTTGCCTCGAATGAGAGGAGAAAACTGTCGTAAGGCTAGTAGAACCGCCTTGAGTTCCAGGTTGTTGATATGTAGAGAACCGTCCCGAGGGGACCAAAGACCCGAGGTTGTGAGACCCAGAGGTTCCAGATGAGCACCCCAGCCTGACAGACTGGCATCCGAGAAGAGGAACAGTTCCGGTTGAGGAGGAGAAAGAGGAACACCCTCTCGGAGAAACGATCAGAGTAGGATAAATTGAAGAGGTCGCATGTGAAGGCGACCCAGCGGAACAAGATCCGCTGCTGCATTGAGTACACCGCGAAGTGATAAAAATTCGCGAGCTGAGATCGATTGCCGAAGTGAAAACCCCCGAACCAGAGTTAGAAGAGCAAGAATCCTGGGTTCCGGAATTCTGATCCTGTTTAGGTCGGTCAGAAACTGCATCCCGACAAACGTGAAGTTCTGGGATGGGGTCAACTCCGATTTCTCGGAGTTGAGGATGAAGCCTAGCTGGAGAGCTAGGTCTGTCACCCATCGAAGTTCGTCGAGAAGAGCGACTGGGTCCATGTGAAGAAGGAGCCAGTCGTCGAAATACGCCAGAAGGCGTGAGCCGCGAAAATGAACCCTGGCGACCAGAACCGAAATTATTTTGGTGAAGATTCTGGGGGCTGAAGACAGGCCGAACGGAAGGGCCCTAAACTGGTAGACAGTTCGACCATCCGTAAAGCGAAGGTACTTCCTGGAATGGGGATGGATAGATACATGGAAGTAGGCATCCGATAAATCCAGGGAAACAGCCCAGTGACCGGGGAGGACGGCTGCCCTGATCGACGAAGTTGTTTCCATTTTGAAGTGTTCCTTCGGAATGAAGGAGTTTAGATGAGATAGGTCTATGACCGGTCGAAAACCGCCGTCCTTCTTGGGAACCAGAAAGAGACAGCTGTAAAACCCCGGAGAGGTTAGAATCGAGACCCTTTCTACCGCTCCTTTTTTCAGAAGATCTGAAATAGCGAGTCCCAGACGAGGATGATTGGAGGAGAGATGAATGGGGGAGCGTGACAGTGGAGGGGGACGACTGAACGGAATCCGATAACCGTGTCTCACGATAGACAGGACCCACTGGTCGTCTGTGATTGTCTCCCATTGCTGAATGAAATGAGTGAGTCTGCCGCCTACTGGAAGGGGCAGAAACACTCTTCCTCCTGATTGAACGTCTGGAAGAGGAAGCGGAAGAAAGGACGCACCCCTAGGGCTTACTCCTACCCCTTTAGGGGCGATGAAGGAGGAAATCGTGGTCGTTGAGGACCAGATTGGCGGGCACCCCTGGAAGAAGGATTACCTCTGAAAGAAGATTGAGGTTTACCCTTTTCCGAGTCCTTCGGGGATTTACCGGTAGAAGCCGAAGGCTTCTTCGGTATCCGGAATTTAGGGGGAGCCGAAGTAGGAGTGCGGGGTTGGAAGGCCACCGCTCCGTGCATTTGCTCCTCCCTGGAGGCATCCGCTACTTCCTTGATTCGGCCCCCAAACAGGGACGAAGAAGAAAGAGGGGCCGACCTAAGCTTTTCTCGAGAAGAGGAGAGAAGAAGCTTGTTGGGGCCGTCCAGGATGGCATCCCGCCTGCAGCGAGTTATCTCTGAAGAGAGAGAGAGAGATAGCAAAATAGAATGTTTTGCAGTCGCTGCTAAGGCTTCTAAAAGAAGCCTGACGGAAGAAGATAAGGCATCTTTTTGCTGCAGTTTGACCGAGAGTGCGGCCACGAAGGAGTCAGCGTGAGATGAAATGCCGGAAAGAAAGCGGGAGCGTTGCTCCCAGCGATCCAAGACCTTCTGCTGAAGCGGGAAAGAAGAGGGGACCTTGAGTCGGAGCCGACTTGCATCTAAGTCCAGCTTCGGAGGGTGGATAGAAAAATCACCCTCCGAGAACTTGTAGGTCTTGGGGTTAAAGCCCAAAGGCCGAAGATCTGAAGTGGGAATAAACCAGCCCGGTCCTGGCTTGGAGGAGGAGGAAGATTCGAAATCCTCCAGGGCCGAACGGACGACCGGAGAGAAAGGAAGCAACTCCGGTTCGACTGATTTGGCCTCCTTAGGATTACCGACGAGGTCGAGGTAACCCTCGCACCTCTTACGGGAGGGAGGAGGGGCCGGTTTGCACACCGATTCAGGTAGGGTAGCAAAGACCTCCTGAACGGCCCTGTCCATGGAAAAACGACTGTCGTCTGACTCGTCCTCCTCGTCAGAGAGAGGATTGTCAGTACGAGGTTCAGAAGGGGCACTGGATCAGCGCAAGGTGGCCGAAAGAGGCACATCCTCGGCAAATAAGGAATCCTCCTCAGGAGCATGAAGGGAGATTTCGTCCTCCAAGTGTCCGCTCAGAGCAGCCCCACTGGTAGGAGGGTGGCGAGCGGAGGGAGGTGGCCCAGTCTCGGGAGAAGGACGAGATGGGGGAGCATCCTGAGGGGGAAAGCCCATAAAGGGAAATGGAGGAAAGAAGGGCCACATAGGGGGCTGTGCAGAAGAAGCGCCCTGTGGCCCCGAGGAGGGAGAAGACTGAAAAAACAGCCGGTGATCTAAGGTCTCTGGTGGAAGAGAAACCCCATCCCTCCTAGAAGGAGCAGGCTCGCCCGGTATGACAGGAGGGGAGGCAGAACTGAAGTGCCTAGCATAGTCCCCCATCATGCGGGACCACCACGTGGAAGGATCGAAGGTATGAGGCTGCGATGAAAAATCCGCACCTTGATCCTTCGAAGAGCGAGACGTGGCAGAGCGTAAAGGGGACCGGTCCCTAGGAGCAGAGCTAGGGGACCGGTGACCGGAAATGCCCGGGGAACGGTTGGGGGGCCGTTTCTTGGGCACCCTGGAGCACGAGGAAGCAGGTGGCCGACGCGGAGAGACCGCAGGGCTGCCTGAGGAAGAACTCGAGTCCGAACCAGTTAGGACCGGCGAAGACCGGTGACCCGCACGTCTGGAGTGGTGAGTCGACCTGGCCGGTGATCGGTGACGATCTTTTACCGATGACCGGTGATGACCGGTCTTGGGTCTCTGGGACCGATCACGAACAATAACTGGACGATAATGACCGGTGACCGGTGATTGATGACCGGTGCCCGGCGATTGATGACCGGTGACCGGTGACCTGTGGTCAGTGACCGGTGGTCGGTGACCGGTGACCGGTCCTGACCGGTGACCGGTCCCTGGAAGATATACCCGGTGACCGGTCCCGTGTCATAGACGATGGTCGGTGACCGGTCTTGACCGGTGACCGGTGGCTAGACCTGACCGGTGACCGATCACGGGCCTTGTTATGACTAACGTCAAGCAAATGACCGGTCATGCCCGGTGACCGGTGACCGGTCGGAGAAATCTCCTTGTCTGCCACCCTGGGGCTAACGCAAGGAGAGCCGTACAGGGAGCTAGGAGACGAAGGCGGCCTCTCCGGAGAGGGGCGGGAAGCCTTCTTCCTGTGAGGGGGAGAGGGGCTCCGACCCCCAGCAGCACTAAACCCAGAGAAGGAGGAGGAAGATGAGGCCTTCCTTTTCCGAGACGAATATGAGCGTCATGAAGAGGCTTTCTTCCAAACCTCTTCGGACCAGGAAACACAAACAGTGCAGGTGTTATCCCTGGAGCACCCCGAGCATGAAAGGCAG
The DNA here is from genome assembly GCA_021229015.1 of Solen grandis. NCBI lineage: Eukaryota > Metazoa > Mollusca > Bivalvia > Adapedonta > Solenidae > Solen > Solen grandis. Next base: position 5,692,137 of record CM037791.1, on the reverse strand, counting down.
GACTGGTGGGAGTCCCAGGACGCCTTGACATGTCCGCAGGAACCCCTAGACTGTGACATTGAAAATTCAATACAAAGAAAGAACAATGCAAGCAAAATAAAACGGGAAGACCGAAAGGAAACCCGTACAAGAGGGTCTCGAAACGAGACAACAGCATATATATACAAAATCAAAATAATACCAGTGCCACGGGAGCCAAAGCACGGAAACCCGTGACACAAGGCAAAAAATCCCGATACGGGACAAGGAATGAAAATTCTACACGCAATAGAATAAACAAAATATATATAAACACAGCCGAGGCTATGAAAGGAAATATGGAGAGCTATAGAGCACAGAAGCGATCAAGAAAGGTGACACGAGGTTACCCACAAAAACTCGATGGCTTCCAAAACACAATTGGAGAACGGGGGTTACACTTCCGGTAACTAGGGGGTTTAGGGAATGGTTTATTTTGCGGACTCTGTTTTGGAAGCTGTGCACAAATAGACACATACCTGAAGTAATAACAGGTAACGTATTTATGCTATTAAAATGATCTACATCAGAGGAATCAGCTCCCAAATGAAATGTTTAAATCTCAGCATGATGAACTTTCTAATTATTTGTATCCAAGTCAAAGTTTTTGAGATATTTTGAATTTTCTTTGAAATCAAAGAATTGGTTTTGCCCCCATTTCTTTGACATTGTAGGGGTGTGTTGGTCTTAAAACCCTGACTATTACAGCCCATTGTCCAATAGTGACATACAGAGATATTTCTACTAGTTTATTCAATAGTTGCATGTACAGAATTACCTTTATTTTTGGTGTGACCCTTTTCTAAATATTTTTGCTCATTGGCATTTAACCTGAAATGCCAAAGGCAATACCAGAGAATTGAAATATAAATATTGTTTTTATTTTGTCCTCTGCCATTATCTGAGAAAACCCCCTCAAACAGTGTTTCTTATTATATTTTTCACTCATTATTTTTATAAAATCATAAACACAGGAATTTATTACTTCCCACTGAGACTATAGGTTTGTGTGTCTGCTCCATAACTTGGACAATTATGGATGGATTTCAATAAATTTACTTCACAGAAGTATTCCTCATAACCCAAGGATGTGTACCCACATCAGCATCAACCATATGAACCCGTGAAATGTCAAGGACACAGGAGTTGTTAGACGTAGTCTTTGGTGCTCATAAACTACATCTTTTGTCCGCTCAAATACTTCCATATTTATGTATAGATTTTCGAAAACTTCAAAAAATGTTTGTCATAACACAAAAGTGCCGTGCGCATTAACCATTTGGGTCCATGAAAGGTCAAGGTCCCTGGAGTTGTTAGAAATTCTCTTTTTTTTTGTATTTATGGCTACATCTTCGTGTCTGCTCTATAACATAAATGGTATGGATGGATTTTCATTCAACTTTACAAAAGTGTTTGTCATTACATGAAGATGTGTTGGTGCAACAATTATGTGTGCACTTAAAGGTCAAGGTCAAAGGGGTTGTTAGAAATTGTCTTTGGTATTCATACATATAGGCTTCATTTTCATGTCTGCTCTATAACTTCCATATCTATGTTTGGATTATTATAAAACTTTACAGAAGTGTTTGTTATAACACAAAGCTGTGTCGGATGCATCAACCACATGTATGCTTGAAAGGTCAGCGCAGTTTGGGGATCATAACCTTAAATTACTGCATTACTACCATGATATCTTTCAGTATCTATATCATTGACTCCTCTAGATACACCATCATTTTTAACAAGCAAGTCATAAGCCCTTATTTTCTTTCTACTTATTTTACTGAAAGTAGGTTTGTGTTTATTTTGTTTCCTTTCCTTTTTGGCATCATCAGAATCTGATGATGAGAAACCAGATTCTGAGAATTTTTTCTTTTCATTAGATTTAAATTCATATTCTTAGCCTATTGAAACATACAGATCATCCCCATCTTTAAAAGTTTTGTCAATATCAACTGATGTCCATTGCCTTGGAGGTTTTTGTGTTGCATGTGCCACCATACTGTTGGCAACACACTGCCTGCCAGCACCTTTGTAAACTGGTTGGGCCTGGTGTCTTAAGTGCCCTGTACACTTGGCTTTCTAATTTTAAAACAGAAAAAATGATATGCCATAATATTAAATGTACCAGAGTATATCTGCATACTTTTATCAATTTCTAATTGTAGTTACGCAACTCAAGATTGTGTTAAACTTTTGGGAGGCGCAGGGTCTGTAACAGACCACTTATAGACTGACCACAGCTAGACCATAGTTGGTATTTTAAAGCTTTACTGTTATTTTAGAAAAGAATATATTAAAAAAAACTACATTTAATGTAAAATGGATACAATTATTCGGCGTAGCTGTATAATTTCGATTTCAACTCGCATCTTAAACCAATCAAATGTACGCTAACAGCGGTAAATAATTCTAAGCTGAATAAAAGGACTCCTGTTATTGGTTAACGCATCGTTATGGACTATAAAATTACTGTAAATAAGGGGTGCAGCTTGTATATATCATTCAGCTTGGTGTTATTACTTTTCTTTTTGATGTAAACATGAAAGTGATTTCAGTAAGTTAAATACAATCCTTTTCCATCAATTGAGGAATGCTACTTTGTGAAAATGATTTAAAACAACCAAAAAGAATCCACCGTGTTATGACATGAAACCCCTTAATTACTATGTATATTGAATTTTTCCAGCCTGCCGAGATGCTCTCATTGAAAATTAATTCGCCAAAACCAAAACAACTAATAATGCTTTTATATCATAATTGTCATATGCAATAATGATATGAACAAATATCAAACAAGCCTATTTACAGATATAATTTTTTGTATTACCGTCTATAAATAAGTATATTTCATAGAAAAAATACTGAACTATTTCTAGAACGTACTAAATTTGTTGTGCGTCGGTCTTTCGCGCGCTTTTCCTCGGAATGTTCTAGAAGACTGGAAATCTCGTTTTTCTTTCATCCTACGCCGAATATCTTTTTTAAAGATATTTCTTGTTTTTATTTAAAATTAATCCTGTTTATATGTTAGCATCTCAAACAATATGGATTGTTAAGTAGTCCTATAACTTATTGTTTAGCTTCTGAAATACCAATACTTGAAAATTTTACAGTATCATAACCCCACCCACTTTTACTTGATTAAATATCCAATAAACAAACAAAAAAAGAATTCCTAGTAAGTCTCACCATAATGCCTTTTTATCTGCAAAATTGTTCAGTAAGAGCTAGGGCAATATATACCTCGACTTTGTTGTGTGTTTGTGTATTCACTATTTCAAATTAATGGTGGCATCTAACTTTCAAAACCATGTGAATGTGAAGGGAAAAAAAGATTTACTTAGAAAAAAAAAAAAAAGAAGAAGATTGAAACCATTTTTTATCCATGTAACTCTGACTGCAACCTTTGAATAAAAAAAATGTGTGTTTCTTTCTTCTTTTTTTTTTCTGCGACACTATTCTACGTTGAGTTACAATTGTTCTCCACAAAGACAATATAAACATGAGTGCTAAATTTTTACTGCAGTACTATTGTAAGTAAGAGTTACAATAGTTTTACAAAAACCCACATTTTAAAAAAAAAAAATATTTGTATTGTAACTTGAATACAATAGTTTTCAAAAAAACACCTTCTGAGAAAACAATTTGACAAATATAAAAAATAAGCAAAATTATTCAAGATACAACCATGAAACATTTATATATTATGTAATTTCAAACATTGATTTGGAATTTGTCAAAAAGTCCTTTTCACAAAAAAAGTGAGTTACAATAGTTTTCCGCCAAGCCATCGAATATATGTTACAGTATTATCATCTTCAATTTCATTCCAAAAATTTAAAACTGAAAATTTACTGTTACATGTAGCAATAATCTTTATGAAAACTTATTCACTAAAATTGAGTTTTGGCAGTTTTTCTTGTGTATTTCAAAGTGTTTTTAAACTGATTTATATACATGTGGCAAAGATGAGTCACAGATTAGATGCATATGTGTGGGGTAAATGGCAGTATGATTTTTAGCTCACCTGAGCACGTGTGCTCAGGATGAGCTTTTAGGATCGATGAATGTCCGTCGTCCGTCCGTCCGTCCGTCGTCCACAATTTGTTCGTTTGCACTCTAGCATCTTCATTTGATGAGCAATTATCTTCAAACTTTAGAACAATGTTTATAACCATAAAATCACGGCCAAGTTCGATTTCATTTCATTAGCAATTATCTTCAAACTTTATACAATGTTTATAACCATAAATCAGGCCAAGTTCGATTATGGCTGATATCGACATTAGGTCAGGAGTTATGCCCCTTTTAAAATTAAAAAAGCCAGATTTCACATTGTTTGCACTCAGCATCTTCATTTCATTAGCAATTATCTTCAAACTTAATATCAATGTTTATAACCATAAATCACGGCCAAGTTCGATTATGGCTGATATCATACTATTAGGTCAGGAGTTATGCCCCTTTTAAAATTAAAAAAAGCCAGATTTCACATTGTTTGCACTCTAGCATCTTTATTTCATGAGCAATTATCTTCAAATTTGATAACAATGTTTATAACCATAAAATCTCGGCCAAGTTCGATTATGGCTGATATCATACCATTAGGTCAGGAGTTATGCCCCTTTTAAAATTCAAAAAAGCCAGATTTCACATTGTTTGCACTCTAGCATCTTCATTTGATTTTTTTGGCCCAATCTTTATGAAACTTAGTCAGATTGTTTGTTTCCATAATATCTTGGACAAGTTTGAAATTGGGTCATGTGGGGTCAAAAAGTAGGTCATGAGGTCAAGTCTTATAAAAACCTTGTTAACACTTTAGAGGCCACATTTTTAGCCCAATCCTCATGAAACTTGGTCAGAATGTTTCTCTCCATAAAATCTTGGACAAGGTCGAAATTGGGTCATGTGGGGTCAAAAAGTAGGTCACGAGGTCAAGTCTTATAAAAACCTTGTTAACATTCTAGAGGCCACATTTTTGGCCCAGTCTTTATGAAACTTGGTCAGAATGTTTGTCTCCATAAAATCTTGGACAACTTTGAATTTGGGTCATGTGGGGTCAAAAAGTAGGTCACGAGGTCAAATCATAGAAAAACCTTGTTAATACTCTAGAGGCCACATTTTTGGCCCAATCTTCATGAAACTTGGTCAGAATGTTTCTCTCCATAAAATATTGTACAAATTCGAAATTGTGTCATGTGCGGTCAAAAAGTAGGTCATGAGGTCAAATCTTAGAAAAACCTTGTTAACACTAAAGAGGCCACATTTTTGGCCAAATCTTTATGAAACTTGGTCAGAATGTTTGTCTCCATAAAATCTTGGACAAGTTCGAATTTGGGTCATGTGGGGTCAAAAAGTAGGTCAAGAGGTCAAATCTTAGAAAAACCTTGATAACACTCTAGAGGCCACATTTTTGGCCCAGTCTTTATGAAACTTGGTCAGTATGTATGTTTCCATAAAATCTTGAACAAGTTCGAAAGTGGGTTATGTGGGTAGGTCAAAAAGTAGGTCAATATGAAAAATCCAACATATGTTGCTCATTTATAATCAGGTGAGCGATTCAGGGCCATCATGGCCCTCTTGTTTTCTAAAACACCTCACCATCATGCATAATAATTATCAGGACAGTAATTGGAAAGATAAATAATCAATCCCACTCAGCCAATTATGTTTTTGTAGTCTGTTAATTCTCCATTTTTTCTATTGGTAGATATATGCTGGCACATACAAGTGTTTCTCCTTTCCATTCTCTATCTCCTGTTTTAATGGATTGTACTGTCTTTGCAGACAGTTTATTTTGTGACAAGATAGCTGGAGATTAGCCGGTGTCTTTAATTTTTAACTTTTAAGTTTAGGCAGTGTTGCAATTTAAAATCAAACGGTAATTTAGCGTTGACTTGTATTATTTAACTTAAATCAGTTTACAAATGGAGATAAACATACCTTATTTAATGATTTAAAAAAGATAAATAAAAGAAATAACTTAAGACTAAATGAACAAAACAAAAGAGAAAAGCATCATTTCTTTAAAATGAGTACCTGTTTCCGTCTTTTGCAACATAACAGACCTTCAAATAAAATGAAAATAAAAGTAAACGCTAAATGTCTGGCTCTACACATTGCATTGCCATTTCTGGATCTTTTATTGGTGTGTTTTCGGCGAGAATAGCTAGTAAATCATACATTTTTGTTACATTTGTTTTTTTTTTATGACTGAAATTATGAACAACTTTTTACTAACACTGCTGCTAAAAAAAGTCGAACAAACAGACTGATTCCCTAGAATTTTTTGCCTGACAGGTTCCAAATTTATTGGTCAGTTCTGTTGGACCGATGGTTTTCACAATGTCTGCAGATATTAATAGGCAGCCGCTGCTATCTGACATGGAAAATACACAAGTTATTCCAAATTTATAATATTTAAAACTTTTACAAAAATAATTATGGCATTACTGATCATATAAAGTAACATGAAATGGCAATTGAGGTGTTGAAATTAGTGTTTATTTAATCCTTCACTTCATATAGAGTTGGTTGGACGTATTAATTGTCAAACAGCAGATCCAGATCAGACAACTCAAAAAAGAGCTCCTGATTGTTTGCTAATAAAATACTGTATCTCTTTTTCTACACAGTCCTTGTGGCAAAAAAGAATTCACGATTCCATATATCAATTTAAGTTCAGTGGATTAATATTCATTAAGTCATAAATTTGTACATGAATATTCATGAGGTAAAGGGTGGGTTCAAATCTATACTGACATTTCCACTGTATTACCTTGAAACTTCATAGATGGATGGATCTCATAAAGGATAAATAACTCAGAAAATCATATTTTGGAGTTATTGCCCTTTGTTTAATTTCATACTATTCCTGTAAGAAAGCGTAGCTTGGGGAGCATAATTCATTTCCAACAGTTTCATGTTGGAGTTATTCCCTAGCTTTATCACAATTTCATGTCCTTTAAATAACTCCTGTTCTACTCATGCTATTTAAATGAAATTTCATTTATGGAAAGAAATTGTTGAGAGAAAGTGCCATGTACAAGGTTCAAAGCACTGACCTTAGTACTTTTGGAGATATTCCCCCTTTTCTATTTCTTGATGACAAGATACAAAAAAATTTTGAGGACATGTCACACGCTTTCATAACTTTGGACGGAGCTTGATCAATATTGTCAGCCCCTTAACTATTTACCCCATGAATACTTGTGACGTAATTCAAGATTTAATGAATATTAAACAACATGAATTTAAACAATGAGGTTTTTGGCATGAAGTTAAATCATCCATATTTTTATGGAATTACTGAAACATTTTGTACCCAAACCACACACCTGTCATCCTAATTATCTATTAACATGTGAAAAATAACAATATATTCCTATTTCAAGTGACTGTTTGCAAAAGTGAGCTAATATTTTGAAAACTGAAATCATGGTAGATCTACTACTTTTTCAAAGCCCTGATGAGGGGGACTCTCGTGCAATGTCTCTGTGTGCCTCAGTGTATGTGTGTTTGAGGAAAAGGGGGTCATGATTTCAATTTGAGTTTGAAATATTCATAATATCAAAAATAAATAATAGCATTAAACACAATAAACACACTTTTAGGATGCTGTCTTCCATTAAACTGAAATTTTGAATACAATAGTGAGCCAGGTCATATTATAAACTTCTCATGGTTAAAAACTTAGCTGTCAGGGATTGTAATCAGATGTTTATGGGATTGTAAACCCAATCCGGGGACACAATGCAATCCATTAAAACATTAGTGACAGCTTCCTGCTCATGCCTGAAACTTCACCATGTATGGGAAAGTATTCCCTACCAAGTGCAGCTGCTGCTCCCAGCAGATTAATTGCAGGAAATGTTAAGTCCACTGAGTTTTAAGGAAATTATAGTTGGCATTTTAAAAATGGTGCAGAAAATCACACTGGAAATGTTAGATTTGTATTAAAATATCAAATATTGTTTTAATGTTTTGAATATTTACTGATCTTTTGTTATTAATGTACTATGTTCCTAAATAAAATTAAAATCACAACCTTTTGCAAAGGGTATAAATTTTGATTTATTAGCAATAATTATTCAATTTGCAAATATCAAACTTTGATGTAGCTGAAGGACAAAATGGATGCTTTATTAACACCACAGTTATATGTTCCTAGTTCTATTGTTTTAAATTCATATCATATGAACATTTTACAGTTGCCTTTTTGTTGTTGCTTTTTTCACCCTACCAATTTCAGTATTCAGGGCAAACAGTATTTTCCATTCTGCTATCCTTCCAGGCTTACTTTAGCTCACTTGAGCACACACAGCACTGTACATGTTTGCATAATTTGACATTTAAATTGACCTCTGTTTTCATACATAGCAGGAATGAATTCATGCAATTTTCATCTTTGCCTATTGATGGTCAGTCAGCAGGGATGAATTATGTACACCAAAAAGTAGTTCCCAAACTTTTATGTTGTTGAACAGTCAAATTCATTTTATAGGAAATAAAGGTCAAGTTAAATGTAAATTTGATGAGCAATATATGGAATGAAAACAACAATAATACCTTGATCATGTTCATTATGTTTGAAAGTTCTGTTAAATTACAGCAGGACCTTTATATTTATTAGAATATCTGGTTACAGCTGTAGAAATATCAGGAAAATATAAAATCTTCAGATATTATAAGCAATGATGATGAAACTTTGTGGCAGTATATACATGACATGTACACATTGTGTAACCGTAATTTCTTTGTGAAGTTTGATTACGGCTGATATCATACCATTAGATCAACTGATTTATAGATCTTGAATTATCAAAAAGTTTCTTTAAATTTTATTTTTTCCGCATTTATGAAGCAAAGTTGACAAAACTTGGAGACACAGTTTGTTTCCATAATCTTCCAGCTATATTTTGCCAAATTTGATTATATTTTTGGAATAAAAATTGGTTTTTTTTTATTTAGTAATCTTGATCCAGCTTGGAGACCAAGACCTTAAAATTACTTGGCATAGATAAATCATGGCTGATAGACCATGCAATAGATTACTGCAATGAGTTGATGACTCTTAAATGCAGTGGTACTCCGATGAGCAAAATAGGGTTATTTTCATTTTCTTATATATTTCTTGTGCTTGCAGATTTATGTATACCTGTTGGAGTGAGTTACACATCCCTTATTTCATATAGACTCATTTGCAAACAAAACCAGCTCATGAAAGCTGATTCAACACAATATGCATGGCAAAGAAAAAAAATCATGTACTATTTAATTAATAATTATCAATTCATAATTTGTACATGAATATTCATGACGTAAAGGGTTATATGTGAATTTCACCAATATTTCCACATTTTCAGCTCATCGAAGCACATGATGACATTGACCTTGACCTCATGACCTACTTTTGAATCTGAAGGTTCAACCTTTATATTTGGTCCACCATTATTGTCTGGTTGTGGAATGCTGTATATCTGCATAGTTTTTGTAGTCAGTACTTACCTAAGTATATACTATGGTATATTTGCTAATACAGGCAATGAAGGAAATGTAAAGGGCCATCTTGGCCCTTTTGTTTATGGAATAATAAGCCTATGACATTTCTTTTGGACAAAGGCATTTATTTGTATTGATATATCTCAATTCAGCTCATGTTACAATTTTGCTGTCTTGTTAATTTGTCTTTGAAAGGTTATGCACTCAGTCAGACTTGCCAAGCTTGAGGAGAATTAATATTTGAAATAAAAAATCATAAATTCAAGGACATGAGTTCTGTCTTAGAAATATAATTGTGTGCCCAAATGCCATGATTGTGTTTTAGTCAAAATAGAAAGTTGTTTTTAGCAAAGTTAATCATTGTAATTGTTCGTAAATTTTCTATTACCTTTAATAACAGATTGTCAGTTGACGTCAGGGAAGTCAGCGACTAGTGTTGGTTAGATTTTAATAGCTATTAGCCAATTTAAAATTCACTTGGTAATGAATTTTCATAAATTTTTGAGGAAATGTAATTTTGCTGCCATCAAGGCATTGTAAGAGTAATTTAAGTTTTATGCTCTTTTCAGGGTCTTATTTGCTAAGAGAGAAAGAGGATGGGAAACGGTAATTATAGGCTCTTGATAAAAACCAGCCTGAGAGCTTAATCATAGAGTAGAATTATAAGATGCATGGTTTAATAATTAGGGGAAGATGCCGCCTATGTCGATAGACATTCAGACAGTCTTCATGAGTTTAGTCTTTCAGAAGGCAAATGCTCGATCTGTCTTGCTGTGGCAAGAAATGTTAGAACATTGTTGATTGGTGCAATAGCTCAGTGGTAGAGTGTCTGCTTTGCAATCAAGAAGTCTGGGTATTAATCCCAGCCAGGGCACTTTCCTCAGATGACCATGTCAGACCAAAGTCAAACCAATATAAATTGCACCAATCAATATGTGGTAATGTTATGGGAACTCAAAGTACTTAGTACTGGTTCTACTCAGGAACTTGTCTCACATGTGTATCAGTGCTATAACTCAGGCACATAAAAGAACCAATTCCTAAAATGAGCTAGGCTATTGCACTCTGACTCTCTTGTATCCAACCACCATCGCTTCTAGATGTTGTCTCTTCAGCAAAAATAATCCTTGTCATTGAAATATTTCTAGATCTAGTAATTCAAACATTACTTTAAAAATTTGCTCTTCTTGTGTCTGAGACTAAAATAGAAACCTTAAAGATTGAAGAGTTATAATCAGGCTCCCTGATTATTAGCAATTGTCCCCTCATTAGAGAGCAACAATCCCCAAACAATGGACGAATGCATGCAGGGGGTGAATTTTCACTGTGAAAGTTGGAATTTAGGCCCATTATTAAAAAAAATTGATTTCATACTGACACCGCATGGAAACGCAGCGTCAGTATGGAATAGTTTGTTTTTTTTGCCAATGGAGCCACATAATTGAAAAAAGGGAACAACCACCGTTATTATTGTAAAATAAAACCATGTAATATGTCTGAAAAAACACTATATGAATTAATTATTTGTATTAACTGATTCAAAATATGGAAGTTGTCTGTCGTAACTAAAAAGAAATTTGACACATTAATGGGAATCTGATAACTTCTCCATAAATTTATAGGCCATGGGTTTTAAAACTTGGTTAACGGACCTTGCAAGCAAGCTGATTCATTAAAGCTCAGAAAAAAGGTTTTGCAAGATGTTTTGTAACCTTAAAATATTCAGATTTTTAGATACATATCGTCAGCTTGAAATTCAAACCGCAGTTTAATAATTACACATAACAGCATAATGTAGATAGTGTAGAAAACACAAACACTATACACATGGCCATATCTTGTCTAATTGACGTACCCAGTCCCAATCTGCTGTCCCAGTATGATAGAGCTTGAAATGGGTGAATTTAACTGAAATTTGTAGCATATGTTGTAAAGCCTTGTAAATATATATTTAATTTATATATATCATCAATACAAAAAGAATTCCATACTTCTAAGTCATGCCAACTATCGGGAAGATTTTAAATTCCGAGACCTGTACCTAAATCCCTTGCCAAAGGAAGACTTATTAGTGCTAATTTGTTTCATTATTGTCCTTGTTGTTGCTGATGATTATGCATTTTTTTACATTGACATTAACACCGCCCTAGTAGCTAACTGTCTGGAAATGCCATGCATCTTGCAGACCCTAACTCTTCCAAAAATTATATAAGAAAGGGGACTAATTAGGCCTACAGTGATGGTTGGCTAGTTTTCTAACATAATCTGTATAGATTTGGAATTTTTTATATCTGAATTTTGAATCTGGTTGCTGCTGTAGGTAACCTAGTAAAATCAAGTGACTTGATTTGTTTTAATCAGGCTGATGGTACTCTGGTGAGCATCCTAGGGTCACGGTGTCCTGCTTGTTTGTTTTCTTTTATTTATACATATCAATTTAATTTTCATTTACATATATGTATATAGATCTTTTGACTTACATTTATCTTCTGCAGGTGGTATACTTAAGATTCTGTAGTACTGTGAAAGGAAGAAGTAGGAGTGACAATGTCATGCCTGATAAAAAGTAAGTTAGTATCTTGCTATTTGATAAAGGTATTGAGTATCTTTCTACATGATAAAGGTATTGAGTATCTTTCTATATGATAAGGGTATTGAGTATCTTTCTATATGATAAAGGTATTGAGTATCTTTCTATTTGATAAAGATATTGAGTATCTTTCTATATGATAAAGGTATTGAGTATCTTTCTATATGATAAAGGTATTGAGTATCTTTCAGTTTGATAAAGGTATTGTACAACTTCTAATTTGATTTAGGTATGAAATATCTTCCAATTTGATAAAGGTATTGAGTATCTTCCAATTTGATAAAGGTATTAAGTATTTCCTATTTGACAGATGAGTATCTATCTTTTTGATAAAGGTATTTAGTATCATTCTATTTGAGAATGAGTATCTTTCTATTATTTGATAATCATATTAAATATCTTATTATTATATATTGAGTGTCTTTCTATTTGATAAATGTATTGAGTATCCCCAGCAAAAATTCTCAAGCATTTCCTGGAAATTCCCAGGAATTTCTTCCTGGTAAATCTCAGGAATTTCCAGGGAAAATCCTGGAAACACATTTTTTCCAACAGTCTCCAGGAAAGTATTAAATCTTGCTTTCCAAGAACCCAGGTTCCAAGATATCCTGGGTATTACCAGATTCAAGGATATTCCTGGAAACCAGGGGGCAGTAATTGGAACAGGATCTTCTTAGTTTTCAAAAATATCCTGGGTATCCTAAGATTAGGTCCTAAGGTTAGGATACCCAGGATATTTTCTGGGTATCTGTTTTCTTACTATGTAATAATGTACCTTTCTATTTTATAAATGTAATGAGTTCTTACTATTTGATGAGAGTATCTTATATTTGTAATGAGTATCTTACTATTTGATGATGAGTATCTTACTATTTGATAATTAGTATCTTACTATTTGATAATGAGTATCTTACTATTTGATAATTAGTATCTTACTATTTGATAATGAGTATCTTACTATTTGATAATGAGTATCTTACTATTTGATGATGAGTATCTTACTATTTGATAATGAGTATCTTACTATTTGATAATTAGTATCTTACTATTTGATAATGAGTATCTTACTATTTGATGATGAGTATCTTACTATTTGATAATGAGTATCTTACTATTTGATAATGAGTATCTTACTATTTGATAATGAGTATCTTACTATTTGATAATGAGTATCTTCCTATTTGATATTGAGTATCTTACTATTTGATAATGAGTATCTTACTATTTGATAATGAGTATTTTACTATTTGATATTAAGTATCTTACTATTTGATAATGAGTATCTTACTATTTGATATTGAGTATCTTACTATTTGATATTGAGTATCTTACTATTTGATAATGAGTATCTTACTATTTGATATGAGTATCTTACTATTTGATGATGAGTATCTTACTATTTGATATTGAGTATCTTACTATTTGATAATTAGTATCTTCCTATTTGATAATGAGTATCTTACTATTTGATATTGAGTTTCTTACTATTTGATATTGAGTATCTTTCTATATTTGTTAATGAGTATCTTCCTATTTGATAATTAGTATCTCACTATTTGTACTATTTGATAATTAGTATCTTACTATTTGATATTGAGTATCCTACTATTTGATATTGAGTATCTTACTATTTGATATTGAGTATCTTCCTATTTGATAATGAGTATCTTACTATTTGATAATGAGTATCTTACTATTTGATAATGAGTATCTTACTATTTGATAATGAGTATCTTACTATTTGATGATGAGTATCTTACTATTTGATAATGAGTATCTTACTATTTGATAATGAGTATCTTACTATTTGATAATGAGTATCTTACTATTTGATATTGAGTATCTTACTATTTGATAATGAGTATCTTACTATTTGATAATGAGTATCTTACTATTTGATAATGAGTATCTTACTATTTGATAATGAGTATCTTACTATTTGATAATGAGTATCTTACTATTTGATATTGAGTATCTTACTATTTGATATTGAGTATCTTACTATTTGATAATGAGTATCTTACTATTTGATATTGAGTATCTTACTATTTGATATTGAGTATCTTACTATTTGATAATGAGTATCTTCCTATTTGATGATGAGTATCTTACTATTTGATGATGAGTATCTTACTATTTGATAATGAGTATCTTACTATTTGATGATGAGTATCTTACTATTTGATAATGAGTATCTTACTATTTGATAATGAGTATTTTACTATTTGATATTAAGTATCTTACTATTTGATAATGAGTATCTTCCTATTTGATAATGAGTATCTTACTATTTGATATTGAGTATCTTACTATTTGATATTGAGTATCTTACTATTTGATAATGAGTATCTTCCTATTTGATAATGAGTATCTTACTATTTGATAATGAGTATCTTACTATTTGATAATGAGTATCTTCCTATTTGATAATTAGTATCTCACTATTTGATAATGAGTATCTTACTATTTGATAATTAGTATCTTACTATTTGATATTGAGTATCTTACTATTTGATATTGAGGATCTTCCTATTTAATAATGAGTATCTTACTATTTGATATTGAGTATCTTCCTATTTGATAATTAGTATCTTACTATTTGATAATGAGTATCTTACTATTTGATATTGAGTATCTTCCTATTTGATAATGAGTATCTTCCTATTTGATAATTAGTATCTTACTATTTGATATTGAGTATCTTACTATTTGATATTGAGTATCTTACTATTTGATAATGAGTATCTTACTATTTGATAATGAGTATCTTACTATTTGATAATTAGTATCTTACTATTTGATATTGAGTATCTTACTATTTGATGATGAGTATCTTACTATTTGATAATGAGTATCTTACTATTTGATATTGAGTATCTTACTATTTGATATTGAGTATCTTACTATTTGATAATGAGTATCTTACTATTTCATAATGAGTATCTTCCTATTTGATAATTAGTATCTTACTATTTGATAATTAGTATCTTACTATTTGATAATGAGTATCTTCCTATTTGATAATGAGTATCTTCCTATTTGATAATGAGTATCTTCCTATTTGATTATTAGTAGCTTACTATTTGATAATTAGTAGCTTACTATTTGATAATGAGTATCTTCCTATTTGATATTGAGTATCTTACTATTTGATAATGAGTATCTTACTATTTGATAATGAGTATCTTCCTATTTGATATTGAGTATCTTCCTATTTGATAATGAGTATCTTACTATTTGATATTAAGTATCTTACTATTTGATATTGAGTATCTTACTATTTGATATTGAGTATCTTACTATTTGATATTGAGTATCTTACTATTTGATAATGAGTATCTTACTATTTGATATTGAGTATCTTACTATTTGATATTGAGTATCTTACTATTTGATATTGAGTATCTTACTATTTGATAATGAGTATCTTACTATTTGATATTGAGTATCTTACTATTTGATATTGAGTATCTTACTATTTGATAATGAGTATCTTACTATTTGATAATGAGTATCTTCCTATTTGATATTGAGTATCTTCCTATTTGATAATGAGTATCTTACTATTTGATGATGAGTATCTTACTATTTGATATTGAGTATCTTACTATTTGATAATGAGTATCTTACTATTTGATAATGAGTATCTTACTATTTGATAATGAGTATCTTACTATTTGATAATGAGTATTTTACTATTTGATATTAAGTATCTTACTATTTGATGATGAGTATCTTACTATTTGATTTGAGTATCTTACTATTTGATATTGAGTATCTTACTATTTGATATGAGTATCTTACTATTTGATATTGAGTATCTTACTATTTGATATGAGTATCTTACTATTTGATGATGAGTATCTTACTATTTGATAATTTAGTATCTTACTATTTGATAATGAGTATCTTACTATTTGATATTGAGTATCTTACTATTTGATATTGAGTATCTTATATTTGATAATGAGTATCTTCTATTTGATAATGAAGTATTTACTTATTTGATAATGAGTATCTTACTATTTGATAATGAGTTTCTTACTATTTGATATTGAGTATCTTTCTATATATGTTAAAGAGTATCTTCCTATTTGATATTGAGTATCTTACTATTTGATATTGAGTATCTTTCTATATATGTTAATGAGTATCTTCCTATTTGATATTGAGTATCTTACTATTTGATATTGAGTATCTTACTATTTGATATTGAGTATCTTTCTATATATGTTAATGAGTATCTTCCTATTTGATATTGAGTATCTTACTATTTGATATTGAGTATCTTCCTATTTGATAATTGAGTATCTTACTATTTGATATTGAGTATCTTACTATTTGATATTGAGTATCTTTTATATATTATAATGAGTATATCTTCTATTTGATATTGTATTCTTACTATTTGATATTGAGTATCTTCTATTTGTTAATTGAGTATCTTCTATTTGATATTGAGTATCTTACAATTTGATATTGAGTATCTTTCTATATATGTTAATGAGTATCTTACTATTTGATAATGAGTATCTTACTATTTGATAATGAGTATCTTACTTTTCTATTTGATATTGAGTATCTTCCTATTTGATAATGAGTATCTTACTATTTGATAATGAGTATCTTCCTATTTGATATTGAGTATCTTCCTATTTGATAATGAGTATCTTACTATTTGATATTGAGTATCTTACTATTTAATAATGAGTATCTTACTATTTGATGATGAGTATCTTACTATTTGATAATGAGTATCTTACTATTTGATAATGAGTATCTTACTATTTGATATTGAGTATCTTACTATTTGATAATGAGTATCTTACTATTTGATAATGAGTATCTTACTATTTGATAATGAGTATCTTCCTATTTGATATTGAGTATCTTCCTATTTGATAATGAGTATCTTACTATTTGATGATGAGTATCTTACTATTTGATAATGAGTATCTTTATATTGATGATGAGTATCTTACTATTTGATAATGAGTATCTTACTATTTGATAATGAGTACCTTTCTATTTTATAAATGTAATGAGTATCTTACTATTTGATATTGAGTATCTTACTATTTGATATTGAGTATCTTACTATTTGATAATGAGTATCTTACTATTTGATATTGAGTATCTTACTATTTGATAATGAGTATCTTACTATTTGATGATGAGTATCTTACTATTTGATGATGAGTATCTTACTATTTGATATTGAGTATCTTACTATTTCATAATGAGTATCTTACTATTTGATAATGAGTATCTTACTATTTGATAATGAGTATCTTACTATTTGATAATGAGTATCTTACTATTTGATAATGAGTATCTTACTATTTGATATTGAGTATCTTACTATTTGATATTGAGTATCTTACTATTTGATAATTAGTAGCTTACTATTTGATATTGAGTTTCTTACTATTTGATATTGAGTTTCTTACTATTTGATAATGAGTTTCTTACTATTTGATAATGAGTTTCTTACTATTTGATAATGAGTATCTTACTATTTGATAATGAGTTTCTTACTATTTGATAATGAGTATCTTACTATTTGATATTGAGTATCTTACTATTTGATAATGAGTATCTTACTATTTGATAATGAGTTTCTTACTATTTGATAATGAGTTTCTTACTATTTGATAATGGGTTTCTTACTATTTGATATTGAGTTTCTTACTATTTGATATTGAGTTTCTTACTATTTGATAACGAGTTTCTTCCTATTTGATAACGAGTATCTTCCTATTTGATAATGAGTATCTTACTATTTGATAATTATTATCTTACAATTTGATAATGAGTATCTTACTATTTTTCCTTCGTTAGAGTTTTACTAATTGTAAATTTTAATAGGTTTGGGTTATATTTGAGAAAATTAGTATTTGTCAAATGTAAATACCTTTTTCAAAGAATATTTACAAAGATTGAAGGATCACTATTTTCAAGTATGGAGTATATTTTGTAACAATGGTACTGTTCAAAGTTAGAATGTATGAATCCATTAAAAAAGAAATAAAGTTTGTAATTTGTTTAGACAGAAGTTTAGAAATGCATAAATATTATGTATGTTTCAGAACTACAAATAGAAGGAAGTTTCATCTCAAACATTGTGAGTGAAAATTGAATTTGACCATTTTGTGTATGAATGTTGTAGAGTCAGAGTTAAGATTTCTTGCTAGTTTGTCCTTTGCACAATGAGAAATATGTCTTGATATATATTTTGAACATCTAACAAGTTTCAATCCCTCTTGTCTAACAATAATGATTTATTTATATGATATACTGCATTGATTGCATTTCATATGTGAAATTGACTTGTTGTCCAATGATGTATGAGGGGTGATTGTAAAATTTCTGGGAAAGTTCAATAACTTATTGATTGATATGGTTATTTATAGAATAAAATTTTCAAAAGTGACACTTTCATATATTTATACCCCCGAAACAAAGTTTGGGGGGGTATATAGGAGTCACCCGGTGGTCGGTCGGTCGGTTGGTCGGTCGGTCCGTTGCATTTTCCTTGTCCGGAGCATAACTTGAAAACCACAAGTTGGAATTCAATACAACTTCATGCAATGATCAAGCACATGGAGAGGAAGTGCAGTGCACAAGAACCATAACTCCATCTTGACTTATTATGGAGTTATTGCCCTTTGTTACTTTTCCTTGTCCGGAGCATAACTTGAAAAGTACAAGTTTGATTTCAAAACAATTTCATACAATGGTCAACCACAATAAGAGGAAGTGCAGTGCACAAGAACCATAACTCCATCTTGACTTATTATGGAGTTATTGCCCTTTGTTACTTTTCCTTGTCCGGAGCATAACTTGTAAAGTACATTGATTTCAAAACAATTTCATACAATGGTCAAGCACAATGAGAGGAAGTGCAGTGCACAAGAACCATAACTATATCTAGAGTAATTACAGAGTTATTGCCCTTTGTATTTTTTCCTTGTCCGGAGTATAACTTGTAAGGTACTGATTGGATTTCAAAACAATTTCATACAATGGTCAAGCACAATGAGAGGAAGTGCAGTGCACAAGAACCATAACTCTAGAGTAATTACAGAGTTATTGCCCTTTGTATTTTTTCCTTGTCCGGAGTATACTTGTAATACTGTTGATTTCAAAACAATTTCATACAATGGTCAAGCACAATGAGAGGAAGTGCAGTGCACAAGAACCATAACTCTATTTATAGGAATTACAGAGTTATTGCCCTTTGTTACTTTTCCTTGTCCAGAGTATAACTTGTAAACTACTGGTTGGATTTCAAAACAATTTCATACAATGGTCAACCACACTATGAGGAAGTGCAGTGCACAAGAACCATAACTCTATCTAGAGTAATTACAGAGTTATTTCCCTTTGTTACTTTTCCTTGTTTTTCTTGTCCTGAACATAACTCGAATATTATACATGGTATATACTTGAAACTTAAAATGTAAACAGATGGCGACTAGGAGAAGTGCAGTGTCCAAGAACTGTAACCTTATATTTTTAAACTACTGTGACAAACAACCATTATTGACTCTCTATCAACTTTAAATAAAAACTTTACTTATTAATATCACAACCAATATACTATGTATACAGGTTCTTATCTATGCTCTGCCTGAAGTCTGGCTTCTCCTGCATTAAAGTATTTTGCGGGGGTATTAATCACCTTCAGTGATAGCTCTAGTTTTTTTCTTAATCCAAAAGAAAAAGTGATACATATTGCACTGATGCAAAATCCACTGTCACTATAGCAATATATCAGGTAATGTTGAACGGGGCAAATTTTCGTAAATCGTTACAGGCTAACTAGTCCTCAAAGATCACCTAGACATATTCCCAGTGCCAAAAACTGTCCAAAATATACCTACTGCTTCCACGACATTTTCTTAAGACCAACGTAATATGTCATGGGCTGAAATCAGATGTTATTTTCATTAACATCAGAAAAAGAGAACCTTCACTTTGCTAAATCGTTAAATATGGTACTAGGACAGCCTTATGTGTATTAATGATATAATACAAAATCTGAGACACTGACCCTAGGATCATGGACACATGTGACTAAAGATAAAAAACAACAAAAAAACAGCATATATGATAGACCAGTCCCGTTGGCCAAGTGGTTAGAGTGTCCACTCCGGAATCAGGAGGTCTTGGGTTCGATCCCCGGCCATGATATACCAAAGTCATAAAAAATGGTAATGTTATAGCTCCTTTGCTTGGTGCTCAGCATATAAGGGTAGTTCCAGGACTGGTTGGCCCAGTGTCAGGATAATGTGACAGGGTGTGATATCATGCCACATGTCTATGGTGTGATACTGCAGTGTAGCAGCACTTAGTGCTATCATATATGTTTGTTTGTTTGTTTATTGGATTTAACATCCCACTGACAGTAATTTAATCATTTTAAGACAATGCTTTCTTGAGACAGATGTAACATCTGTCTCAAGTAGACATCGTCTCCAAATGATTGAAATACTGTTGGTAGGACGTTAAATCCAATAAATAAACATATTTATTGAATTTAATGTCCCACTGACAGTAATTTAATCATTTGAGACAGTGTCTACTTGAGACAGAATTAACATCTGTCTCAAGTAGACATTGTCCCCAAATGATTGAAATACTGTCGGTAGGACGTTAAATCCAATAAATAAACTAACAAACATATATGATAGGGTCGTCATTTTCAAAGGAAAGATCCTTTGCAAGATGTTGATGACCGCCCAAGATCTAGACTTCCATGCACGATTTCAGGAAAAGAAGATAAAGTTTAGAATTGTCCAGGAAACAATCGGTGGCTGTCATGTGGCGGGTTTTCTAGGCAAAAAGTCAAAGATGTAAAGAAGAAAAAACCTAGTTTGGTGGGGGCAAAAAGTTGAAATTTCAGGGCGATATTATTTCAGGGCAAAAAGTCAAAATTTCGGGGCGAAAGTTTCATCTTTTTTTGCCCCATCAAAAATCAATATTTGGTCTTTTTGTGCTTGTGCCCAAAAAACACGCTAACACAAGAATCAATATCTTGCCTTTTTGCCTTCTGAAACACATGGGCAAAGTGATTGTAATTGCATGTTTGCAATCTTGAAAGCTTTGTGTTCTTCTTTAAATGGAAATTATCATTGTAATCATATCTTTGAATAATGAAATAATTAATAAGCATAACATAGAACAAAGAATTTTAAGATATGCATGATTATGTAATCTTAAATCATATGAAAGTTACATTTATAATTCATTTGTGTTTCTCAGCATGCAGAAAGTAGTCATTGAAAAACAAAACTTTTATACTGTCTTGATGCATCCACTTCATCAGTTTATCCTGAATAGACAAAAATTCAAGATTTTGGGGCAAAAAAACAAAACTGCTCTGTGAAAAGTTTTTTTGTTTTTTTTTGTCTATTTGCCTCGAAATTTTGATTTTCGTCATTTCATCCCGCCAAACTAGTTGTTTTTTTTTACCTTTTTGCCTTTGACCTTTCAACCCGAAAACCCGCCACATGACATGGCAGAAATCGGCCACCATACTGGGGCCTGTTTCACTAAACTTTGTATGAAAAAATTTGATCTTAGTCTTAAGAAGGATAACCTGTGCAGTGTTAAGCCAATTTCTGATTTTCACAAAAATTTGATCCATTTCAAAATCACATGAGTAATACTATTTTATAGCTATGAATTTTATTCATAAGAAGCTCTGTGAAATTGGCCCCCAGTATCTCTATTTGGCCTTTTAGTAGTTTAACTTTTTCTTTTCTACTTTTTCATATTCTAAGACACCTAATGTCAGTTAGTTCTGCTACTTTCCATTCATCAGTTGTGGGATTTTCAACAAGCAAGTGAATTTTTTTTTTTACGCGTTTAGCAGTAACATATTTAAACTATACATATAAGAAAATCAGTGGTGGGGGATTTACATGTATTATATAGGATATTATGATACAAGGGTTTTGATTGGTTAATGCCAGGCAGGAGGAGGTTATCCAGCATCCAATCAGGTTGCAGTATCAACTTTTTGTCTAAACAGCAAAGAGGTGGTGATGTTTGGAGAATAAGCATAATCTGCAGCCATGGGTTATCTGACTATGCAGGAAAATGTGATTTTGTGTAATGTCATTTAAGTTACACTTGTCTAAGACATGATACTGAGCTCTAGATATGAGGGGTGTTCAAATTATTCATGGAATTGCTTTATAACTCTAAACTTATTTAATGAAACTATATGAAATGTTGAAATGTACTTAGTTGAAAAGACAATCATCCCATCAACATATATATACCAACATGATCAATGAAACAATAAAATCTACAACAATGGTAACAGAAATAAAATAGTTATCAGTGTGCAGTACATAGAATACTGTTTGAGTCAGTTTCTCACATCTTTTTGAACAATGAACAACAAAAATCAAAGTGCTTAATGCGGTGAGAGACGGCAGCTGGATTAACAGGAAAAAGCTGTGATTCTTAATTATTGATACAATAGAGGCAAAAGCCACATGACGCAAAAACTCAACACACTCTCCTGCAACTATAGTTCGTAGTAAGACAATCAAATTCGCACTCTGTTTGTTACAAAACAATGCGGAATTAGGGTCATGAACCTGACTGTATGAACTTCAAAAGTAGGTCATTCCCTAGGACCCGATTCTTATACACTATCTACTGTTACTTAAGTATAGAACTTGACAAGGTACTTGATGTTTTAGATAAGTGAATGTTCGTTTCTGTTTCATAGTTAAGAAATGCTCTGGTAGAAACCTAACTCTCTTTCATGCAAAATTACGCATGAACTACTTTAGGTTAATTACAGACATTCTAAGCGCTACTTTTTTTCTTTTACAGGAGTAGATCTTCAAGTATGTAAAATGGGTTGCTGTTCTGATTTATAAGTGTCATGGATATATTGTTCACGCTTAAAATGGATGTTTACAGAGCAAAATAACATGTTTACAAACAACAGCACATGAATAGCGGTTATGGTTATGAATAAAATGTCTGCGTACATATTCCATTTGTATTCATAAGTACAGAATCGCATTGTGTGGATCCGCACTAAACGCGGAGAGGTACAGTTAAACTTGTCATGGAAAATATGCAAATTAGCAAGGTCAGAGTTGCCTGGTAACTGTTTCTAGCCACTAAAGATGGCAGCAAGCTGCCATCTAAAAATAATAAAGGCTTTTTGTTAACACTTCCTATACTGAGTCCAGTAATGTCTCACAACTCCCACAATGTTAGATGTTGATCTTCTTCAAAATTGCCACTTTGTTGTGCTGACTGACACCTGCCTTCATGACTTGGCGTCCATTGAAAGCAAGAAAGGGCTATCAGCATATGTTAAAAGAAGGCTGATAGCCCCTTCTGGCTTTCAATGGACGTTGGGGTCATTATTCATGCTGCTTGAAAACAAGTATATTTGACACGGATATGTCTTTTTTTGCATTCTGTATCATTTGGTACTTTTGTGTTGAAGTTTTATCGCGCATTTTATTTTTAAGTTGATGTCATAATGATGTGTCCATCTTCTTATTGTCACTCAAATATTAGCTGACATTTTTCTGCAAATTCATGTTGAATTGGCTGTTTCATTTGAGTATTGGATTAAATAATAACATTGTATGGAAATTATGGCGCGTGTCAATGTTTTGTTACCATGGATATTCATGAAAATTGTCATGATGCATAGTTAATGGAGAAATTAAGATTAAAGATGAAATTAAAACTGACTTAAGATTTTAAGATGCTCTTTGGAACCATATGAAGTAATTTTATTTTACTATATATATTGATTAAGATATAATACCTTCAGCCCACAAACTTTTTTAACACTCCTTGTACATGCAGACAAAGGGGTGTACATTTTTAACAGTCAGACACATCTGCTTCATGATAAAGGATACTGAAAGGCTATGATTGATATCAAATAAGATATTATTTTCTTGTAAAAAACACACAAAATTATCATACAATATTTTCTCATAAAAATCACAGATGGTAGATTACAGCTGAATCATACATGTATATGTATACAGGGATGAAGGCACACATCAACATAAAATTTATTCTCTAGCAGATGGAGATAAATTGCATCCTCTTGACTTGATCTATATACGATTGTGTCTCAGAAGACTTCATTAATCAGTCTGATTATTATCTCACACACA
>CM037791.1:5647003-5667746 GCA_021229015.1 Solen grandis | reverse complement strand
AAAAACGGTTGAAACTGAATGGAATTGCTTTTGCGAAAACCGATGATATCGCGATTGCGATTCTAGTTAGTTTTTCCGCACCTCGCAGTGCGAAAACCTATTTTTCTTCTTTTGTTTTTTTTTTTTTTTTTTTTTTTTTATAATTTTTCTAACCTTTTTTTGTGAACGGCATATCACCATGATAGAAAAAAGTCACATGTATGAAATTTAATCAGTTATTAGCACGTATTTGAAAATGATCCTAACGTTGGAGAAAATTTTCATTTATGTCTTACTTTTCCGCCAGGGGGCGTTTTGCATGAAATTTTTAATGGTAATAACTCACTTATTTGAGGTCCGATTCAAATGCGGTTTTTGCATTCTGTTCCTTGTTGATAGCCAAATAAAATATGATAGGTTTCGAGGGTACG
The DNA here is from genome assembly GCA_021229015.1 of Solen grandis. Taxonomy (NCBI): domain Eukaryota; kingdom Metazoa; phylum Mollusca; class Bivalvia; order Adapedonta; family Solenidae; genus Solen; species Solen grandis. The sequence goes on along the minus strand of CM037791.1, from coordinate 5,667,336 downwards.
TGTCGCTGAATATTTGAGCTACAGAAGGTTGAAAGTTCAAAACCTCGCAAAAAACTGTGCAAATGAGGGTAGGTCTACGAAAAACCTATCCATTTTTGTTAGGGGAATCAGATAGAAGAATTCTGTTTGCTGCAAATGATTTGCAAGAATATACGCACAAAATATATGGGGTGGGGAATTTAGGAAATGATGGTTTGTCCTCTGGAAACGGTTTCAAAACTTCAAAAAATTTTTAGGAAAATTTAAAGTTTCAAAAAAATGTTTTTTATCGCTTCTGACTGTATTTTTGTTAATTCTTCATGATATTTCACAAAGTTTGTATTGTTATGTCTGAAGGGGATCACATTAAAAAGTAAAAAATAAATGAAAAGGTCAGGTCATATTACGATTATTGTGTTTTTATTCGGCACAAATAGCTCCAAAACTAAAATTATTTCATTGAGAGTATATGAACAAAGTTTTAGTCTTAAAGAGTTTTTTTCCAATGATGTTTAGTTTTTGAAGATCGGAGTTGATTTGGTCATTATACGGCAGTCCAAAGTTTGACCTTTTTGGGGGAAAAATTGTAAATCAGGTTTTATTTCTTCAAATTCTGATACATAAGAATAAAAAAGTTTGTCTTGTGCGACTAGTATACTTGATTTTAACTATTTGCGGCTTTGTAGGTACCTAACAGTAAAATTTTAATCAATTTTCTTTCTCATTTTGCGCTAGGGGGCGCTTTTTTTGAGATCATTCTTTTGCTTATAAACTCAAAAGTTGAAGTCCGATTTGAATGCGGTTTTTTGCTTTTTGTTCCCTGTTGATATGCTAATAACATATGATAGGATTCGAGGATCGTGTGGCTGAAAGCTTTTGGAGCTCGGAAGGTTGAAAAGTTCGAACCTCGCAAAAAAAAAAAAAAAAAACTGTGCAAATGAGGGTAGGTCTTCAGAAACTTTTTCGTTCTGTTTCATATTGAAAATTGTGGCTGAGTTGAAATAATGTGTTCAAGTTGATTAGGTTAAAAGCGAAAACCGAGATACCGCTTGCGGTTCTAGTTTTTATTATTTTTCTAACCTTTTTTTGTGAACGGCATATCACCATGATAGAAAAAAGTCACATGTATGAAAATTTAATCAGTTATTAGCACGTATTTGAAAATGATCCTAACGTTGAGAAAATTTTCATTTATGTCTTACTTTTCCCGCCAGGGGGCGTTTTGCATGAAATTTATTAATGGCTAATAACTCACTTATTTGAGGTCCGATTCAAATGCGGTTTTTTGCATTCTGTTCTTTGTTGATAGCCAAATAAAATATGATAGGTTTCGAGGGTACGTGTCGCTGAAAGTATTTGAGCTACAGAAGGTTGAACGTTCGAACCTCGCAAAAAACTGTGCAAATGAGGGTAGGTCTACGAAAAACCTATCCATTTTTCTTAGAGATCAGATAGAAGAATTCTGTTTGCTGCAAATGATTTGCAAGACATATACGCACAAAATATATGGGGTGGCGAATTTAAGAAATGTATGGTTTGTCCTCTGGAAACGGTCAAACTCCACTAAATTTTAGGAAAAATCAAAATTTCAAAAACATGTTTTTTATCGCTTCTGACTGTATTTTTTGTTAATTCTTCATGATATTTTCACAAGTTATGTATTGTTATGTCTGAAAGGGGATCACAATTAAAAAGTTAAAAAATAAATGAAAAGGTCAAGGTCATATTACGATTATTGTGTTTTTATTCGGCCCCAAATAGCTCCAAAACTAAAAATATTTCTTTGAGAGTATATGAACAAAAGTTTTAGTTATTCAAGAGCTCTTTCCAGTGATGTTTAGTTTTTGAAGATCGGACTTGATTTGGTCATTTTACGGCAGTCCAAAGTTTGATCCTTTTTTGGAATAATTGTAAATCAGTTTTTATGCTTCAAATTGTGATATATAAGAAATAGAATGTTCGACTAGTGCGACTTGCGTACTTGATTGAACTATTTGCTGCATTGCTAGGTACCTCATGGTAAAATTTTAATCAATTTTGTTTCTCATTTTGCCGCTAGGTGGCGCTTAGCTTAAAAACACTCTTCTACTTATAACTCAAAAAGTTGAAGTCTGATCCAAATGCGGTTTGTTGCATTGTGTTCCTTGTTGATACTCTAATAAAAAATGATAGTTTCAAGGTATGAGTGGCTAAAACTTTTTGAGCTACTAAAGGAAGGTTGAAAGTTCGAACCTCGCAAAAAACTGTGCAGATGAGGGTAGGTCTACGAAAAACCTATCCATTTTTGTTAGAGATCAGATAGAAGAATTCTGTTTGCTGCAAATTATTTACAAGACATATACGCACAAAATATAGCGGGTGGCGAACTTAATAAATGCATGGTTTGTCCTCTAGAAACGATCAAACTTCACTAAATTTTTGGAAAAATCAAAATTTCAAAAACATGGTTTTTGTCGCTCCTGACTTTATTTTTAGTTCATTCTTCATGATATTTTCACAAGTTATGTACTGTTATGTTTGAAATGACCCCACAATTAAGAAGTTAAAATGAAATTGCAAAGGTCAAGGTCATATTACGATTACTGTGTTTTATTCGGCTCAAAATAGCTCAAAAATAAAAAATATTTTATTGAAAGTGTATGAACAAAAGTTTTAGTTCTTGAAAAGCCCTTTCCAGTGATGTTTAGTTTTTGAAGAATGAACTTGATTTCGTCATTTTACGGCAGCCCAAATTTTGATCCTCTTTAGAACAATTGTAAATCAGGTTTTATACTTCAAATTTTGATATATAAGGAATAGAATGTTTGACTAGTGCGACTTGTATACTTGAGTGAACCATTTGCTGCATTGCTAGGTACCTAATAGAAAATATTTACTCAATTTTGTTTCTCGTTTTGCCGCTAGGGGGCGCTTGGCTTGAAATCACTCTTTATAACTAAAATAATTGAAGTCTGATTTTATGCAATTTTTTTGCATTCTGTTTGTTGGTGACATCAATTTGAAACAACACTAAAAATCAAAGCGATATTTCATGAAAATGATAGTAATTCAATGTAACATTAGTCTGTAATAGTGTTGAGTTGCATAATACATTGTCGCATGTTATTTTAAACTGTTGTTTGTCGTTTGCGATTCTTGTTTATCGAGTACAATTGTCGTATGTTGCCATCATAAAGCAACACACACATATAACGTTGCAGTACCCGAAGTCCGTAAAAAAGGTTTTCAAGTTTGCGACTACATAACAGACAGGTAATACTTAAAAGTGTTCTTCTTGGTAAAAAGTCTGCTTAAACATTGCGACAAAAATGTTTGAAAGATCATTGTTAACAGTATTCAACAAGCCATTGAACGAAGAAATATGTTTTTTGAAACATGCGACTCGTGAACAGAATGGAATTGCTTTCGTGAAAACTAATGATATCGCGACTACATAACTGACAGGTAATACTCAACAATATTCTTTTGGGCAAATAGTCTGCTTAAACATTGCGACAAAAATGTTTGAAAGATCACTGTTAACAGTATTCAACAAGACATTGAACGAAGAAATATGTTTTTTGAAACATGCGACTCGTGAACTGAATGGAATTGCTTTCGTGAAAACTGATGATATCGCGACTACATAACTGACAGGTAATACTCAAAAATCTTTTGGGTAAAAAGTCTTCTTAAACATTGTGACAAAAGTGTTTGAAAGATCGCTGTTAACATTATAAACAAGCCATTGAACGAAGAAATATTTTTCGAATCATGCGACTCGTGAACTGAATGGAATTGCTTTTGCGAAAACCGATGATATCGCGATTGCGATTCTAGTTAGGTTTTCGCATCGCTGGGCGAAAACCTATTGTTCTTCTGTTTTATTTTTTTTTTTTTTTTTTTTATTATTATTTTTCCGTCTCTTTTTTGTGAACGGCATATCAACAAGATAGGAAACAGTCACAGTTCTGATTTTTTTACCAGTTTTGTCCTAGGATCTGAATTTGATCCTAACGTCGAGAAAATTTTCATTTTTGTCTTAATTTTGCCGCTAGGGGGCGTTTTGTAAAAGTTACTAAGGGCTAATAACTCTGTTATTTGAAGTCCGATTGAAATGCGGTTTTTTGCATTGCGTTCCTTGTCAGTTACTTAATAAAATATGATAGTTTTCAAAAAGTTGCGTATATATAACTTTCGTGCTACAGGAGGTTGAATGTTCGAATCTCGAAAAAACTGTGAAATGAGGGTAGGTCTGCGAAAAATTTATCCACGTCTTTCAGGAATGAGATAGAAGAATTTTGTTTGTTGCATATGATTCGCAAGACATATACGCACAAAATATATGGTGTGGCGATTTTGAGAAATGCATGGTTTGTCCACAGTACGCGGTCAAACATAACCAATATTTTCGAAAAATCAACATTTTAAAAGCATGACTTTTAAGGTTATTTGCAGCTCCTGACTTTATTTTTTATTCAATCTTCATCATTTTTTCACTGTTAATGCAGTTTTATAAAAAAAATAAAACCATAGAAAAAAAATTACCCATAATATGCAAAGGTCAAGGTCATATACCAATTAGTATTATTTATATCGGCATAAAATAGCTCCAAATCTAAAAATATTTTATAGAAAGTATATGAACAAAAGTTTTAGGCTGTGAAGAGATCTTTCCATTGGTGTTTAGTTTTTGAAGATCGGACTTCATTTGATCAAATGACCACAGTCCAAAGTTTGATCCTCTTATCAAACAATTGTATATCCATACGTTTCCTCTTTTTTGCTGCTCCTGACTTTATTTTTTGTTCAATCTTCATCATTATTTCACTGTTTATGCATTTTTATAAAACAAATAAAATCATAGAAAAAAAATCAAGCATAATATGCAAAGGTCAAGGTCATATACCAATTAGTATTATTTATATCGGCATAAAATAGCTCCAAATCTAAAAATATTTTATAGAAAGTATATGAACAAAAGTTTTAGGCTGTGAAGAGATCTTTCCATTGGTGTTTAGTTTTTGAAGATCGGACTTCATTTGATCAAATGACCACAGTCCAAAGTTTGATCCTCTTATCAAACAATTGTATATCCATACGTTTCCTCTTTTTCGCTGCTCCTGACTTTATTTTTTGTTCAATCTTCATCATTATTTCACTGTTTATGCATTTTTATAAAACAAATAAAATCATAGAAAAAAAATCAAGCATAATATGCAAAGGTCAAGGTCATATACCAATTAGTATTATTTATATCGGCATAAAATAGCTCCAAATCTAAAAATATTTTATAGAAAGTATATGAACAAAAGTTTTAGGCTGTGAAGAGATCTTTCCATTGGTGTTTAGTTTTTGAAGATCGGACTTCATTTGATCAAATGACCACAGTCCAAAGTTTGATCCTCTTATCAAACAATTGTATATCCATACGTTTCCTCTTTTTCGCTGCTCCTGACTTTATTTTTTGTTCAATCTTCATCATTATTTCACTGTTTATGCATTTTTTATAAAACAAATAAATTCATAGAAAAAAATCAAGCATAATATGCAAAGGTCAAGGTCATATACCAATTATTATTATTTTTATCGGCATAAAATAGCTCCAAATCTAAAAATATTTTATAGAAAGTATATGAACAAAAGTTTTAGTTCTTTAAGAGCTCTTTCCAGTGATGTTTAGTTTTTGAAGATCGGACTTGATTTGGTCATATTACGGCAGTCCAAAGTTTGCCGCTAGGGGGCGCTTAGCTTGAAAGCACTCTTCTACTTATAACTCAAAAAGTTAAAGCCTGATCCAAATGCGGTTTATTGCATTATGTTTCTTGTTGATAGCCTAATAAAATATGATAGTTTCTAGGTATGAGTGGCTGAAACTTTTTGAGCTAGCAACGGAAGGTTGAAAGTTCGAACCTCGCAAAAAACTGTGCAGATGAGGGTATGTGTACGAAAAACCTATCCGTTTTTTGTTAGAGATCAGATAGAAGAGTTTTGTTTGCTGCAAATGATTTGCAAGACATATACGCACAAAATATATGGGGTAGCGAATTTAATAAATACATGGTTTGTCCTCTAGAAACGGTCAAACTTCACTAAATTTTAGGAAAAATTAAAATTTCGAAAGATGTTTTTTGTCGCTCCTGACTTTATTTTTAGTTCATTCTTCATGATATTTTCACAAGTTATGTATTGTTATGTTTTAAAGGGCCTCACAATTAAAAACTTAAAATGAAATTTCAAAGGTCAAGGTCATATTACGATAATTGTGTTTTTATTCGGCTCCGAATAGCTCCAAAACAAAAACTATTTTATTGAAAGTATATAAACAAAAGTTTTAGTTCTTGAATAGCCCTTTCCAGTGATGTTTAGGTTTTGAAGATCGGACTTGGTTTGGTCATATTACGGCAGTCCAAAGTTTGATCCTTTTTTGGAATAATTGTAAATCAGTTTTTATGCTTCAAATTGTGATATATAAGGAATAGAATGTTCGACTAGTGCGACTTGTATGCTTCATTGAACCATTTGCTGCATTTCTAGGTACCTAATAGTAAAATTTTACTCAATTTTGTTTCTCATTTTGCTGCTAGGGGGCGCTTGGCTTGAAATCACCCTTTATTAAAAATGATTAAAGTCTGATTTTTATGCAATTTTTTGCATTCTGTTCCTTGGTGACATCAATTTGAAACAACACTAAAATATTTATGCGATATTTCATGAAAATGATAGTAATTCAATGCAACATTAGTTCGTTATAATGTTAAGTGGCATATCGCATTGTCGCGTGTCATTTTATACTGTTGTGTGTCATTTGCAATTGTTGTTTATCGAGTACAATTGTCGTATGTCATCCTCATAAAGCAACACACACATATAATGTTGCAGTACACGAAGTCTGTAAAAAAAGTTTTCAAGTTTGCGACTACATTACAGACAGGTAATACTTAGAAGTATTCTTCTTGGTAAAAAGTCTGCTTAAACATTGCGACAAAAATGTTTGAAAGATCACTGTATTCAACAGTATTCAAAAAGCCATTGAACGAAGAAATATGTTTTTCGAAACATGTGACTCGTGAACTGAATGGAATTGCTTTTGCGAAAACCGATGATATCGCATTAGCGATTCTAGTTATTATTATTTTTCTAACCTTTTTTTGTGAACGGCATATCACCATGATAGAAAAAAGCCACAATTATGAAATTTTTACCAGTTCTTTATATTTATGTGAACTTGATCCTAACGTTGAGAAAATTTTCATTTTTGTCTTATTTTTGCCGCTAGGGGGCGCTTTGAAATTTTTTTACAAATGCTAATAACTCTGTTATTTGAGGTCCGATTCAGATGTGGTTTTTTGCATTGTGTTCCTTGTCAAAAACCTAATCAAATATGATAGGTTACAAAAATCTGCGTATATAAAACTTTTTGACTACGGAAGGTTGAACGTTCGAACCTCGCAAAAAACAGTGAAAATGAGGGTAGGTCTACAAAAAAAGTGCCCATTTTTATTGGAGTTGAGATAAAAGAATTTTGTTTGTTGCATATGATTCGCAAGACATATACGCACAAAATATATGGGGTGGCGAATTCGGGAGATGCATGGTTTGTTCACAGTACGCGGTCAAACTTAACCAATATTTTCGAAAATCAACATTTTCAAAGCATGACTGTTAAGATTTTTTGCAGCTCCTGACTTTATTTTTAGTTCAATTTCTATGAAATTTTCACATTTAATGTAAAACTATGTTCTTAAGTGTCACATGATATAAAAAGTAAAAATGTATTGTAAAGGTCAAGGTCATATTAGGATTATTGTATATCAATTCGGCTTGAAATAGCTCAAAATTAAAAAACAATTCATAAACAATATATGAACAAAAGATTTAGTTTTAGAAAAGTTCTTTCTAATGATGTTTAGATTTTGAAGATCGGACTTGATTTGGTCATTTTACGGCAGTCTGAAGTTTGATCTTTTTCAGGAATAATTGTAAATCAGTATTTTTGCTTCAAATTGTGATTTATAAGAAATATATGATTCAATAGCGCTTTCTTATACTTGATTGAACTATTAACTGCATTTCTAAGTACCTTATGGTAAAATGTTAATAAATTTTGTTTCTCATTTTGACGCTAGGGGGCGTTTTGTTAAAAGTCACTAGGGGCTAATAACTCTGTTATTTGAGGTCCGATTCAAATGCGGTTCTTTGCATTGTGTTCCTTATCAGAAACTAAATAAAATATGAAAGGTTTCAATAATTTGCGTAATAAAACTTTCGTGCTACAGGAGGTTGAAAGTTCGAATCTCGCAAAAACTGTGAAATGAAGGTAGGTCTACGAAAAACCTACCCATTTTATTCAGAGATGAGATAGGAGAATTTTGTTTGTTGCATATGTTTCGCAAGACATATACGCACAAAATATATGGTGTGGCTATTTTGAGAAATGCATGGTTTGTCCACAGTATGCGGTCAAACTTCACCAATATTTTCGAAAAATCAACATTTTAAAAACATGACTTTTAAGGTTATTTGCAGCTCCTGACTTTATTTTTTGTTCAATCTTCATCATTATTTCCCTGTTTATGCATTTTTATTATACAAATAAAATCATAGGAAAAAAAAAACAGCGAAGATATGCAAATGTCAAGGTCATATACCAATTATTGTTATTTTTATCGGCATAAAATAGCTTCAAATCTAAAAATATTTTATAAAAAGTATATGAACAAAAGTTTTAGTTTGTGAAGAGATCTTCCATTGGTGTTTAGTTTTGAAGATCGGGGTTGAATTGGTTGAGTTATGACAGAAAGGCGAAAAGTGTACTTTTAACGAAATTGAAACGCTGTAGTTTCATGAACTTTGAGCCAAAAATTATGATTTCTTCAGCATTAACACACTGAAAAGTGAAGTGATGTATACTGCAAGGAATACTTGTTTGGTCACGTGATTATGATTTCATACATATTTAAGCAGAAATTATTTAAAAAATCATATAAAATCGACAAGTTGATGTTTGAAGTTGAAATTTGCAAGAATGCCGTAGACTACAATGTGCAAAAAGTCCTGAAAAATTCAAGTGATTCCGTCAACAAACATGGCAGATATTCATGTTTTTCGGATAAGGGCTTGTATACGAAAATCTAGCAATTTGAAGTAAGGGAAGAAGGCGGTTATTTGGTTGGTTACCCACGATCCGGACGTTCCTACGCAGGAAAGAGTGCCCGTGATGAAAGGTGAATTGCGATGCGTATTTGAGAGAATGAGGTGCATTTTAGGATGCAATGGTGTACACCAGGACCGATAAGCACATTGCCTTAGTTATAACGGCTTTCTTCAAACTTTTATTAGGGCTTTCAGCCTCAAGTAGAATTATTAGGTTTTCGCATCGCAGTGCGAAAACCTATTGTTCTTCTTCTGTTTTATTTTTAGGTTTTCGCACCTCGCAGTGCGAAAACCTATTGTTCTTCTTCTGTTTTTTTTTTTTTTTTTTTTTAGGTTTTCGCCTCTGCTGGGCGAAAACCTATTGTTCTTCTTCTGTTGATTTGTTTTTTTTTTTTTTTATTTTTATTATTTTTCCAATTCCACCCATTTTTGTGTCCAGCCTAGCGGCCAGATGAGAAAAGCTACAGCTATGAAATTTTGGGCATGGAGTCATCTTTATCTGAACATGTGCCTAATTGGTCAAACTTTTCACATTTATTTCTGATTTAGCCACTAGGGGACGCAATGCATGTAATCACTGTTTTGCTAATAACTCAAAAATTTGAAACCTGATTTAGATGCGGTTTTTTACATAATGTTCCTTGTTGACAGCCCAATCAAATATGATGGATATCTTATCATTGAGTACGGGAAAAAAATTGTTCTAGGAGAGGTTGAATGTTCGAACCTTGGAAAAAAGTGGAAAAATGAGGGTAGGTCTACGAAAAACCTACCCACTTTTGTTAGAGATCAGATAGAAGAATTCTGTTTGCTGCATACGATTTGCAAGACATATACGCACAAAATATATGGGGTGGCGAATTAAGGAAATGCGTGGTTTGTCCTCTAGAAACGGTCAAACTTCACTAAATTTTAGGAAAATTAAAATTTCAAAAACATGCTTTTGTCGCTCCTGACTTTATTTTCTGTTCATTCTTCATGAAATTTTTACACGATATGTATTGTTATGTTTGAAAGGGCCTCACAATTCAAAAAATAAAAAAAAATTGAAAAGGTCAAGGTCATATTACGATTATTGTGTTTTTATTCGGCCACAAATAGCTCCAAAACTAAAAATATTTCATTGAGAGTATATGAACAAAAGTTTTAGTTCTTCAAGAGCTCTTTCCAGTGATGTTTAGTTTTTGAAGATCGGACTTGATTTGGTTATTATACGGCAGTCCAAAGTTTGATCCTTTTTTGGAATAATTGTAAATCAGGTTTTATGCTTCAAATTCTGATACATAAGAATAAAAAGTTTGACTTGTGCGACTAGTATACTTGATTGAACTATTTGCTGCTTTGCTAGGTACCTAACAGTAAAATTTTAATCAATTTTCTTTCTCATTTTGCCGCTAGGGGGCGCTTTTCTTGAAATCATTCTTTTGCTTATAACTTAAAAAGTTGAAGTCCGATTCGAATGCGGTTTTTTGCATTCTGTTCCCTGTTGATAGCCTAATAACATATGATAGGATTCGAGGGTCCGTGCGGCTGAAAGCTTTTGAGCTACGGAAGGTTGAATGTTCGAACCTTGCAAAAAAAAAAAACAAAAAAAAAACTGTGCAAATGAGGGTAGGTCTACGAAAAACCTATCCGTTTTTGTTAGAGATCAGATAGAAGAATTCTGTTTGCTGCATACGATTTGCAAGACATATACGCACAAAATATATGGGGTGGCGAATTATGGAAATGCGTGGTTTGTCCTCTAGAAAAGGTCAAACTTCACTAAATTTTAGGAAAAATTAAAATTTCAAAAACATGTTTTTGTCGCTCCTGACTTTATTTTCTGTTCATTCTTCATGATATTTTCACACAATATGTATTGTTATGTTTGAAAGGGCCTCACAATAAAAAAAAATAAAAGAAATTTGAAAAGGTCAAGGTCATATTACGATTATTGTGTTTTTATTCGGCCACAAATAGTTCCAAAACTAAAAATATTTCATTGAGAGTATATGAACAAAAGTTTTAGTTCTTCAAGAGCTCTTTCCAGTGATGTTTAGTTTTTGAAGATCGGACTTGATTTGGTTATTATACGGCAGTCCAAATTTTGATCCTTTTTTGGAATAATTGTAAATCAGGTTTTATGCTTCAAATTCTGATACACAAGAATAAAAAGTTTGACTTGTGCGACTAGTATACTTGATTGAACTATTTGCTGCTTTGCTAGGTAGCAAACAGTAAAATTTTAATCAATTTTCTATCTCATTTTGCCGCTAGGGGGCGCTTTTCTTGAAATCATTCTTTTGCTTATAACTCAAAAAGTTGAAGCCTGATCCAAATGCGGTTAATTGAATTATGTTCCTTGTTGATAGCCTAATAAAATATGATAGTTTCTAGGTATGAGTGGCTGAAACTTTTTGAGCTAGTAACGGAAGGTTGAAAGTTCGAATCTCGTAAAAAAAAACTGCAAATGAGGGTAGGTCTACGAAAAACCTATCCATTTTTGTAAGAAATCAGATAGAAGAATTCTGTTTGCTGCAAATGATTTGCAAGACATATACGCACAAAATATATGGGGTGGCGAATTTAAGAAATGCATGGTTTGTCCTCTAGAAAAAGGTCAAACTTCACTAAATTTTAGGAAAAATTAAAATTTCAAAAACATGTATTTTTGTCGCTCCTGACTTTATTTTCTGTTCATTCTTCATGAAATTTTCACACGATATGTATTGTTATGTTTGAAAGGGCCTCACAATTCAAAAAATAAAAAAGAATTGAAAAGGTCAAGGTCATATTACGATTATTGTGTTTTTATTCGGCCACAAATAGCTCCAAAACTAACAATATTTCAGAGAGAGTATATGAACAAAAGTTTTAGTTCTTAAAGAGCTTTTTCCAGTAATGTTTAGTTTTTGAAGATTGGACTTGATTTGGTCATTATACGGCAGTCCAAAGTTTGATCCTTTTTTGGAATAATTGTAAATCAGGTTTTATGCTTCAAATTCTGATACATAAGAATAAAAAGTTTGACTAGTGCGACTAATATACTTGTTTGAACTATTTGCTGTTTTTGCAATTTTGTTTCTAATTTTGCCGCTAGAGGGCGTTTTGCTTAGAATCACTCTTTTGCTTATAACTCAAAATGTTAAAGTCTGATTGAAATGCGGTTTTCAGCATTTTGTTCCTTGTTGACTGCACCACAGAATGTGATGGATTTCAAGGGACAGGGTATGGGAAAATATTTGCGCTAGAAGAGTTTGAATGTTCTAACAGTGCAAAAAAACAAAACAAAAAAAAAAACTGTGCAAATGAGAGTAGGTCTTTAAATACCTTTTCGTTCTGTTTCATATTGAAAATTATGGCTGAGTTGAAATAAAGTGTTCAAGTTGATTAGGTTAAAAGCGAAAACCAAGATACCGCTTGCGGTTCTAGTTTTTATTATTTTTCCAATTCCACCCATTTTTGTGTCCAGCCTAGCGGCCAGATGAAAAAAGCTACAGCTATGAAATTTTGGGCATGGAGTCATCTTTATCTGAACATGTGCCTAAATGGTCAAACTTTTCACTTTTGTTTCTGATTTAGCCACTAGGGGGCGCAATGCATGTAATCACTGTTTTGCTAATAACTCAAAAATTTGAAACCTGATTTAGATGCGGTTTTTTACATAATGTTCCTTGTTGACAGCCCAATCAAATATGATGGAAATCTCATCATCGAGTACGGGAAAAAAATTGTTCTAGGAGAGGTTGAATGTTCGAACCTTGGAAAAAAGTGAAATAATGAGGGTAGGTCTACGAAAAACCTTCTCACTTTTGTTAGAGATCAGATAGAAGAATTCTGTTTGCTGCATACGATTTGCAAGACATATACGCACAAAATATATGGGGTGGCGAATTTAGGAAATGCGTGGTTTGTCCTCTAGAAAAGGTCAAACTTCACTAAATTTTAGGAAAAATTTAAATTTCAAAAACATGTTTTTGTCGCTCCTGACTTTATTTTCTGTTCATTCTTCATGATATTTTCACACAATATGTATTGTTATGTTTGAAAGGGCCTCACAATAAAAAAATCAAAAGAAATTTGAAAAGGTCAAGGTCATTTTACGATTATTGTGTTTTTATTCGGCCACAAATAGCTCCAAAACTAAAAATATTTCATTGAGAGTATATGAACAAAAGTTTTAGTTCTTAAAGAGCTCTTTCAAGTGATGTTTAGTTTTTGAAGATCGGACTTGATTTGATCATTATACAGCAGTCCAAAGTTTGATCCTTTTTTGGAATAATTGTAAATCAGGTTTTATGCTTCAAATTCTGATACACAAGAATAAAAAGTTTGACTTGTGCGACTAGTATACTTGATTGAACTATCTATTCCTTTCCTTGGTACGAAACAGCAAAATTTTAATCAATTTTCTTTCTCATTTTGCCGCTAGGGGGCGCTTTTCTTGAAATCATTCTTTTGCTTATAACTCAAAAAGTTGAAGCCTGATCCAAATGCGGTTAATTGAATTATGTTCCTTGTTGATAGCCTAATAAAATATGATAGTTTCTAGGTATGAGTGGCTGAAACTTTTTGAGCTAGTAACGGAAGGTTGAAAGTTCGAATCTCGTAAAAAAACTGCAAATGAGGGTAGGTCTACGAAAAACCTATCCATTTTTGTTAGAAATCAGATAGAAGAATTCTGTTTGCTGCAAATGATTTGCAAGACATATACGCACAAAATATATGGGGTGGCGAATTCAAGAAATGCATGGTTTGTCCTCTAGAAAAAGGTCAAACTTCACTAAATTTTAAGAAAAATTAAAATTTCAAAAACATGTTTTTTTGTCGCTCCTGACTTTATTTTCTGTTCATTCTTCATGAAATTTTCACAAGTTATGTATTGTTATGTTTGAAAGGGCCTCACAATTAAAAAGTTAAAAAACATTGAAAAGGTCAAGCTCATATTACGATAATTTTGTTTTTATTCGGCCCCAAAGTGCTCCAAATCTAAAAATATTTCATTGAGAGAATATGATTAAAAGTTTTAGTTCTAAATAGTTCTTTCGTATAATGTTTAGTTTTTGAAGATCGGACTTGATCTTTTCATTTTACGGCAATCCAAAGTTTGATCCTTTTTTGGAATAATTGTTATTCAGTATTTATGCTTAAAATTTATAAGAAAAAGAATGTTCGATTAGTGTGACTTATATACTTGTTTGAACTATTTGCTGCATTTCTAGGTACCTAATTGTAAAATTTTTATCATTTTTTTTCTCATTTTGCCGCTAGAGGGCGCTTTGCTTAAAATCACTCTTTTGCCTATAACTCAAAACGTTAAAGTCTAATTGAAATGCGGTTTTCAGCATTTTGTTTTTTGTTGACAGCACCACAGAATGTGATGTGATGTGATGATAGGGTATGGGGAAATATTTGCGCTAGAGGAGTTTGAATGTTCTAACATTCAAAAAAACAAACAAAAAAAACTGTGCAAATGAGAGTAGGTCTTCAAAAAACCTTTGCGTTCTGTTTCATATTAAAAATTGTGGCTGAGTTGAAATAAAGTGTTCAAGCTGATTAGGTTAAAAGCGAAAACCAAGATACCGCTTGCGGTTCTAGTTATTATTATTTTTCTAACCTTTTTTTGTGAACGGCATATCACCATGATAGAAAAAAGTCACATTTCTGATTTTTTTACCACTTTTGTCCTAAGATCTGAATTTGATCCTCACGTTGAGAAATTTTTCATTTTTGTCTTAGTTTTGCCGCTAGGTGGCGTTTTGTAAAAATGACTAAGGGCTAATAACTCTGTTATTTGAGGTCCGATTCAAATGCGGTTTTTTGTATTGTGTTCCTTGTCAGAAACTTAATAAAATATGATACGTTTCAATTATTTGCGTATATAAAACTTTCGTGCTACAGGAGGTTGAAAGTTCAAATCTCGAAAAAAACGATGAAATAAAGGTAGGTCTACGAAAAACGTGCCCATTTTTTTCAGAGATGAGATAGGAGAATTTTGTTTGTTGCATATGATTCGCAAGACACATACGCACAAAATATATGGTGTGGCGATTTTGAGAAATGCATGGTTTGTCAACAGTATGCGGTCAAACTTTACCAATATTTTCGAAAAATCAACATTTTAAAAGCATGACTTTTACGGTTATTTGCAGTTCCTGACTTTTTTTTTTATTCAATCTTCATCATTTTTTCACTGTTAATGCATTTTCATAAAACAAATAAAATAATAGAAAAAAAATCACATATAATATGCAAAGGTCAAGGTCATATACCAATTATTATTATTTATATCGGCATAAAATAGCTCCAAATCTAAAAATATTTTATAGAAAGTATATGAACAAAAGTTTTAGTCTGCGAAGAGATCTTTCCATTGGTGTTTATTTTTTGAAGATCGGACTTCATTTGATCAAATGACCACAGTCCAAAATTTGATCCTTTTATCAAACAATTGTAAATCCGTATGTTTCCGCTTTTTTGCTGCTCCTGACTTTAATTTTTGTTTAATCTTCATCATTATTTCACTGTTTATGCATTTTTATAAAACAAATAAAATCATAGAAAAAAATTCAAGCATAATATGCAAAGGTCAAGGTCATATATCAATTATTATTATTATTATCGGCATAAAATAGCTCCAAATCTAAAACTATTTTATAGAAAGTATATGAACAAAAGTTTTAGTCTGTGAAGAGGTCTTTCCATTGGTGTTTAGTTTTTGAAGATCGGACTTCATTTGATCAAATGACCACAGTCCAAACTTTGATCCTTTTATCAAACAATTGTATATCCGTATGTTTCCTCTTTTTTGCTGCTCCTGACTTTATTTTTTGTTCAATCTTCATCATTATTTCACTGTTTATGCATTTAAATAATACAAATAAACTCATAGAAACGAAAATCAAGCATAATATGCAAAGGTCAAGGTCATATACAAGTTATTGTTATTTTTATCGGCATAAAATAGCTCCAAATCTAAAAATATTTTATAGAAAGTATATGAACAAAAGTTTTAGTCTGTGAAGAGATCTTTCCATTGGTGTTTAGTTTTTGAAGATCGGACTTCATTTGATCAAATGACCACAGTCCAAAGTTTGATCCTCTTATCAAACAATTGTATATCCATATGTTTCCTCTTTTTTGCTGCTCCTGACTTTATTTTTTGTTCAATCTTCATCATTATTTCACTGTTTATGCATTTTTATAAAACAAATAAAATCATAGAAAAAAGCAAGCATAATATGTCAAGGTCATATACCAATTATTGTCATTTTTATTTGCACAAAAAAGCCCCAAATCTAAAACGATCTAATATGATACGTTTCAATTTCTGTTGCTTAAAAAAGTGATTGAATTGCGAAAACCGATGATATCGCAATTCTGATTGCGATTCTAGTTAGGTTTTCGCACCTCGCAGTGCGAAAACCTATTGTTCTTCTTCTGTTTTATTTTTTTTTTTTTTTTTTATTATTTTTCTAACCTTTTTTTGTGAACGGCATATCACCATGATAGAAAAAAGTCACATGTATGAAATTTTAATCAGTTATTACAACGTATTTGAACTTGATCCTAACGTTGAGAAAATTTTCATTTATGTCTTACTTTTCCCGCCAGGGGGCGTTTTGCATGAAATTTATTAATGGCTAATAACTCACTTATTTGAGGTCCGATTCAAATGCGGTTTTTTGCATTCTGTTCCTTGTTGATAGCCAAATAAAATATGATAGGTTTCGAGGGTACGTGTCGCTGAAAGTATTTGAGCTACAGAAGGTTGAAAGTTCGAACCTCGCAAAAAACTGTGCAAATGAGGGTAGGTCTACGAAAAACCTATCCATTTTTGTTAGAGATCAGATAGATGAATTCTGTTTGCTGCAAATGATTTGCAAGACATATACGCACAAAATATATGGGGTGGCGAATTTAAGAAATGTATGGTTTGTCTTCTGGAAACGGTCAAACTTCACTAAATTTTAGGAAAAGTTAAAGTTTCAAAAACATGTTTTTTATCGCTTCTGACTTTATTTTTTGTTAATTCTTCATGATATTTTCACAAGTTATGTATTGTTATGTCTGAAAGGGGATCACAATTAAAAAGTTAAAAAATAAATGAAAAGGTCAAGGTCATATTACGATTATTGTGTTTTTATTCGGCCCCAAATAGCTCCAAAACTAAAAATATTTCTTTGAGAGTATATGAGCAAAAGTTTTAGTTCTTCAAGAGCTCTTTCCAGTGATGTTTAGTTTTTGAAGATCGGACTTGATTTGGTCATTTTACGGCAGTCCAAAGTTTGATCCTTTTTTGGAATAATTGTAAACAGTTTTTATCCTTCAAATTGTGATATATAAGGAATAAATGTTCGATGTGCGACTTCGTACTTATTGAACTATTTGCTGTTGTAGGTACCTAAGGTAAAATTTTAATCAATTTTGTTTCTCATTTTGCCGCTAGGGGGCGCTTAGATTAAAAACACTCTTCTACTTATAACTCAAAAAGTTGAAGTCTGATCCAAATGCGGTTTGTTGCATTGTGTTCCTTGTTGATACTCTAATAAAATATGATAGTTTCCAGTTATGAGTGGCTAAAACTTTTTGAGCTACTAAAGGAAGGTTGAAAGTTCGAACCTCGCAAAAAACTGTGCAGATGAGGGTAGGTCTACGAATAACCTATCCATTTTTGTTTGAGATCAGATAGAAGAATTCTGTTTGCTGCAAATTATTTACAAGACATATACGCACAAAATATATTGGGTGGCGAACTTAATAAATGCATGGTTTGTCCTCTAGAAACGGTCAAACTTCACTAAATTTTAGAATTAATCAAAATTTCAAAAACATGGTTTTTGTCGCTCCTGACTTTATTTTTAGTTCATTCTTCATGATATTTTCACAAGTTATGTATTGTTATGTTTGAAATGACCCCACAATTAAGAAGTTAAAATGAAATTGCAAAGGTCAAGGTCATATTACGATTACTGTGTTTTTATTCGGCTCAAAATAGCTCAAAAACAAAAAATATTTTATTGAAAGTGTATGAACAAAAGTTTTAGTTCTTGAAGAGCCCTTTCCAGTGATGTTTAGTTTTTGAAGAATGAACTTGATTTGGTCATTTTACGGCAGTCCAAATTTTGATTCTCTTTAGAACAATTGTAAATCATGTTTTATACTTCAAATTTTGATATATAAGGAATAGAATGTTTGACTAGTGCGACTTGTATACTTGATTGAACCATTTGCTGCATTGCTAGGTACCTAATAGAAAATATTTACTCAATTTTGTTTCTCGTTTTGCCGCTAGGGGGCGCTTGGCTTGAAATCACTCTTTATAAAAAAATAATTGAAGTCTGATTTTATGCAATTTTTTTTTGCATTCTGTTTCTTGGTGACATCAATTTGAAACAACACTAAAAATCAAAGCGATATTTCATGAAAATGATAGTAATTCAATGTAACATTAGTCTGTAATAGTGTTGAGTTGCATAATATATTGTCGCGTGCTATTTTAAACTGTTGTTTGTCGTTTGCAATTCTTGTTTATCGAGTACAATTGTCGTATGTCGCCATCATAAAGCAACACACACATATAACGTTGCAGTACCCGAAGTCCGTAAAAAAGGTTTTCAAGTTTGCGACTACATAACAGACAGGTAATACTCAAAAGTGTTCTTCTTGGTAAAAAGTCTGCTTAAACATTGCAACAAAAATGTTTGAAAGATCACTGTTAACAGTATTCAACAAGCCATTGAACGAAGAAATATGTTTTTTGAAACATGCGACTCGTGAACTGAAAGGAATTGATTTCGTGAAAACTGATGATATCGCGACTACATAACTGACAGGTAATACTCAACAATATTCTTTTGGGTAAAAAGTCTGCTTAAACATTGCGACAAAAATGTTTGAAAGATCACTGTTAACAGTATCAACAAGCCATTGAACGAAGAAATGTTTTTCGAATCATGCAACTCGTGAACTGAATGGAATTGCTTTCGTGAAAACATTGATATCGCGACTACATAACTGACAGGTAATACTCAAAAATATTCTTTTGGGTAAAAAGTCTGCTAAAACATTGTGACAAAAATGTTTGAAAGATCGCTGTTAATGGTATTCAACAAGCCATTGAATGAAGAAATATGTTTTTTGAATCATGCGACTCGTGAACTGAAAGGAATTGATTTCGTGAAAACTGATGATATCGCGACTACATAACTGACAGGTAATACTCAACAATATTCTTTTGGGTAAAAAGTCTGCTTAAACATTGCGACAAAAATGTTTGAAAGATCGCTGTTAAAGTATCAACAAGCCATTGACCAAAGAAATGTTTTTTGAATCATGCGACTCATGAACTGAATGAAATTGCTTTAATGAAATCCATTGATATCGCGACTACATAACTAACAGGTAATACTCAAAAATCTTCTTTTGGTTAAAAAGTCTGCTTAAACATTGCGACAAAAATGTTTGAAAGATCGCTGTTAACAGTATTCAACAAGCCATTGAACAAAGAAATATGTTTTTCGAATCATGCGACTAGTGAACTGAGGTAAATTGCTTTTGCGAAAACCGATGATATCGCAATAGCGATTCTAGTTTTTATTATTATTTTTCTAACCTTTTTTTGTGAACGGCATATCACCATGATAGAAAAAAGTCACATTTCTGATTTTTTTACCAGTTTTGTCCTAAGATCTGAATTTGATCCTAACGTTGAGAAAATTTTCATTTTTGTCTTAGTTTTGCCGCTAGGTGGCGTTTTGTAAAAATGACTAAGGGCTAATAACTCTGTTATTTGAGGTCCGATTCAAATGTGGTTTTTTGCATTGTGTTCCTTGTCAGAAACTTAATAAAATATAATACGTTTCAATTATTTGCGTATACAAAACTTTCGTGCTACAGGAGGTTGAAAGTTCGAATCTCGAAAAAAACGATGAAATAAAGGTAGGTCTACGAAAAAAGTCCCCATTTTTTTCAGAGATGAGATAGGAGAATTTTGATTGTTGCATATGATTCGCAAGACATATACGCACAAAATATATGGTGTGGCGATTTTGAGAAATGCATGGTTTGTCCACAGTACGCGGTCAAATATAACCAATATTTTCGAAAAATCAACATTTTAAAAGCATCACTTTTACGGTTATTTGCAGCTCCTGACTTTATTTTTTATTCAATCTTCATCATTTTTTCACTGTTAATGCATTTTCATAAAACAAATAAAATCATAGAAAAAAATC
>CM037791.1:5596903-5646903 GCA_021229015.1 Solen grandis | reverse complement strand
ATTAATTATTTGGTGGTATAGGTTTAGAGACAGGAACGATTCAAGAGAATGTTAAAATATTAACATATATATTTTATCTACCCTATATGATTTAATCTCGTGATGATTAGATGATTATTGACCATTTATGTTTGTTGAATTATCTCTCTTTAGTTGGGTCAAACCCAATTGAAAAGAATACATCTTTCCAAAATGTATGTCTTACTCATTTCCTCCAATTTTACACTCACTCAGCCCCTTACCGCGTGGCTTCGAATCCCTGCAGAGTCATTCGGATTTTCATGCGAGGAAGCCTTCCAGCTGGCTTGCGGTAGGTCGATGGTTCGACCCGGATGCCTCCATGCATTCGGGGTCTTCCTCCACCTGTAATTAGCTTTCGAAGCGACGGTAAACTCAAATAGTCAAGTAAAGTCATTTCTTCCAAACACTCAAAAAAATAAATAAAATATCAAGTCACGAATTTTAATTTTTAAATTGTTCATTTTAATATCAAGATCAGCTTTGCATCTCGCAAATAAGACAAATGATCTTGAGAGACGAGATATCCTCAATCTCCACTTTCATCTGAAGTCGGAGTGTGTGGCACTCAGCGAGCACCTCCTGCATTGTTAACCAGGATATAAACTTCCAATTAAAAACAAAAACAGGAACTAAATCTCTTATTATATTAGGAGATGATAGTTATTCAGGCTTATAAAATCATAATTCCACCCCAAATGCATTTTGGAACCCACCTCAAATATAATTAAGAACATTCAAGTAAGTTAATTTACCCCCTTAATTCCAGAATTAAAAAAGGAAAAAGAAAGGATGACTGTTTCATTCCAGGGTCTGCCCAAAACGCAGCCTCACCACGTGCACGGACCCTTACCAAACTCTTAATCATATTCATCATTGGTAAAGTGGAAGAAGGAGCTAGGGTTAATATCTCAGTATCTCTTGAGCATTGTAAGGTAGACTCAACTCCCAGGAGAAGACATTCTTGTTGTGGTGGTGGCCAGCAATGAGATATGTGTGTGTGTGTGTGTGTGTTATATATTTTATTATTTTACTGATACACGCTCTAATTGGCTCATTCAATGTATTCCTTTACAGACGTTCGTTTGCATCATAAGCCCAATATTTAAATAGGAAGGGAATATTGGGGTTGACAGTAAAGAAAAATAAGAAACAATGCGCTATAGGTTCTTTCATTAGTTATGAAGCACATCAGTCCATGTACTGAATTAAAGCACTAAAAAAAGTGAGATACCCATGGTATCGATTCATTTTCAAATAACATTTCTTTTGTTGAGAAGCTGCTATAGACGTCCCCGCGAGTGTTGTATAGGATTTTGCAGCGTATCACTTGCACCGCGGAAACCGTTGTTGACACACGTTTTATCTAGATCCTTTCATTTCTATCTCAAAACCGTATCGGCAGAGATCGTGTTTCCTTAGATGGACTGGGATGTTATGTTTTAACTGAGCTCATTGAAATCCTGTCCATTGTCTCAGTTTTGAAGCACGCGTAATAGGCATATCATGTGTCTGAAACACAGTCCCTGGGTAGGTTTTTACATTCACTGTCGATTTTTGAACGTTTATATCCCGTTACCTGCCGTGGCAACTTATCCATTGAATCGTAATATTTTAAGCGTCTGCAAATGGAATAATTCATTACTAAATACGTATTGCTGAAACTAATCAATGTAGTTGTTGAAATCTAGAGTTACTTATGATCAGCTCATATCATATTGTCTACTTATGCCCATAAAAATAATGTTTTTAGAAGAAAAAAAGACTTGTATTTTCATAATGAATCAAAACATTAAACAGTAATGTCTCGCTTTGATATCACACCAAACATGTGGTATGATACCACACCATGACATCATCCTAATACTGCTGGCCAAATCGTTTTGGGGCAATTCTTATGAGTAATCTAAGCGCGAATAAGGGAAATATATCAGTATCAATTTAGAATATGGCATGTCGAGGACTGAGTTTCCGGCCTCAGACCGGAACCGTGCTCAACTTTAATGTAGCTGCAATTTACCCCAATTATTTTATATATAATCGATATTAAAAAAAAACCAACAACATGAAATATTGATGAATAACTGACGCAGTTTATAGTGAGCTGTTGGTGATGATATGTTGGCTTATTAATATTCTATATTAAGTGCGCGGTCAGTCGAGACCATCCCACCCTGTGTATATTTAGGTTGGGTAATTTACATTGACCATCGCAAGTGATTCATCAGAGTAATAAATAAGCCTCTGTAGATTATGCCTACAGGTTCTATTTGGTAGCTAATGGTAGATGGACAAGAACATCAATATAGATGTACCCTTTCAACAAGAAATTACTTTTTTTAAACCTTTTCTCCCTTCATTATCATGCGGAGTGTTAGACAATTTATCTTGCTTTAAGCTTCATTAACATTAAAATATAAATTCACACAGACGGGGTTTGATTAATGCAAAGGTAGAAAAAAATGTCGTCAAAATTGATATAACGGTTAAATTGCACACAATGCTCATGCGTTTAATCGAGTACAATTTTTAAGAAAGGATACATTTAGTACACTATTGTATACATTTTATATCATGATTTTTTTATATGACGACTTGGAAATACACTTTTACAATTTCAAGGAGACACCAGTGTCCAAGGTGTTACACCTGTTAACACATTATCATGAAGTCCCTCGCCGCTGTAGGATCGAGTCTCGGTCTATTTTTTCGAGCGAGAGAGACTAACAGTTGGCTCTTGGAAAGACGGCATTTCTACCTGGGTGTCCTCTATGCCTGATTTAATGTACAAAACCCCTCGAGACCCAGCTCCATCTAAAGACAGCAATTATGCCTGACAGTTCTCTATGCCTGATATAATGTACACAAACTCTCTGAAACCCACTTCCTATAAAAGACGGCAATTCTACCTTTGTGTTCTCTTTGTCTGATATAATGTACACGAACCCCTCGAGACCCACTTTCATCAAAAGACGGCAATTCTACCTGGGTGTCTGAATAAATATACATTACCCTTCGAGACCCACCTCCATCTAAAGACAGTAGTTCTATCTTGGTTTTCTCTTTGCCTGATATAATATACAAGAACCCCACGAGACCCACCTCTATCTAAAGACGGCAATTCTACCTGGGTGTTTCTTTGCCTGATATAATTTACACGAACCCTACGAGACCCACCTCCATCTAATATAATGTACACGAACCTGTCGAGACCCACCTCCATTTAAAGACGACAATTCTACCTTGGTGTTCTCTATGCCTGATATAATGTACACAAAACCTTGAGACCCAGCTCCATCTAAAGACAGCAATTATGCCTGGGAGTTCTCTATGCCTGATATAATGTACACGAACCTCTCGAGACCCACGGCAATTCTAGCTGTGTTATTATGTCTGATATAATGTTCACGAACCTCTCGAGACCCACCTCCATCTAAATCGCTAAATATACAACAACAAAAACTCATCTCTCTCGATGTGTATTTGAGGAGAACTTAACGTTATGGATTGTGTCAGTAACATGATGACATGTCAATGCTAGGCCTGACCACAAGGGTATACAGCCTGTGAGTGAAGATATGATTTATGGATTGTAAAATCTAGCTTGTACTATATAAGGTAGAGAGAAGGAGAGACCTTCGGGTCCTAGCCCCAGGGATGGGGATAAGGATATGATGCTAGCCTAGGCTGAATAAATACCTGTTGATTCTCCCGTATTTTAGATAATGTCATATACGTTAAATGAAATTGATATTGGAACTTTGACTTATTGTGATTAAGTAATGGAAGATAACGCTCATATCATCTTATTAGGCCCCATACCTTAATTATGTTTTTCTAAATGCTCTAGATAAGCATATCAAATTTGTGGACTCTGTGATTCCGAAAACCAAATACACCCGGTTGATAATTACTAGCCTAAAGAAGAAACGTACTTTATATTTAGAATTTCATGCACGTGGGTTTCTTATTTAAGACAATAGCTCAAGAATGCAAAATTACTGCTATGCACAATAGATGAACTATGTCCCAAGGAACACACCTACAAACATATTGACATCTATCACATCTTTTAGATATCAATATATTGACAGAAATGCAGTTCAATCCATCTCTTTCACTTTAGGTTTCATTTAAAATTGCATCAAACGACCTATTGTAACAGTAATTATTTCTTATTACATTTCTGTTTCATTCTACCTGTACCAAGGTGACGTCACATTGCTCGTCTAGTAGCGTAGCGACACCTGATGGATACAATGCTCCAAATCTGAACCTAGCGGACATGATTGGATATTTAGAAAATTATAGATAAAAGTAAAAAAGAATATTCTAGTTTTTTTTTTCTATAATGTTATGCAAATATCGAAGGGGCGGAGGGAAGCTACAACTCAGTTGTCGTGATTGTTGGCAATATTCAATAAATAATACATGTATTAGAAATATCGGAGTATATCATGCATTTCATTGAACAAAATGATAGTTGTCAAGGAACAAGCAAATGTACTTGTCCTCCTGAGTTTCAGGTGGTCGTCGTGACATTGAAGTGAGCGAGATATTGGCGAATAAAACATAAAAAGCCGATGTTGCGGGAACTTGGTGACAGTCTGCAATCGGTTTCTGCTATGGAATTTAAAAGCAATTTATGGAAAATGTAATTTAAGATGTGTGCAAGGCATTGAAACTGATTAGAAATTCATAATTTATATACGTACAGTGTTTGGATGATGAAACATTATCTTTCAAACTGAACCGGGTGGATTACAGACATGTGGAACAGTGTGTTTCATTGTGTTATTGTTGCTGTTTAAAGTTAATCCCTAGGTGGCGTTAAATGTCAAACATTCATGTACGATTATTCGTGGATTTGAAATTCAGTGTAATATGGATTTTTCTCGAAAGTAATTAACATACAACACGTCGACTGACGAACAAGAAGAAATGTGAACATTTGGATTTGCACCTACTTTTATTTGACAAACTGGTTATTTGTATGACCAAACTTCAGAAATACATTTCTTATGAAACAAACGTGAGTAAAGTGCCGTAGTGATTTGTACTGTTATAGGTACATATTCGATTAGTATACATGTACCAGCATTTAGGGAGGTATACGTTTATGGACACGCAAGACAAGAATATTTGTCCACTTCATTAATGATATAGGTCATGTGATACAACTAATTACTATGCAGAGTGCTAAGTATCATAACGATAAACTGGTGTTGTGATTTTGTTATTTAAAACATAATCCAGTGTCGTTAATATTACATTTAATAATCAAAGATGCATAGATATCGAAGTGGTTAGTTTTATAACAGTAAAATATTTATCAATGAAATTAATTTTCTTAAAACAATGTCTGATATACTATTGCATGTGAGTGACTCCTGAAAACGGTGAAATACCTATTCCTATTCGGCAAGACTTTGGAATTATATCAGTCGAGTGACGTGCAAAAGTCGGAAATCGAAGTGACCTGCACGTGTATGGGACTTCCGGCCCACAAATACAGTCCAGTATTAGTGTTCATTCATTAAGGATTTTGATCCCCGTTGAGGTCTGGTATATTCAAGCCCTTCCCAAGCGCAAAGTACTGGTTCAATAGGGGAAAGTGTAAGGTGTAAAGACGTGTTTCCAATTTATCGTTAAAGAAGTACTTTTAAGTTTTGGATAAGTTATGGTGTAGTCGGTTTTATTGACGTTTCGTTACAACATCAAATGTAACGTGCAGTTACACCATAAAGGTGTGTCAGCTTGTGACGTCAAATATGGGGTGGGTGTGGCTAATGCTCCTGTCCCAGGTAATTTCTAGTGTTCAACAGTGCTGTCCGTGTGGCTTCGTGAACTCAGACGGGTTTGTCGTTCAGAATATGTCCATAGGTAAGAACCCGCGAGTATAAATGTTTGTTATATTGAATTGATGTGCGTGTCTATTACTGCTCTAATATCAAATTGATATCTATATTATATGATAAATGGTATATACTTTGATATTATAATTACTATCTACTGTGTTGTCATAATTGAAATCATACCCGAGCACATTAGAGTATCACCTCATGATATCAAAATGTCTTACTTGCACTATTTCAGTTGTTTAAATCATAAGCTCATCGGCTCTACTCATTTATATAATAATTATGCGCAACATTACTAAATTACAATATAACTAATGATGGTGTGTTCTATAAGCAGATTAATGCAATATAAATAAGTATATTTTATGATCAGTGCCATATTGAGAAACACAGTTATGTGTTCGATGGTTTTATAAAACTAAGTCTTATATTTCCTTATTTAATAATACACCATCCGGGATGTAACAGCTGTATTTAGCTGTATGCAGAAAGGATGGTCTCTTTTTTTTCAATTTATTCAGGAGAATGCTTATAACTTGGGTCTTCGTAATACTGTTTAGACTGACATGCGATCGAAATAAATCAAATATAACTGATCATGGTAAACAGCTTGCGCATTTCTTAGCATTTTGACGTATTTACTCTGTATTAAACCATTTTCCAATAATGCATTTGCGTCTTGTTTGTTTAATGTATTGACATTAAATTCTATAAATGTCCAAGTCTTTGTTTAGAATACACATGGGAATAAATCAATTAAGTCTACCCATCGTGGCATATCATGCCTGCTAAAAGTATTAATGAAATAAGAGCGATATGGTGATTTTGTATACTGCGTTCATTGAATTTAGACAACATAAATCTCTAAAAAAAAAGGTTCCAAGCGGCGTTCTATGCGTTGCGTATTAACGCAATGCGTTTGCGTTGGACCTTGTTGCATTGAGCCTTTTTTCTTTATTCTTTTCTGCGCCGCTTTATGGTGACAAAACATGAATGATAAAACTAATATATCTGTTAAACATATATTGGTCATAATTACTTTATGTGAACATAACAAAATATCCGTAAGTTATTAAATATGTATATATGTATGCGTTGGTACGTGTTATTAAATCGTAAAAGTATCGGTTATGCATCTAGATCTTTTTTGGTTTGTTTGTTTGTTTTTTGTGTTTTTTTTTAATTTAGAAATATTGTCAAATCATTTAAGCTAGATTTCAACCTATGTTTTATATTCACAATGTCCCCCTAACGTTTAATCATTAAGTGTTTATCCATTAAAACATGGCCTGATCTCGTATAATATCGCCACAACCTTCAATACACGGACATTGTTGGGCCGGTCTTTTTATTACAATTCCAAATAGTATATTCTAAAATTTGAATAAGCAAAGAAGCAATTACAAACATTCTTTGGCCGACTGAAATTTGCTAAGGAAAAGCCAGAATAAAAGATCATTATGGTTGGCATATTTTAACATTGAACAATTACATGGTGCCACCAAAATTATTGCTGTCCTGTAATACATATTGAAAAAAAAAACAACTAGAAAAAGATAACGTCGTCTGCCAACTGAAGTAATGAACGATCCTATTCGTGAAGAAAAATAAGCATAATTCGTTTACACTAGAATTTATAGATCTGGATTGTTACTCTACTTTTTTCTCATAAATATCATCACATGTCATAATTATAATGTTTTGACGACATTTTAACTATGAACTTACACAAAATAGCACAGGCAATGATAAACAATGCCTTTTTAAACTGTTTAACATGAAACATTGTTTATTTGAAAATGAAACCTTTTAACGAGAGACATTTCTTGATGTGTACGAAGAAACCAATTATTTTCAGAAAGCCTTTGAAATACGCAATACTGCTTTTTTACTTTATTCCAAGTATACGGGCACGTTTTTGAGAGCAAGCTAAACTAAACATAGCTTACACAAATCAGAAGATATTTAAAAGATGTTAAACGTTTCCTTCAATATTCCAAATACGATAAAAATATTGTTTTGAAGAACTGTAATGTATATGCTTCATTAAGTATTAAGTATTTGTTTGACCGTCTTTCCTTTAGAATATAATTTGAAGAAGAAGGCGAGAAATGTTCAATATAGTATGTGAGCAGTGGCATTTTTGTTTTTTTGTTTCCGGTTCATCATATAACATTTGAATATAATACTTTTTTAATATCTGACTTATCCTGACGCAAATCATTTTAATTTCAAACATTTACTATTTCGTGTTAATCTAGAGAAATGATATTTTTGTGTCATTTTCCGAAGACTATGAAAAACGATAAGACAAACTCATTGCTTTGATATTATACTCTACACTGTGTTTAAATCTTGTAAAAAGTTTCTCATTAGTCTTTAGTGTAAAATTTGAATATAAGTTCCATATATATATATATATATATATATTTAAAATGTTGACCATTAGGAGAGGGTCATACCTTAAGCTTCCCCCCACCCCCTTGTAGCCTCTCTATTATTGGATAGTTTAAGCCACGGTCCTTCAAGTCGGATACTTCAAGAATTATACCCCCATTGCACGCAGCCAGGTTTAAGTAATTAGTAAGAGGGGAGTTTAAAGGCATATTCGTTTGTCTGTAGTATTCTACGTCTCATCAACAGTATTTCAGTCATTTGGAGACTTTATCTACTTGAGACAAAATAGTGCAGCCACACTGCTGTTAATGCTCATAATGACAACAAGTGACATGATACCACAACCAGTCACATTATCATCACAACCAACCACAAGTCCTAGAACAATCCTGTATATACACTGAGCACAAAGCAGGGAGCAACCAGTACCACTTTCGTAAGTCGCGAATTGTGATCGAACTCACGATGCTCCCGGGAGTATTCATTTAAAGGTATAAATCTAAGGGGTTAAACTATAGAATTTCATGTTTTAGTTGTATAGCACATGGTTTATGCATGAACAAGTTGAGAAAACAATGGAGTTTTATCGATTGAACGTGAGACGAGAATAAAATAATTCCTGACAGCTATATCATTCCTGTTTTTATGTTTGTTGATCCAAATGATTTGTATTTAACATTAATTGAAACACGCTTCCTTAAGTACCTTTCTTAAAAATGTTTATCTTATACTTTTTCTTTTATTTTTTATTGAAAATATAAAAACGTGACTTGTATTTGTTTTTGAAAATTATTATTTTACTTGTTTTTATTTTCATTAATATTTTTTTATTTCTATTATCAGTTCTATTATTTTTATTTCACGTCTATGGCGAGATGTTACACTGAGGCAGACCCGTAAACAGTTGAATTTGTATTGACAGTGACTTCTGTAAAGCGGTCAACTGCATTTAATGGCCAGTTTTAATATCTACAAATTAGCATTTTGTTGCTTTTAAACTTTCTTTAGCGATCACCTCTGTTAAGCGGCCATTTTTTATCTTGTTCCATCGATTGACCGCTTTAGACAAATTTGACTGTATATGTCTTATATGAATTGTCTCCAAAACGAATTAAATCAAAGCGCTGATAGCGTTGATAGAACAGGGTTTTTAATATGATGATGTAAATTTAATATTTCCAAGCGATCCAATAAACCCAATGTTATAAACCCACTTTTACCTTGCTTGAACACGGTCGTCATTTGTCTCAATGGATTGCTAACAATAAACGTATCGCCACTTTTACTCTCCCCATTTCTCTTGCCTACAGCTTATACGATTATATGAATATGTAATCTAAAACAACAAACTATCTGTCAGAGATTTTAATTAAATGTAACTTAGTGTTTTATATATACACACACATGTACTTAAATTAATGATTTTCATTATGACAAAAATTTATGTCTAATATTGCAAAAGAAATTAAAAAAGTAAAAAAAAAGTTAATCCGCTGGGACTCGAACCTGCAACCTTTGCCATGCCGATCAGACTCCCTATCCACTGTATATTTCGCGTCATTGTGACGTCATCATTTTTTAAATTATTTTTTTTATATTTATTTAATTTTTTTTTTTTTTTTTTTTAAAGGTACCCGCACGATTTTAGTTTTTTTTTTTTAATTCCAAACTACGTAAAAAAAAAAATTGGTCTGGAGAAAAATTATAAATATAAATGTCTCGATATAGTCTTGAATTGTTGTCTGATTAAAAATGTGTGCTACCTTAGAACAGCGTTGCAAGCAATCCTGTTCAAATACTGCAGATGAGATGTTCAAATTTAAAAATAAATTATCTCACACTAAGTGCCCGGACATGGTAAGCTAGCCATGCTATGCAACAAAAAGTGTATGTTGCCGAGGTTCGAACCTACGACTTGCCGGTATCGTGCCGAAAGTCAATAAGCAATGAGGCAGCTCTGTATATGTCTCATGTGAACAAAGTCTCCGAATAACGGAAAAACTGTCGATGGTAGGTTTAACAGTTAAACTCACCAGTGGAGAATATCCCTTGCCCCTCTTTTGCCAAGTATACATGATTATCTGTTTCACGGGTATATATTTCAGGATACTCTCGTCAACCATGTTCATGAGAATACACTCGTTATAACATGCTCATTGAAAGAAATGTAAAATTAATTAATTTAATTAATTATCTCTTACTACGCGTGGTTTCCTTGATCATCAAGTAATTGATTAATATTCATAAAAACGAAGCAATATCATTGTATATACGGAGATAATAGCCGAATATATAGCGTTGGTTCCGAGGATGGTTATTCCAGAGTGCCTTCGTGTTACATTAATTTGACGCGTTGTATGCCAGTCCTTTTCGACCAAACACTTTTGAGAATTTGTTCTGTTTCTTTGGTAAGAGAAAAGAAAATAGTTTGTCCATGCTAAAAAGATACCTCTATCCCGGCTCCAAAGCCATATTATGAGCCAAAACTAACATTTTTTGATGCGATACGCGGATGTTATACGCTATACTTGGATAACCATATCATTTTATTATCCATTGTAATTGCGTGTATTTCTAAAATGAAAACAGTTTAATACATTAAATGTGTATAATTCATACTCAACAATTTTTGTCTGAAAAGGCCATTATATATCAATAATTATTGGTAATGAATTAACGCACTCATTAATAATCTTACACTGGGTTTCATATTATTTCCTCACGTTAGCAGAATAAGGAATAGACATTTGTCTGTATGTAATTTTATATGCATAAATGTGCATATGTAAGACATGTTGTGTGTATATATGTATGTATATATACTTTGATATTTCTTGAAAATTTTAAATTTTTTAGTCATAATTAATGGTGGAAAACCCCGAAAATATTCTATTAATATTATTTAGTTTGAAATAAATATACAATAGAGCTACCGACCAATCACAAACCAGTTGAATTTGAATGATCAGCATCACTAGATGTCATAGGAATTATTGAGATGTAGTATGCAATGAAGTATACAGAAATGACTATTCCTCTCTACTTTTTACCTAATTAATATGCATACCTATGTATACATGTATAGACCAGTGTGTGTGTGTGCTGTCCATGTATATGTAAATACCCTCATTAATTTGCATATCTCAGGACGATTGTGAAAAGTTCAAAACAAGAATTTATACCATTTTTAAATTGATGGACACTAAGTAGATATGAAGTAATAAAGGTATGTGAAATTCTAGGCCTTAACATCTAATAGTAATGGGATACCTCCTTACTGTTGCGCTCAGTTATGTACCTCACTTGGTGATATAGACAAACCTGTGTGTGTGTGTGTGTGTGTGTGTTTTCTAACAGATAGATATTTCTAAATTAGAAATAAGGGTCACCATGCTAGTTTTAGATATTCGCTTATGCTAATACATCACTATTTGCTTAAAATGTTGAAAAATAAACGCGTTAGAAAACTGAAAGATTATTCTAAATACTTATTAACATATCAAAAAAACATTTTCAAAATATTTTATCATAATTTGTAACTTATAATGTGTTTTATAAGTGATAGGTGAAAATACTGTCAAACATGCATGGAAGACACACTACAAGCAAAAATTACCATTGTGTCTTGACTAAAATATATACAAAAATAAATGCCCAAAAGTTATGAAATTATATATATATATATATATATATATAATTTTCTCGATTAAAAAAATCAGCGGATGGCCTTTATTTTTTTTCAGATTCAAGACTCTAATATAAAGGCTTTCTGAAAATGTAAAAAAAAATGTATACCTCACCACACTGTCTTTTTATTGAAATTTAAGCAAAATTTGCACTAAAAACACGAAAATGTGTTTTTTGGACCCTCAGCATTTGGCAAATGTATTTCTAATCATGTTTTAATTCAAGAATCTTGAAAATTTAAAGTTTTCTTTAACATTCTACTTAAAATAAATGAGAAATTAATAAAAAAATAGTGGTAACCCGCTGAAACTTTTCTCAGTCAACGTTGACTTTTTTCATTGAATATGACATTGCATTCTGTTAATTTGAACACGGTTATAATTCTGTCATTAACAGATATGCAAATATTTCATTAATGGCATATCACAATCATGTAAAATATGGAGTACGAATTAGGTTATAACTATACATTTATATTCTGGATGACGCACTTTCATTTGAAATACATCATTAAATATGCTGAAATATTCGCTGTGAATGTGTATCAGCGAGCTGTCACATTATGTCATAACAATAAAAAAAAAGCTTCAACGACATCCTAATTGAGTCAATAAATTCTACAGAAGTTTTGATAAAAGATCATATGTTGTCTGTCATTGATTTTTTTTAAAGCTGTCAGTCAACCATCTCTCACATCAGTGAAGTGTTCATCTATTTGAACGTTTGGAAAACGAAATAAATAACTATACAAACGTCTACTGGAGAAGCATCGCATCGGAGTATTGATCTTATCTTCTAAGCGTTTAGGTTCTAACTCCTGTTATTTAAATGATTAAGGTAATCTATCCAAGCATCCAGGTATCCGGTATGTTGCTTTGACCGAAAAACTGCGGTATTAAAAAAATCAACAACCTTATACATAATAAGAAGGTTGGTAACTTTTTCGAATTAAATCGTACATCATGTCGTTCCAGTTCCCGTAACTCTTTAATTATTAATATATTTTCATTAAGTTGGAATTATTGGAAGGGATGAATGAAAACATACAAGGACAAAAAAAAAAAACAAAACAACAACAACAACACCCTTTCCTGAGGAGTCGCCCTAAAATTGTTCGCGAAATCAAAAACACGTTTGGTCGGAAGAGATTTGACCGACAGAATCTCGCCAATTTCTCCGTTGTAAAACTATAGAAAAACTAAAGCCACGATATTTGTGTTGAATTGTATGGGCAGATAGTTATGAAAGAAAAAAATAAACTTAAAATAAACACTTGTACTGACTTGGAATCCATTGTTTTAAAAAGATTTTGTGACTAAATCGAAAACAAAACTACATCAGCAATGTTAACGAGATGTTCGATAGTAACTGTAGAGAATCCGCAGATTAAACGTAGCTTATCATCGGTCAAGGTCAATTCGGATTATATTTTAAAAGGCAGAAAAAAGGTTGAATAAGATAAAAAAAGGAAATAACAAGAATTCATTTTAGGTTTATTTGCTGCTTGTATCTGTACCTGTCCATACAATTCAACAATTATATTGTGGCTTAAGGTTTTCTTTAGTTTTAAACGGGAGAGATTGGCGAGACTCCGTCGGTCAGATCTCTTCCGACCAAACATGTTTTCGACTTCGCGAACTGTTGTAGCACAATTCCTTTGGCAAGGGAGTGTTTTAGTTCATCCCTTTCACGCAAAATAAGACCAATTTTATGAAAATCCACAAATTTTCAAAGGAGTTATGGCAACTGAAACGACATGATGTGCGTTTCCAATGGAAGAAGTTACCTACCTTCTTATTTTATATAAGGTTATTGGTTTTTTTTAATTAGCAGCATCGTACCGGTTACCTTTGAACCTTTCAACCACTAAATTGTAATCATGGTACGTAAAGCGGTCGTGTGAATTTTATTGAGCATAACTCAAAATCATTGGATGCTTGCCTTTTAAGCATTTGAAGGACCACGGTGATATTTTAATGAGAGATTAATTACCTCAAGGGGATGGCAAATAATCATTATACAAATGATTATTTATTTGTTGTTAACATAAACGCATAAGCATTTCTAAATGATGAATTTATTATATTTTATTGACTTAATTTATCAGATTTAAATGCTACAATTACTACAACATTACCCCCCCCCCTCTCTCTCTCTCCGTTGTGTTTTACTGTTGTGTTGTTAAGATTATGTTTGTATGTTTGATTGTTGCTTTTTATTTTTGAAATCAATGAGCTACACACGTTTTGTCGTCATATTAAAGAAGCAAGACTATGCATCTATATACATTATTTGTCATCACCGAATTATTGATTACAAATATTACACATTTGATAAAGTACCAATTAGCTGTAATAAAATTTGACTGTTTTGAAAAAAGAAAACCCCTAAAAAAAATCAAACATATTATTCTATATTGGTGTCAAATTCAGGGGTTTCGAATCAGTAGACTTAAAAAAAAATAGAAATGTAAATTTAGGCTGAACAAAATCGACTCCAATATACATGATATACGGAGATATTGGAATTGCGTTATTAATGAATTCGAATGTTCAATTTTTAATCTGAGTAATGAACGATATAAATAATTAAAATGCTAAAATACTTCTAGAATTTATTCGTTACTTCTTAGTATGTATCACTGATAAGGCTTAATAACTTTCATAATTGAACTCAGAGGCGTTTTGTTGAAACTGGTAGATGGAACACTATCTTAATAAAAGATAGAAAATGTGGTTTTGAATATACTGATATAGGAGACAAATGCCACGAAGTATTGTCATGTGCTCTTTTTGGTGATATTAGAAAAAAAGTCATTTTAAAAGGAAGACAATATGCTGCTCGCTTTTTTTGAGATTTAGACTAGCTGCCAATTTATATTTAATAGGTCTTTCGAGCCTCCTGTGTTTCTTATTTGTTATTTGTTCCTTCTCCGAATTCATGTTACCTTTGGGATACACGCATATGACGTGCATAGAACAGATAATATCGACCGTCTACCACATGCAACATGTCCGAAATGTTACGAAAAACACAAAAGAGAGTAAAATAATGGCTTGCGGCTGTGGTCGCAAAACAAAAAAAAGATATAACTATACACATCCAAATGTTCAAAAACATGTTGAGTAACTCTCATGGGGAATATATGCTGCAAATTTACTAATTAGAAGATATATATATATATATATATATATATATATATATATATATATATATATATATATTTCTGCCGGATTGAAATATATGTTTTACATGCTATATGTGTTCATCATCTATTATTATTAAAATGATTTAAATGTAAAGCGTTTTGTTAATTATCAAAGGCAATTTGTTTTACAAACGTACCTAAAAGAATTAATATCGTTAATTACATACATATGTGTAACGAGTAAGTAATATTCTCTCGTGTATTTTGCATGCACTTTAATTGTTTATGCTTTTGTCCATCATAATAGTTTTGGTATTTAGCATGTTGTATTGAAATAAAGATTTAATTTATTCAATTTTACCCAGGTGTCATCCAGAATGGTTTTAAGGACGTAGAGGTTGAGCACGTCTCCATCCCGCCATGCAACGTCACGTGGTACTGGCATTCCGTGAACCTCAAGGAAGTTTTCCAGGTGTTCCGAGCAGGTACAGGTCTAGATAGTGAAACATCCATTTAGTGATTAAAAATAAATATTCGTCATTTGCACGTACAACGTAATGACCTACTCGAGGGACTGGAATAGTATGCAGCTATTTCATATTTCCATAAAATCAATAATCTTAATACGAACCAACCTGATATTAATGGATAAGTAGCAATTTATTTTATGGTGTTACAATAACTCATTGATGTATCTGAGGTTGAGAAGTCCGATACAAAATTTTGAAGAAAGCCTTATAAAAAAATTGCTCGAATTGTGGCCAAAAACTCTTTCTTACAGAAAAACATATTTTTTATGTCAATACCATGTGCTTTTCCAACACAGATGAAAAATATGACAAAATTCGGCCGAAATATCGTTGTTCAACATAAATTTGCAGCCGTAAATATGCTGATCCGCCCTCTATAAAACTCAAGATTTTCGAACTGTTATGTAAAACGTGCAAAAGCAACATGTTATTCATATTGAACTTTATACTTTGTTTTACAGCCTCATCGTCTCCATATTGATACGTCATTATTTTCATTATTTTTGTTATTTTGACCAATTATAGATCAAGGCCTTATGCAAAGAACATGTGCAGGGATAGAGGTGATAAATGCATGATGAGACATAGTTCAATATATTTTTTATATTGCATGCAAACAGTTTCCATGACAGTTCGAACAGTTTTAGAGAGGTCGTACGGTTTGGCGTACATCCGGTTTAAAAGTTATGCCAGAGAATGGGATTTTGGATAAGCCCTGTCATAACACAATGTCAATAAAGCATACGAGAAAAAGTATATTTTTCTTCTGTTGAAAAATATATCGACTACACGATTGTACAATTTTCTTGAGTATATCTGGAATATATGTGTGTTTAATGCTCTGTAAATGAGACATGGGCGAATTTTGGTTAGCGTCAGTATATACACTTTTCTATGGTTATTTGAATGATAGACGCTGTTACACCGGACTTAAAGCTATCGATCCCAAATATTTTATTTCACATTTCTAACACTAGAAAATTACTGAAACGTGTATATTTACTTACCAAACAATGTAATGAGCCCCTATGCGAATGAAGGAAATTTTATACATTTGCTGAATTAGTTATTAGTTCTTATAGTCCCGGGCTTTATACTGCATCGTCGTCATTAAGTAACTGATTTGAAACTGGGGCCATTTCTTTATCACTCAGGACAGCTAAACAAAGAAACAGTGTTGAAATTTATTTCTATAATTTGTTTTGGTATTTAAGTATTTGAGGTTCACGTACCAATGTAAAATTACGTGATTTTAGGTATTTGCTTCACTTAATGATTATTGAATTCTAAACATCGTAGTAAAAGTTTATAACTTCTTCATATTCAACAAAGAAATTCTACTAATTTTGAGGCATGTCCCACAATTTTACTTACAAAAAGTTACAGACAGTACGCTTTCAAAGAGCAGAATGTTTATTCATATTGCTAAAATACATTCAATTCTGAATAAGTAAATAAACAACATGTAAGTCCTGTTTCTTTATTGTATATAGAAATGCTTTGCCAAGATATGGTATATTATTTACACATTTCATGATAAAAATGAATTTTTGTATTGTTTTCCCATTTCGTTTTTCTGCGGAAAAGCTGGACATAAGAGTTCAGACGGAAAAGTTATTGGCATTGTAACTATATATCACTAGACAAACACGTACCAACTATCAACAACGCATAAATGTGCGATGCATGAAAATATACATGAAAAAAAAAAAACAAAACAACTCTTATTAACATTTAAAAGAAAAATCATGTTTCCATTGATTGAGGAAGAAATAAAATTTCCCAAAAGCTTATCATGTCTTCTTTTTCATGCTTAGGCGAAACATATTGGCTTATTTATGCAGAATTTCGATCATTTGTTAGGAGTAACTAGTAAAAAGAAACTAGTAATGCACGTTTTCGGCAGGTTAGCGAGAGTTATGACCCCTTTATGTATGTACATATGATGTACAGATTATGAGATCTGTCTGGGCTTTAGCTTAAAACTTGCTGACTGGATTAAGAAGATAAGTAAGTAAATAAGTAGAAGTGATTAAGTTAGAAATAATCAGCACGAAGTCTTCTTGAGCATATCTTCGACACGTTACGCACGGCCAATTTTTGCTGCGTTATGGCCCCTTTATTTATTATATACATATCGATGTTTTGTTCATATGATTTCACCCAAAACTCATGCTGGATTTTTAACTGAAGTATTCACTATGAAGCCTAGTTTTACATGTTTCTTTCGGTTGCACTAATCTACATATTTTTGAGGATACATTAAACATTTGTGTGTGTGTGTGGTGGGGTGGGGGGAGGGGGTGCTGACCGAAATTCCAAACATCTGGCAGGTTTACCCCTGCAGGCGAAGCATTAAATATCAATCAAACCACCGGCGGGACATGTGTGTTGCAATTTGTAACGTCATCAATGTCTGCATCATTGAATTTTTCAATATTGCACGAAATTCTGATCCTTTTCTATGCTATTCCCTGGTGGGTTTTGTATTTCAATGTGTTCCGCTATATCATCATTGGTTATAATTGAGAACCGCAATAACATCTCTAAATTAATGAAAATGGTGTTTTCTCATCAGGCTAGGCATGTTTTGCTATTGCATGCACGCAATAACTAATGTGGTTCATCATTTTGTGATTTCATCAGTTATGTCATGGTTTACACTTACATAAATGCCATTGTATTTCCTTGACATTAAATTTTGCTAAGTTAATGACATTTTCGTCAGTATCTATATGTGGATTTATATTTTAAAATTGCGGGTTCTGCAAAAGAGGGCGTTTTTGTAGGAGGTGGGGGTTTATGATTCGCCACAAAAATTGTAATTAGTTCGGAAGTAATTAATAAAACGCGATAGTTTGATAATAGATCTTGGTCACCATTCTGACGTCATCAGCAATTGTTTCCGACAATCATTCAGAAGATTCCGGTGACGAGAGGAGTAGCAATTTGAGTCACCTTAGATTGACTCTACTGACTACAAATGTAGATTTCTAAATAAACATTTAAATAAATATGGAATTATTGATAAAACTAATTCTTAATTGAATTATTCGGGGCAATTAAACCCTTATGTTGCATTTGGTCTCGTGGAACTTGCCAATAAAAGATTTTGATCATTAAAATTTTGCATAGTTGTAAGTGAATCAATAGCTCAATAATCAAGTGCAAGATATAATTGATATTGGATAATTGGATACGGTCGTAAAGAGTTAATTGGAACATAAGGTATTCATTAGGTTATGGTCTTTGAGATCTGTAACATGTCACTATGAAACACAGGTGATTGCTAAATAAAGTCAAAATGAAGGCATGTACATGTATATGAAAATTGGAGTTTGTGAATACTAAAGCTGACCGCTACAAACAAGATAACCGCT
Source organism: Solen grandis (assembly GCA_021229015.1). Classification (NCBI taxonomy): domain Eukaryota; kingdom Metazoa; phylum Mollusca; class Bivalvia; order Adapedonta; family Solenidae; genus Solen; species Solen grandis. The sequence continues at coordinate 5,627,882 of CM037791.1, read as the reverse complement.
AAATAGCGGTGACAGTTTATATACAGGTTCCATACTAGATGTAAATTTGTTTTTTGTTGATCATCGTATGAAGTGCAACAGTCACGTGATACAAAGGGACCAATTGGCAAGACAAGGTATTAAGTCAGAGTTCGCAGTTTGCAGGCAATGGAAGATTATGGAACATAAGTTATTGAATGGGGGGTTAAATATGCACTGCACATGATTATTTAGATACTTGTGCTTGTCACAACAATTAAACATAGAAAAACTTACAAAACCTGGCTATTTTCTTCTTTATTTACACAGATCATTTTGATGTATTTACTGGCCATGTGTCTTACGCTATGTAAGATATTGTTTGTTGTGATTATTTTTTATTATTATTTTAATAAATAGTGACTTTTGGTCCAAATATAGTTGGGAATGAAACTAACTATGTCATGTACGGTTCACAGTTCAACTCCTGGATAACTCGCCAGTGGACTTCATTGTACTGTTTGATGACAGCCAGCTGTATGCAGTTGATAAGGCCATACTGAACACAAACAAGCCTCTTGTCCTATGGGGAAAGAGACCTCCCTACAGCCTCAAGGTAGGAAATAACAGAATTCTTACTACTGTAAAACCATTATTTTTCGTTGACATTAAATCCGTTGATTATAATACTTAAAAGACTTTAGTGGGTTTCATTCGTGGGTTTATATCCATGGATGCAAAATCAGCAAAACTTAGTCCACGCACGAAAATTGATGATTTTACCGTATACTCAGATGCACATGAAAGCTTCGTTGATTTGAACATGTTATTTCTTGCAGAACTATATACTATTTGGTTTGTTGTATTAGAATATTATTTTGACAGTAATCATGAACATAACACATCAATATTATAAATTTCAGCTAACGAAAACGAAGTGTGCATCATTCAATTGCAATTATTATATAAAGATATTTTATATATTTATTTGAATTAACTAATTTCGCAATAATTACTTGATGGTAATGGTAGTGTTCATCAACATTTTCAACAACAACAACAAAAACAACATCATCGTCAACATTATCATTTGTTACTTTGACTATGAAATACGTTATGGTATTTCTAGATATTTAAATCTAACTGATGTTTCAGATTTTAAATGAATCTACAATGTATCTGAAGCATATTTCAGCATGTATGTATGTCATATAATTCCAGAAATACAGTCTTGAAGAAGCCAATACCAATACGTACACCGACATGTGTGATGTTGTCCCTTCCCCGGGGGGCTCAAGTGAGCCCGACTGTTTCGAGAACCTGGAGACAATCATTCAAATACACAACGCCTCCATCAACGACAAAGTGAGTCATATTGTTTATGTGTGTGACATCCCATCAGCAAAATTTAACACAATCATGTTGATGGTGCTTTTTCTGATATCGGACCAACCAGGCAAGGAACTACCTTTATATTCTCGTATCTGTGACTTTAACGTTTTTGAATGGTTTCTGTATTGGTATTTTGTAATGTGTGATACCTTTTTAGTAGATGTGCTATTACTTTATTATGCAGGTTGAGCTGATACCTTCACACATAACTGCATCATTGGTAACAACCGCTCTGAAGTGGAAATACATTGTCATCTTTCATGAAACCCACACAGGTCAGTCAATTGCTTTGCACTTCGATGACAGCTTTGTGTAACATACATTATTTCAATACCTTGCGGGGATCGCACTTTAAAATCAAGTCCTGCCATCTTGCAATACCACGCCACAGATAAATGACATGATACTACCAGTCTTTTTATCTTGACACACTGTGGTCAGCTAGTACCGGAATGATACCGAGAGTCAAACTATTGTCATTTTATATATGTATACACACTCAAATCGCTATAATCCGAGGAATAATTTTCCGAATGCCATGCTTAATCCGATATACAGTCAACCCTCGATATATTGGCATTCGATACAATGACATACTCGGGTTCCGGAACTAAAAGTCATGTGACGGATTTATTATTCTCTTAACGACAAATTTGGCTTCCGGTATCGGCAGCAATTTCTCGATACATCGGCGAAATCGAGCTTTACAAATACTGCCGGTGTATCAAGGGTTGACTGTATATTCCTTGCCCCGACAGAGGCTCATTACTTTTCATGAAACATTAAATCAAAGTGCTGATAGCGCTGAAGAGAAAAAGGTTGGTATCGCATTTCTTTTGTTTATCAAATCCATTTCGATTAACGAGGATCAAATTTTCAATGCCAATGAACTCAATGTTATAAACTCCCAATAAAAGCTTACGTGAACACGGTCGTTGGTAACAATAAGCACATCGACACTCTTGCTTTCCCTTTTTCTATAATATAAAAATGTGCCTAATATAGGAAAATTGATGGCATTCAATATTAAAAAATTATAAATATTTAATATTGCAAAAATATTCAAAAAGGGTTTAAAAATATTCTCCGGCTATGATAGAACCAGCAAAATCAGCAACCCTCTCTGGCAACTTTTGTTTGTCAAAAATTCACTCTATCTTTCCCACTGGACCAATGAAACAGCAGTTTATTGAATTTCGATTCATTCGCTTATTTATTTACTTTTTTTTATAACAGTTTGTTAAAAAAACAACAACAAAAAAACATTATTATTATGTTTATTCAGTTTCGATTCCATGATCTAATCCTATTGAAATAAACAATAAAATTATCACCACTTAGTAATAAACCAGAAAACAAAATTTGGAATTTTATCTAGGAGGGAAATCTAAATGTAGATATTAAAATATAGCCTCGATGCAAAAATATGTGCTATCATAGAACAACGTTGCAAGCAGCCTTTTTGAATACGATATTATTCTCACGGTTGCCCGAGCGTTGTGGTATTCAACAACGATCTTATATTTCCCCTAAGCTGGCGAAAAAAACAACAGCAAAAAACATACACACACAGCATACTGATATATTTTGAGACAGAGCCTTTATCTTGATGACAGTTCCTGTAATTATCCAGAAGAAACACCGATTAGCAGGTGTATCATGACAATAGGACTTTTATAATATCCACCGGGCACTGATGGAATCTTCTGGCTACAAAACAATTAAATGGTTTGTTCTGATAACAAATTTCAATCACTCATTTAACATACTAATGAACAAAACGACAAGATGCATTATTGTCATCAATGAGTTCAACATTACTTTCATATGGTGACGAGCTATCGTGTTTTCCGTTTTGGATTCACATTGAAACAGGACGTTTTGTTGAAGAGAACCAGAACGCAAGAGTACGTCGCTTGGGTTACAGTAACCAGGTTGAGAGTAAAATTCGTGATATTTGATCAAATGTCAGAAATGTTGCTGAAATATTGACGATACTCATTTTAAGTTTTCTTTGCAAAATATTTTTTTTCATCTTTGCTTGTTTTATTATTCAGGCTTATTTTCAAGAAAAAAAATACAATCCTTATAGATTTTCCAAAAAGCTGTCCTATCAGGGACTCATGTTTTATAACACCATGTTGTAGGTAAAATTCTACACAGTCTGCACGACAAAGAAAATATTGTTACCTATACCATTTACAGCTTAGTAAATTAATTGTCATCCAGTCATAAATGTGGTGTATTAATATTCATGGGTTTAAAGGTAATATTAGTGCTGTGTTGATACAGATGTGTCAATTGTGCATGTTAGTGTTGAATATAAATTTGCTGCAATACTACCATCCGCGTATCAACTTAATTGGTTTTATACGTTAACATTATTCTTTGCATTACAATATGCATGCCATACAAATATAATTGTGCCTTCCCCGGAGCCGAGTGGTTAGAGCGTCCGCGTCGGTGCAGGAGTCGTGGGTTCGATCCTCGAAGTCGTAAAACAATAGTACTGTTATAGCTCCCTTTGCTTGGCGCTAAGCATATAAGGGTAGTTGCAGGTCTGGTTGGCCCGGTGTCAGGATAATGTGACTTTTTGTGGTCTCATGCCACAAGTCTACGGCGTGATACCGCAGTGTGGCAGCACTATATCTGTTTCAAATAGACATCGTCTCCAAAGTGACTGAAATACTGTTGATTGGACGTTAAACCCAAGAAACAAATAACAAGCAATAATTGTATATATGTTCGTGATCTAGTTTTATTATTATTGTTTATTTTGCAAAGTAACGGAAGGAAATATCCATTTGTTTACCTGAAACAGATCTGGTTTGGGGACTTTATAGGATAAGTAGCAGCAGACCTGTGCCACAACTAATCATATATTTCATTTTTTATATCAATTGGAACTCAGAATTCTGATGTTAAACATATACAAATAAATTTAATATCATATATTATTCTTTAATACATTTCAGGATCCAAGTTTAACATTTAAAACATATTCAACATTATATTACATATTTTTTTATACGTTATTTCATCTACGTAAAATAAAATAATTATTACTATGTTAGGTGTAAATCATTAGTATAGCATTTTTACAGAATATTGAGCTGGCTCTCTGAACTTGGAACTCAAAATTTTGGGTTTACATGTACTCAAATATATCGAATACAATACATTACAATACTACCGATCTGTGTCGAGAGTCCTAAGGAAACTGCGCTTCAATTACCGTCGCTCTGCTCCGTGCCAATGTGACACAACCAAATACCCTTAAGATTTACACAGTTGAAAAATGAGGACAACTATAGACAATTTCAATCCGCTGGAAATTAATTCATTCGCGAGTGACATACACACGGAAACTATTCAAAACCGAATTAAAAGAATACGAAATCCAAAACAGCGACTGAACCAAAACCTATAGATATTTTTTAAAGGAACTCCTTCAATGGTCAAATGCAAATGTTCTGAGAAGGATTCATCACCCCTAGTTCGACGACGAACCACAACTGAGCAATTCTGCCTCGCTAGTGATATACTCATAACGCGGAAACTTTAACTCAAAAAAGAAACAGTTTCCTCACAGAAGATTTAAATTAAAGGAATCACCACTAATCCAAAAAGAATTCAAAATGTCAAGGATCGACGGGATTTTAAATGCGAGGTTTGGAAGGGTTCATGTACCAAAAATACGAACTTCAACTTAAGTAATAGAAACGGTACATGTAACATACCTTCTAAATTAAATCACTGCATTACGCATTTCACTGGAAATGACAATTAATATTTCTGGCCAAACTAACACATGTAGATTTGCTTTTTCTACATTCAGTAACAATATTCAAATTTATATTGTCTATTGTTATATTGATCAAAATAAAGTTGTGAATCAATTTCATGTTTTCATGATTCAAAATTTTACTTTCAGTCACTGTAATGACCTTTCTTTAATATACGTCATATATATCCCAAAATTATGTTTATAATTTACAATTTCAATATTTCACAATGATTTATTAACTGAACATTTGAGTACTCTTTGTCAAAATACTGCAATTTTTCATATTATCGGTATTGTTTGAGGTAGACATTTTTCTTGAAATATGATGAAAATGTTTTGGGGAATCATTGAGTCGTGCGATAATTACTAGAATTATAGTGCTGAATATATACATCGTATTTAGTTTTTCAAAAGTATCAATTTCGGTTGACAAGGTGGCTTCAAATAACGTGATGTCGGTCGTGTTCAATGTGGACCACATCCCCAACATCACTGCCGTGTTGATGAGTGTTTACGAGCAGATGATAACCAAGACGTCCGATATTAACATTGTTGTTATGTGTAGATTTAACTGCATTCGGCGTGTTATTAGAGCGGTAGGTCCCTATCGCAAGTAATTACAATTAATTAATGTAAGACCAAAAGCATTTAACAGCACGTAAAGAAATATACACGATTTCTAGATTTAATGAAACACTTCAAAGGTTCAACATTATTAATCTTTTTGGGTATATAATGTACCTTTGTTCGATATTAACAGAAGGCCAGTAATGTGTCGTGACGTCATGCAACTGATGAGGTGCTGATTTCATAGCGGTTTTATGTCGTAGATTTAATGGTAAAAGAATAAACTAATTTTTTTTTAATATTTTCCTAAGCTAAGAATCATATTGAATTACAATTTACGGAGAAAATAACCTGTTTCTTTTGTACGGCATTTGAAATTCCACGTTTTGAACCGAACATTGATACACCTTCAATCGTTCTAGGCTAATTGGTTCGACAGGGAGATCAAAACCAAGAAAACGCTTCTAAAGCAGGTGTCACGCTGGCTGCTGGCGGTCTTTGATCACGAGCACAAAGTGGCCACCACTCTCAAAAGCACCTGCGCCAACGACCTTGACAACGTGGCTGTGATTGCCTTCCCCAAGGTCAAGGACGGAGATCCGAAGAAGGTGATGTACAATACATTTTATCTCTCAAGGCAACTGTTTGATACGTGAAAATAGTGTGACTTGTTAGAGAATGCGACGAACAAATTATAAAGATTTGTATGATACACTTTATGTTTACCAGTGTTTACACATCTTTTAACATTCTGTCAGATATTTGTAGAGGGACCCTCGTATATTTATATATGTGCGATAAATTAGGTATATCAGTGTAATGATTATATGTAATGCAATACTATACAGATGAATTTATACTACATGTATTATTATCTTTTAGAGTGATTTTGTTATAAGAATGACATCACATATTCCAATATATTAATTGGATAATTGGTTTTGATCGTTGTTTCTTTTGGTAACCAGAGTATCAAGCTGTCCTTGAGGCAAGCAGTTAGAGATTATGTCGATCACGTGCAGGACTCCATAGACGAAAATAAAACGTACACCAGCTTAGTTAATTTCACTGTTGATAAACTAATATCGGTATGTAACATATATGAACTATATACATTTTTCTGAAGTACTAATTTAGTTTAAACTTATTTCTTTTAACTTGACATGGAAACAAGTCCATATTACTGATACTAAACCCTCACGACATTTGGACCAGTAGTTTGTACCTAGGTAGGTCATAAACGTTCGGATGGTCAGTCATCATTGGACCACGGCATCAGTAAAATAATAAGTGATTATCAATTTGATTTCCCTGATATATGTAAAGTTGTTTAATTAAAATGATAATATGATGTCCTTCAGATAGTTCTATATTGTCATATTTTATGATGTCTAGTTAATATATAAGACGGTGTATGTATGGAAACATATAAAAACGTGGATTCAGGAACCAGAAAGCGTGATGTCTGTACTTGATAGTTGATTATTTATGTATAAAATCAATCGTTCAGTTAAATTTATTTCTCTCGGAAACAGGCATTTTTATTGTATATTACATGTACAACCTGATTAAAGTTTTATCAGATATTTATCTCGAATATGAAAAGCAAAATAATAATGTTTCAATGTACGTATGAGGACCGTTTCAAGAAGACAACAACAACAACAAATTAAGACAGGGGTTAATGTTTGTATCATGCCGTCGATAACTTTATTATCAAATATCCTCTCTGTTAATAGAAAAATTTTTAATTAAAAAGGGAATGAAATATATGTATATATAGTATGACAGAAATATATTATTTAGTACAAACGACCATTCCCTCAAAGTAAACGGGATGTCTTACTATATATCAGGCAAGTGATTTAAAATTAATTAATGACACGATAGAATAGATGTTAGCCGCTATTCTGCTGATTCATCTACATAAAATTACCACTTACTCACGAAAATATTCATCATTATGTGGAAACATTTATAGCCAATAAATATCAAAATTAAAATCATGAATGATCTCATAAAAATGATTACCTGTCTACTGTACATAAGTGATTAATTTATGCTTGTGAATTCCATGTTGCCTTGATGATAAACAGAACGTGTCGGGCTGGCTGTCGGTCAGTCGATGTCAGGCGATCAAAATTGACACACTGATGTGGATTGGCGAGAGTAAACGAGACTTCAGTCACGTGGGATATGTGTCAATGGCGGGAGAGGTCGCACTTTTTGCCAAGCTTTTCCCGAACACTAACTATGGCTACAACAAAAGAGAGTTTCTCGTGTCAACCCTACCCGTAAGTATTTACAAACAACACTCATGGAGTATATAAACTAATGTTTACAGTTTAAGTTACTTAATTTCAAATGCAATTGCATCATAATTGACACATTTTATTGTAATATTTCATCACTGCTGTTGTATATTAAGCATATAAATAAGAATTCAATATTCAACTTACACCTTAACATAAGAAGGTAGAAAATAATTAAATTATATGTTGTCTGCATCAAAGTATTTTCCACACAAAATGATGACATCATAAATTGTTATTACGAGCTTTTCAACTGGATGTCAACAAAATCAGTTTATTTATGTAACCCGGGGTTGTCAAAGATGAACAATGGGTGTCGATGATATGAATACTTTAATAATCGTGGAATCAGACGATGCACAGAAGTAAATGAGAAAGAAGAAGTCTGTAACATAGATAAGAAACCACAATAAGATATCGTAATGGAAAGACAATATGGCAATTGGATAATTTCATTATCACACAATCGCGATAATAACTATCATTTCACAATAAAACATCAGAGTAATTAGATCTGCATAGATCTATAACATAAAATAATTCTTACCAGATCGTGTCTGAAGATTTACACTTTAACATCAATATATATATATGGTAACAATGTATATATAGAAAGAGACGGTAAAAGAAATGGAAATATGGAAGCAGTCTCGCGACTGTCCTTCTCGATCCAAGACAAAATACAAACTGACGAAGGAAAGAAAGAGTTTTCAGGGTTGTGACGTGAGATTTTGGCGGTTTATGCAAGTTGAAAGGTTAAGTGCATGCATTCGAAGTGACCATTCATCAATATTCACTCACTCATACATGACACTGAGTAGTTGTAAACAATATTGAGTTAGGCGGACAATAAGAACACGATGACGTCACACAACTACTGGACAGATACAACTACCGTATATATACACATAAAAACGCGGTATCGCAGGCAAGCATGGCAGTACTCTAAACTTATTATTTATAATATATAGACAAAATATAGCATGGGTTACATTTACATCACTCATCAATTACAATGGAAGCCATACTTTACCCATAAACCATAGAGCGCTTTCTGACCGGTGTTGATACATTGGCTATTTTTAGGAGACGTTCATGTGCCTGTCAATTAGGTGGATACCCCACTTTACATAACAAAAACAAAAACATTAATCATCAATGCAGTCTTGCCTTTGAATGATAGAGACGTTCACATATTTCGACATACCTTCTTCAGAAAATTTGCCATAAGTCTGCCAGATTTTAGCATTATCCTTTGACCTTGCCTCAAAATGTGTAAGCTGCTATTCAATTATCTTTAATATCCAATTTCAATTTTTTTAAACAATAGACGTTGTGTTGTGATCTTGTGTTTCCAGTATGCACCTTTTGTTGTGATGATAAATGGCTCTAACGGCACGAAGGAGTATGGGGGGATATGCATGGATCTTTTGAAAGAACTCGCCAGGACCCTCAACTTCACGTATGTACAAAGGAACACTGTAAAGCTCTAAATGATCAACAAAACGTATTAAAGCAATCCATCCATCATTTAATTGTGATCATGGTCTAAGAAGTGATTTTGGAAATGTTATAGTAAACGCAAACCTTAATAAACTAAGAGCAATATAGCCTATAATTCTAAGTCAATGGATGCCTGCAACTGCATCAAAGTCTTTTTGGGCATTTTAAGGACCATGATTATAATTTATTGATTGATGGATTTCCTTAGAGGCAATGTTACAAAGTTTCTCCCCGTCGGATGGGTAACTCCCAAAAACCATATTTAAAAAGAACGCAACTATCGCATAGGACAATAACAAGCATCATTCTAACACCACTTGCATCTTTGTCTCTATACAAAAAGAAGAAATCAAACGGTGTGTAGATTCGCAGCAAAACACAGGTCGCAGCGCGCACACCCTCTTGTTGATAATGTGACAAAGGGACATAATTTACAATATGTAAGTAAAATAACCAACATACCACTTGGTGTTCATTTTGCAAGTTTTAGGGGGCAGAAAGAGATATAAATACGAAAAAAAAAGAGGTTAAGAGAATTAAAAGTGTAAGTAAAGAATGTAGGAGTAATCAACATATTTATAGTTAATGCATATATATATTATCGTCAAATTACTTCTAGATCTATATTCTGTTCTCCCTAAACAGGGATCTTATTATGGTGATATCTACTGAATTCTTTGCGGCCGAGGAGAGATTTTACAGTTTGTTCTACTTAATCGTCCAATGAAATGTTTGCATTTCGTTCAAAATTTTAATATATATATATGGCATATGAACCGTGATATCTTAATATGGAGAAAATATGGGGCTTAAGTGACCAAAGACCAGTATTTGCGGAGTTTGATACGGCGGTTAAGATCACGTCATGTTTTGTTATGGACCCAGCAACACTGTTATATACCAAAATGTTTGCCAATGTCTGTACTATATGAAACTGCCGGCATAAATTGCCAACGCCTAGTGCGGACTTGGAAATCCAAAATGGCGTTCAAGATGGCCGCCATAAATCGCAAGTTCAGTAAAATTATTTTATCGTTTGTTACAGATTTATTTACAGAGGTAGTTCAAAATATTTGCAGGATTATTACTCCTTCCATAGTGTACATCAAATTCATATACAACAATAGCAAATTCAAGGTCAAGGTTAAGGTCATTTCAGGGTCAAAGTACAAAAAATACTCTAAAATTTGATATCTCCTACCTACTTTTTCTCATTTTATGCATTTTTTATACTCAAATGGATTACTTTTAGTGATAGAAATATTGATGTGTGTATTCTTTCATTTAAAACTGTTTTGTATGATATCTCTGTTTAGATTATGTATAAACTTTGGTAGTTTACACACATACACATTATCCAAGATGCCGCCATCAATTGCTGTATCAAATCTGTATCAAAAGCAAGGGAAATTTGAATTGTTCTACAGTTTTGTATCCTATACCACACAGCTTTACAAATTTACACAATCGGGTAAAGTTCGGGTTCATTTCTGTGATAAAGTTTGCATTATTATCTTCTAATTTTAGCTGCTATTTAAACTTTTAAGTCTTTTTGGACTGAATAAAAAAGAATGGTATCTCAAGGCAAAGTTTAGTTACTTTAATAGATAATGAAACTGGTTGAAATTCTCAATTTGCTTCATTGTGAGTCATAAAACACAACAATTTCATCCCCCCACTCCTCTGAAAAAAATAACACAAGCAAATTTCAAATTGAATAATAATGAATGTCCAATGACCATTGAAACAGCCAGTGAATGGTGACGATTCTGGATAACAGCTGAATTTATAAAATAGGTTGTCTTCAAGCAATGTAAAAAAAAGACAATAACTAAAAATAAAATGATCTATATTTAGCTATTTTTCTATTCTTTCAGATAATTATACTCGGATTATGAACTAATTGTATAAAGTAAAAGAGATAATAACAGAAGTATCAGATTTTGGGGCATTTATGAATTTTGAACATGCATGAGATGACCTTGAAGATGACTGTTAATTGGCCATTGAAATCTGAAATTACACATACAGGCTAAAATTAATACAATCCATTTTGTTATTTATCATTTTAATCTTACCTGTAACATTTATCAACAAAAATTTCAGTGATCAGTTGAAACATATATTGATATATTGCCGCCATCATGGACAGAATCTATTTGTGAAACCATACATATAGATGCATAATCTTAATAGCATTGTATAAAAAAACTTTTTTAGTTGAAAAGGTATGCATAAAGCAATGTTTCTGTAACAAATGTGATCAATTTCAGCATATAAATGCTTAAAAAGAGATATTAGAGAGAAAATAACAAATATTTGAGTATTTCATGTGTTTTGAACTTGGAATGACCTTGAACTTGACTTAGAAAGGTCAATCAAATTTGTAAGTTTTGCATACATGCTAAAATAAAGTAATTTCTTTCAAACACTTAAGATTGACCTTTATATATGGTATTTATCAATGAAACATCCTATGATCATTGATACAGCAATTGAATGGCGGCCATCTTGGATAATGTGTATGTGTGTAAACTACCAATGTTTATACATAATCTAAACAGAGATATCATACAAAACAGTTTTAAATGAAAGAATACACATATCAATATTTCTATCACTAAAAGTAATCCATTTGAGTATAAAACATGCATAAAATGAGAAAAAGTAGGTAGGAGATATCAAATTTTGGAGTATTTTTTGTACTTTAACCCTGAAATGACCTTAACCTTGACCTTGAATTTGCTATTGTTGTATATGAATTTGATGTACATTATGGAAGGAGTAATAATCATGCAAATATTTTGAACTACCTCTGTAAATAAATCTGTAACAAACAGATAAAATAATTTCACTGAACTTGCGATTTATGGCGGCCAACTTGGACGCCATTTTGGATTTCCAAGTCCGCACTAGGCGTTGGCAATTTATGCCGGCAGTTTCATATAGTACAGACATTGGCGAACATTTTAGCATATAACATTGCTTGTTCTACTTTTATGGCCACCTACTCCTTAAATAAGCTACTTTTTGGCCAATTGTCACCCCACTATAATACATGCATTCCAGTGTGAATAATTAATTTGTTTAGTGGTATTAGTGCGTCGGTTAACCTCGTACTCATGCAGAGATGACTATTTCCGCCTGTAGACCGGATGTAAGAACACGTGTCAATATTCTTGAAAAAAAGTATGTTTCGTAATGCATGTTTCGTCGCAGGATACTTGCGTTTGCATGGATGAACATTTTTGCTTTTCTGTGACTTAATGTATGGAAGTATATTTTGACCAGTGAGATTGCAGTATGTTTCAAAATTTTCGATCGGTTTAACTCTTAAACCACTTGGTTTTAATGGGTAACCTAGTATATTCGACCAATCTTTGTGCGCATGCGTGTAGACGTGGACTTGGATAGTAACGTCAAAACATAATTCAATATATAATGTATACGCTTGTGATAGGTGCAAAGTATACCTGTTTAAAGATACCATCATAACTGACTGAAATAGTGCCTTTTTTTTCCAAAACAGGTATGAATCTTGGTCAATCGGGTGTAGTATCCCTTGTATTATATATAGAGATTTATGACACACCTTTCTTGCCAGACCCCTTTGCATATAGCATGTAAAACATCAAGTTGTGTCGAGGCTATTTTACGTTATATTGTAATTTTACGTCATTTTGTTATGGTATCAACGAGAGTGCGTGTGCGCGCGCTGAGACCTGTGTTTTGTTGTGAATTTACGCACAGTTCTTCTACGTTCTTACTGTTTAGAGAGAAGGATGCAGGTGGTGTTAGAAATGATAAATGATTAATCTCTAAGTTTTGTTGTGAATAAACAATTTCGAGTTGAGGTGCATATTGTTATATCACGAGGGTGAACTCCGAGTTATACACTAATTTGCAACTGAACGAGGAGCTTGTGGTTTTAATACACAACAAGACACAGACGGAGCTAGATTATTTCAAGTATAACCTGATATTTGTCATTATTCATTCGTACTATTTTCTTGAAACGCGGAATCTGCAAGCCAAATAACTTCTACGTATGGTTCCCTGTAAATACACAAATGACGAAAAAAATAAAGACGAATTAATTTCTTTATTTATTGATTACATTCTTAACCTATACTTCTTCAATCACCTAACCTATTTTTATATCTATATCCATTACTACCCCATATAACTTTCATATAACATCAAGTGGTATCACGGCTATTTTGGATTATGTTGTAAATAACGTCATTTTACGTCATCAACTTGAGCGTGTGCGCGCGCTGCGACTATTGTTTTGTTACGAAATAACACGCACATTGCTTCAATGTCTCAGTATAAAGAGAAAGATTCGAGTCGTGTTAGAATGTCTGATGTATAATTTACTTGGGATTATTTTTTCTTGGATACTTTAGTTGATCAATTTTCAAATACAGTGTATAAATGTCACATTCGCACGTACATGTCTTATCAACCCGAGATTAATAATGTCTACCGAGGCATTTACTATTTTGAGGGTTGTCACAATGCAACTCAATCCATGAAATGTGATGTATATTTTAATAATATCAAAATAGACATACTTATTTTCATTGACATCAGTAAGTAGATATGATATGTATCAGATAGTTACCTCCCTTGAATCAACTACCATCTAAGCCAATATTTAGAATAGGGGACTTAGGTTATTCATTCAAAAATAAAGTATAATCATGGTCCTTTAAAAGATGTCAAAGCATATTTAAACATTTATAGACTTGAAGTTAAAGGGTATTATGCATAAAGTCTATAAAGGTTTTTCATATACTATAAAATTCCAATGATCACTGATTGAACATGAGATGGATACATTACATTGAAAATTGTCAAATGGCATGTTTATGAAAATAAACTTGCGAATGTCATGCGAGGTATCATGACATTTATTATTAGCAAGTTGGTGGAGCAGGGGGTTAACATTTATAATGATAATACTTTTGTAATCAAAATACACCCTATTACAGCACATGTTTATTTATACGATAAAACACATGTTTCTTACATTGTTGGCTTCGTGAATAACATGGAAAGGTTCGTTAGATGTAAAGGAATTTTTCCAGGTACCGTCTGACTGAACCACCCGACGGGAAATGGGGGTCTCAAACACCAAACGGATCCTTTAATGGAATGATCGGACAGCTGGAGAGAGAGGTCAGTTGCATACACACGTGTTTTTCACCCATTTACTAATTTCCCGAGTCGGTTTGTTTTGTTTGTTTTACGTCACAAGCATCATGTCATTTGGAGACGGTGTTTACTCTAAACCAATGGCGTGATACCACGTGATACCACACAGGGTCACATTGTCTTAACACCTGGCTGCCAATTTATTTACCAAACGCACATACAGTGAGACCTGTCTTAAGCGGTTAGACAAGGGAGCAAGAGAAAGTGACCGCTTAACCGAGGTGGTCGTTAAATGCAGGTTAAATATATATCAAAATGCTACAGTTGGTAATATTAAAATTGACCGCTTATGCAGGTTGGCCGCTTAATACAAATGGCCGCTTATACAGGCTCAATAATTTAGCGACTAATGTGTGTAAATTCACAGTTTTCACTAATCAAAGTATCATTTGTTTTATTTGTCTGATTCCTGTCACTTATTTCTACAGTCATCAATGAATATATTTTTCTTTAAAAAACTAAAATATTTTACATTAATTGGAAAATTAAGTTCTTGAAGTTTAATGTTAATGATTCTCGATGATTCCTGTGTTTGACAACAGTACTGGGAAGGTAATGGAATCCTTGCTTCCAATGGGGTTCTAGCCAACAACTTTCAGGTCAGCATGCATGTACGTTTATTTTGTACTATTTCTTTCTTTAAGTAACACTTGATCGCTTGATCATGATATTCATAAAATATCATGGACAAAAGGCTAAATGTTGTGTAATCATTTACATGTGTGCAATACCTACATTATGTTGAATAGGTTAACTACGCTACAGTGGCCCAACCAGTTTATAAATGGTTAAGATCTGATTAAAAATTTAAATGTGTTGACAGGAAGTAGACATGGTGGCGGCTGACATTTCAATACAGAAGTCCCGAGAGATGGTTATGGACTTTACCTTCCCGTATTATTTTGGAGATACGTCGGTTTTACTCAAGAAACCTGACCCGAACGCAAGGAAGTGGCGGACGTTACTGGACCCCTTCAAGTGGGAAGTTCTGACAGCCATCGGGATAGCTCTGCCTGTAGCTTCATTTCTGGCCTTCCTGGTGGAAAAGTAGGTCTAGGCTAGTCCCAAAAGTAAAAGACTTGAATTTGAGTTTGTTAAATTTAATTAAACGCAATGCCGACAGTATTTAAGTCATTTAAAGTCTAGGTCTACTTGAGACATATATAGTGTTGTCACATTGCAGTATCACGCCGTAGACATGCGGCATGATACCACACCCAGTCACAATATGCTGAAACTGGGTCACCCATTTCTGGAACAAATCGAGGGCTCAGAGCAAAACAGTCGTAACTTGTTCTTTAATACATATAAGTTATGACTGTTTTGCACTGAGTTCTCGAAATGTTATGTACTAAGCGCTAAGCTATAACAAAACCAATTTTACGACTTCGGTATGTCTAGGACGGGGCTTGAACCTACGAACTCCTGATTCTGGTGCGGACCCTCTTTCCACTTGACCTTCGAGACCGGTGCAAAATAAGATAACACTTGCTCAATTGTTTATTTTAGGTGCAACCCGTATTACAGCATCCCCGAGAATCAGGGAAAAGAGAATTGTGGGCTTCTGACGTTTCATGATTCCTTTTGGTACATGTACAGTGCCCTGTTGTGTCAAGGTAGATGATAATATAAAATGGATCATAGAAAATCATTAGATTTGGATGCAATTTAATATTGTTATATCGATATTGACATTATCTAAATCTTAATATTTTCATGGAACCATAGTCTAGAGAACGTGAGTTCTACTAAATGGGAATCATTTTCGTGGATGAAACACATTCTACGCAAAAATGTCAGCTTGCTTTTGAATTTGGAGAACAGATTGTCACGATTAAATTGAATAAAAATTCATTAAAAGAAATAAATTAAAACTAAACCTGATTTCTCATTCTCTCTAGGTGGTGTGAACCTGCCGGATTCTACAGCGGGCCGGACAATCGTTAGTTGCTGGTGGCTCTTCTCCATTGTCATAGTGGGCACGTACTGCGGCAACCTGATTGCCTTCCTCACCGTCACCATCGACAAGCCGCCCTTCAACACGCTGGAGGAGATGGCCAACACCAAGGGATACAGATGGGGTTTACAGTCCGGCACAGTCTGGGAGGACGTATTCAAGGTCAGAAATCTCAAAATGTTCGATGGCGCCCACTGTGGCACTAACCGAAGCCTCTTTCAACAAAACCATTTTAAATTTGTACTGTGATTCCCACTAGACCCCCAACTTTTGTCGCAATTTTTGTCTACTGACCCTTAAAGTCTTTCCCCATACCACTTGATCATTACAAATTGTCCTGTTCAATTGACCATTCAAGCGCAGCAATTCTTAAGTGACACTAAAACGCCAAAAATATACTTATTGCAAAAGAATCGCTTATTGCAAAAGAACCGATATATATTCATCAAAACGTATGAAATACACGTACTGCTTCATTTAATCGTTTGATTGTTTTACATTAAAGGTTGATAACTTTGTTTTTCTTTCATATTTCACTCACCCCCTCTTTTTCCCTTTTTACTGGTACTGAAAAGGGGAAGAAACTATGTCAGACTTCAACCATTTATAGATTTATAAACCCATTACTCTTCCAAAACCAGCGTTTATTCTTCGGACAGAAAAACAAAACGTGTGTTACAGACTTGATAAGAGATGCAGTCTGCACATACTCGTGACGACAACATCATAACAATTCATATAAAGGAAATAATCTTTTACTAAAGATCATTCAATTGTTTACAAAAATGCATGATTTGCATATCCCGTATGTTCTCATCAATTTTCTAACGTTTTACATACACCTCTTCCATATGTCTCCGTTAACGAGTGCATAAATTGATGATGTAGCAGATAAACAATTTCTGATTCGGCCACGGATTTTTCAAAAATTCATTTTTTTCCGATTACGGACCGTCTTCGGAAGTATTCGCCAGTGCAAAAGTGAACAATGAGAGTATTTTGACATTCATCTAAAATACTAAACTGCGTTATTTGATCAACATTTTCTATACGTTTAACTGTTATTATACAGCAGATATTTTAACAGTATTATACATTTGCGCTAGTCTACAATATTGCAATGCTTTTCTATCTTTTCTTTTTCGAGAAAATTGTATCATCACGAAATATTATGAACATTTAATCATAACAGATTGGCCGATACATGTAAATCATATTATCATCCGATGTGTACGTATATTCTTTCAATATCATTAGCAAAGCATTTCATAGACTATAGGTTATTTTTGGCAATACACGGTTGTTTATTTATTCATTTACATGTTTTTATTTATTTATCTATAAGTACATTTATTCATTGATATAGTGTGCACATAATTTCACAAAGTAGTAAACGATGTAAATACATATCAAATACGTAGGTACATATCACAATCAACTATTTTACATATGAGTTCAAGAAAGATTTAACATTTAAGCCTATATACTGTAGATGATCCATTAAGTATATCATATGGATTCGATGCCATTATCAAAATCAAAATATTCTTCTTTTTAATCAGAATTCATCCAATAAAGAATTCCGTGCAGTCGGAGATCGCTTGATTGAGTTCAACCGATCGGACCCATCTGTAATGTCTACAGACTTCAATGTGCAGTTGGCAAACGTTAAAGAGGGAGAGTACGGCTGGATAGGTACGTAAAATTTATTAAGATTTAAAATTTATTGCGGGCGATAAAAAATTAGAATATTTATTTATCTAAACATGGGTTATATAAAATGACATATGTAATCTCTATTCCAAAATAAATCGGGAGAACATAGTTGACAATACAAACAGATAAAAAATCAATATAAGCTCATGAATAGGAATAATATAACAACCGTTTCAGAAATCATTCTAGTGTTATAGCAAAGTCCATAACAAATCAATAGGACCCTTGCGCTTCAAGAACTTATTTCCCAATCGACGTAAAATAAAAAGTTTAAACTAACTAATAATATCATAATGACTGGTTTTTACTAAAGTTACATTTTTGTGTGCGATCTATATCATATAGATATTTAACGGATTTTTTTTAAAATGAGAGGTCATCGTGCACATTTTTGCTTATTTCAAATACATCTTTTACTTTTTTTATTTTTTTTTCAAATAGAGTTTCTCAAAACCTATCAAAATTATGGCATGAAATGGAAAAATGGATTTTATCTTCTACCGTATTGGGAGAACAAATATTTCAAACCCTTTGATCTGCTAATTTTTTTTCTTCACCTCCCTGTTTCTCCCTGTGTAATCTATGAGTACCTTTTTCCAAATTAATAAGAAAAAGTAACATCTCTATCTTTTATTACTCTGGAGTACGTTTCTCTTTAAAATCTTTGTTTAAATAAAGAGTATATTGTAAGTTTTTTCCCTTAATATTTGAAACATTTGAGCACCAGTTAGTCTTATAAATATTTACTAACGTTTGTCTAACTAGATTTGGTTAATTCCTATTGCCTTAATTTCCAGAAATAACCAAATGCTCAATAATATGGTGTCATCCTGAAACCAAGCTTATCTTATCTTCACATAAACTTTAACTTTGATAAGATGGGTAAACGACACTAACAAATATGGTATTTAACAATTTTAAAAGTTAAAAGACTTGGACTAGGAGCATTTTGTTCCGCTTTAAGCATCTTCTTTGAAATGGAGTCAAGGCTAGCAGATATTTTGTTTTCCAATGAACTTGACATATCTTTTTCATATATTCTACAAGGTACCTAAATGGTGTTCATTATTGGTGTCTTTTTGCAAATAAAACTTTGAAGATCCCAATTACACAGATATACAACGATCGGAAAAATGAATAAATTAATAAGATTTAAAAATAAATTTAGCGATTAAAGAACTTTCGATGGCATCATGACGTCGTTTGTGCCCGATTTTCAAAATGCTACGTCAAATATTAAAGAAGAAATCTTCGAATCAAGGGTTTGTACTGCATCTTTCAGGCGATACGGTAGTGATTGAGGTAGAGATGGCAAAGGACTGCCAGCTGATGATGATAAAAGAAAGGTTCCTGTCGCTCAAGTATGCCTTCGGTTTCACCAACAGCTCGCCACATACGCAGATCTTTTCCAGGCAGTGAGTACCACACCACCCATCACACGGAATGTTTTACCCAAATATGTTTTCCACCTAATTTGATTCTTAAATCGTGTATTAAAGTCTTTATTTTGATCACACTCCTTATGATTTGGTCAGGGTTCACCTATAAATCATGAGACGATCCAAAGATGTTTCCGTTATGTGTCAGTCCATAATTGTAAGAAAAATTGCCTCACCTGTGGTACCCCTACATCCGCTGCATTCACTCTCTGAGATCATTTTCTTGAAGAGCACGAGCAAAGTAGTCCTAATACTTCAGACGTATATGAGGATCAGATTATCCTAAAGATCAACATAGTTGCACAATTTCATACTGAAGTCATTGTTTTCAGGGCCCTTGTCTTTTTTATAGTGTTTAACTTCCCGGTCACCTCATGATTCGGGAAACCTCACCCATTGCTACCGTATTTGGCCGAGGAAAGACGATTTGTTAACTTTGTACACAATGCCTTTTTTATTATGATCCACCTAGGGCGAGCATACAGATGCCGCTTTGTCCTTTCATCCGTCCTTACGTCATAATTCTTGTCGGTCCATAACTTCGTCTGTTATCGATTGATTTGAAATTTAATTGTCACAACTGTTCACAATAATGAGACGATCTGCAGCGCACAAGAGATCCAGTTCTGGGCTCCATTGTCAAGGTCACATTTAGAGGTTTAAGATACAATTTGGGTATTTTTTGCGTGTCCGGTCCATAACTTCCTCAATTATAATTTTTAGGCACACATATTCACCATCATGACGATGTGCAGCGCGCATGACTGATGTCCTTAGCTCCAATGTCAAGGTCAGACTTACGAGTGGCAACAAACATCTCCGGTGGTTTCTTATTTTACATTTGTATCTATTTTAGATTTAATAAGATACATATTATGAACATACTTTTTAAACGCGACCAGTGGTCATATATTAAAAGCAAGGCATACATGTATAGAATCATTTTTAGTATAAATCAAATTATTGTTGCTGTTCTTGTATGTATGTGTATATAAAATGTTTGTAATATTAATAAATAGAATGTATTTATATGTAAATCTCCTTATACCATTGTCAAAGCTCAGTTGATGCCCATTGTCTCTACAGCGTCATTTTGTCCTTATCTTGGAAATTTACCTGCCTTTCCTGAAGCAAGCCGCATTATGTATTTGCATCTTGGACATCATCCATCTTAACGTATCTCACTTCATGACATGTGTATTGTCACATTCAGAATGCTCTCCATACATGAGTCGGGACTACTACAAGTGTGGAAACGACGCTGGTGGCCCAAGGCAACGATTTGTAGTGATGCGAAAATCGTCACGGAGTCCAAGCCGATCTCTGTAGTGGACGTACAGAGTGCGTTCTATGTAGCAGCAGGGGGCGCTGTCCTCGGCGGCATGACGTTTGTCCTGGAGCTGGTGTTAGGCTATATCCGTAAACGCAAACAACTTCGAGCTCAAATTGACGAAATGGTCAATACCATAGAAACCATTCCTAGTGGTGATATTTGACGTGAACATTGAGTGGCCATGTTTAGATTAAATGGAATATATTTTGATGAAGATTAATTTCAAACCTTCATTGATGTTGATAACAAAACTTATTAATATTTTTATATATCTTTAACTGGCAACTGATATACCGTCCCAAAATCAGAACGAATTACCAAATTCTGAAATTGCATTGTGATATTCATGGATAAAGATAAGAATTTTAATAATACAGCAAGTAATCATGTTATAGAACAACGTTGGAAAGTTAATGTTTTTTTTATGAATACATGTATTGTTCTTTAATTTCTATTTTTTTTTTCATTTAGAAAGATATATTGTCCGAAGACAAGTGTGAATGACAGTAACGTGTATGTGCAGCTCGTTCAAAAATAGTCACTGACGAAGAATATAATTTTAACTAGTGTTGTGTATTGCGTCTCAATAATCATCTACAGACGAATAGTCACCCAATATAGCATTCCGTAATTGTGAGGAAACTGGGTGGTTTCTCCAACACATGCAATAGCGTTACAAACGGTATTGAACCTATATTTAGAATTATAGAACCTATACTTAGAATTGCTATTTTACTGTGCCGTCAGATGACTGAAAACATTCATTCTCCGCGAATGCGTCATGTCACATTGCATGCATAGTGAGAAGAAAGTTATAGACTTTCTCCTACTTTTACTATTTCTTCTCAATAATTTTAGCAACTTTTGTAGAGAGTTCTCCAAGGAATACCTGTACCAAAACATTTTAAAATCTGGCAGGAGATGATTTCTAAAGTTTTCATTTTTTTTCTTTCCGTTGCCATGGAAATTCTACATAGATCAAGTTTATTTTAGCAACTTTTGTGAAGGTTCACCCGAGGATCATCCCTGCCAAATTCAAAATCTGTCCAGTGGTTTCAGAGAAGATGATGTTTGAAGCAAATAGTTGACAACGTACGACGGACGACGGCTCAGGGTGATCCCCATAGCTCACTTTGAGCACGTTGTGCTCAGGTGAACTAGAAATAAATTGTATACTTTTTCAAACATGTATTTGTAAACACAATAGCAATAATTCTTTTTTTATTATATAACTATTAAAAATATTGATGTACAGCTATCAGGCATTGATGTATACAATTTGATTCAGGTTCACTTCAGTTGCACCAGAGGTATTGGCCTTGAGCATTTGAAAACAAACCTGTTATTCTTGTTTAAAGCATTTATTCCAGAGTCGGGAATCATGGATTCAATTCCATGTCGCACTCAATATCAAAGGTGTTTAACGTGGAACTGACCTGATGTGCGCTCATTGTCCAGTGTCATAAACATCACTGGTTGATATCGCAGTGTATCAGCACTATACCTGCTCATGCAGATAAAGTCAGCAAATAACAAAAATACTGTCATTAGGACCTTGTTGTATACATCTTAAATGCTCACACTGACTTAAAGTGTTCTTGTCTGTTCTTACCAGATATAGCAAAATACTCATTGTTGTTTGAGAGCTAGTTTTTCTATTCTTTCTTCTGAATACATATTTAAACTAGTGCTATCACTAAAGATGATGAATAATCGCTTTTCACAAAATTGCTCTTTAAATAGTGGCAGAATTTGATACAGCTAATGAAACATATGACAATAACAGATATATCAAACAGACAAGGGTCAGGACTGACACACACACACACACACAGACACAAATATTTTATATGACTAATGATCGCTTATATAAACATGCAATTGATTATGAAGACAAAGCAGGAATACTGGATGGGAAGAAAAAAAAAGCATGCTGATATGATGATTATCAGGCCGGAAAGAATACAGAAACACACACACACACAATGGCAAAATGCAGGCATAGAACTACTGATATAGCAGAGATAGAGCTTAATCTATAACCTGACACCAACACATTTTTACACATCTGAGAAACATGATTTTTGAAAACATTATTAAAAATGGAGCATTTGCTCTTAAAGAGACAAATGTTCCATTTTCCAGGTTTTCAAAAGTGTTCATAATCAAAATTTTAAATTTTGAAAAAAATCACAAATTTGAATTTAAATATAGAAATTGATATCGTGAATGAGGTAATGGGTTAAGCCAATTGCATATAAAGTTTGGTATTTCTATGTCATCTCTGACTCAAGTTTTCATCTGGAAACGAAAGTGTTCCCTGTATTTTCTATTTTTAGACACAGTGACCTTGACCTTTAGTCAAAGTGACCTTGACCTTGACCCAGCTGACTTCAAATGCAATACAAAGCAAACTCTTAATTTAAGCCAGCTGTATATAAAGTTTGGTATTGCTATGTCATCTCTGACTCAAGTTATCATCTGGAAATGAAAGTTTTCCCTGTATTTTCTATTTTTAGACACAGTGACCTTGACCATGACCCAGCTGACTTCAAATGAAATACCAAGCACACTCTTAATATAAGCTGTACATAAAGTTTTGTGTAGATATATCATCTCTGACTCAAGTTATCATGCGGAAACTTATTTTCTATTTTTAGTCACAGTGACCTTGACCCGGATGACTTGAAACACAATACCAAGCAAGCTCTTCATATAAGCTATCTGTACAAAAAGTTTGGTATTGATATATCATGCATGACACATGTTATCATCTGGAAACAAAAGTTTGACGCAGCACACCCACCTGCCCATATGACATTCGCCAATCTAATCACCAGAATTTTCCTTCGAAAAATCTGGTTAAAAATGTGCAAAGCAATCTATTTCCCTGATGGTGCACTCTGTTAACAATGATTGTGAAAAGAGATGCTATTGCTCTGAGAAATAGCACAGGGGAGAAACTTCTCCAAATGGTCTTAAGTTATTGAAAATCATTTAACGCTATTAGCAATATAATTATTTACATCTGTGCTAAACAAAGGTGCAGCAAATAAATTCAAGATAGTAATTATTGTAATCCTTCCTGAAAATCCTTCAACCGTAACTTAAGAAAAATACAGTCCAGTTATGATGGAACAAATTGCGATGGAACGGAATGCCGGCGTAATGCGAATGCAGAATTTGTTATTTATTCAATGTAAAAAAGATTCGATGGAAAGAAGTTTGGATGGAGCGAAAGATGCACTGGAATGAACAATCAAATAAGTCCCCAGGACCAACAAACAGTTGATTAATGATGCTCTCGAACGAAGTGTCGGTCATTTTTTCACACCTACCAGGGTGATGCACGTCCCTTTCACGTGTCGACCATTATGACGTGCAATTAGCCAACCAGAACGGCACCCTTGTGATACAATGACACAAATCACACACTCGAGTTTGTTTGTGTGTACAAAAGAAGTATCCAAATGAAAAATATATAGTTATGTAACATTACGACAATCAAACATACAACGGCACTGCCTATTTACGACACTATTGATTCTTTTAATGTATACAAAAACGTACATTTTTTTAAAATGGAAATTCGATCATAGTGCTTATGAATTAAAATACCATGATGTGATCAAACAAAATAATTGCATGGTCCAGTGCTATTTCGTTCAATCACAAATGGGCTGTATTCAAATCTTTGCTTGCTATTGAAACTTCTAATGAAATTTGATTGAAATCCATAGTTATTGAGAAATAGAGCAGACAAAGAAAGCTCAAGATTCAGAAATAAATCATTCAACTGTAAAAACTGCACAATATGCACATCTGTGATTACTAATGAAACTTCCCAGGAAGTTTGATTTAAATCCATCCAGTAGTTATTGAAATAGCTCGGACAAAAAAAGCTACAGACCGACCTATATAACTCCCTCGAATTTCAGCACCTCTTGTTATTCAAAGAAAAAACAACATGAACCACTAAATCTAAACTAGAGCTGTAAGGAATACACCAGGTAGTGAATACAAAAACACATCATAAAACAGGGTCAAGAATATGACATTTATTCATGAATATGAATACAAACTGATACAAATCAGAAGTGAAACAAAACAAGAGCACCGCATGCGGATGCCAATGATCATCTGTTTCTGCTTAACTACATATTTTTGTTGAAATTTCAAAGAAGTTTACCTTGAAAATCACAACTTAAACTGTAAGCCTTAAAATGAAAAATTGAAGTACCATACCCTTTAATTTTGACCTTTGACCTTAAAGGATGACCTTGACCTATGCATGAGATAGAATGTATACAACAAATAGATGTAAAATATGTAAGCAAGAAATCATAATTGCTAATCCACTGAGTTTTTGATAATAAACACAAAACTGTAAAACTGGAAACATTTAAAAAAAGTTATTTTTTATTTTATTTTATTTTAAAGATCATGACCAAAATCACACCTGCACAAGTTTATATGATGACAAACCAGTATACAACTTTTTTTTAAAGCAAGAGGGCAAGGCCCTGTGTAGCTCACCTAAGTAAGATTGCTGTATTAGGCATAATGACAAAAAATGTGGCATCTAAATTGTTATTCTAACATTAGACTAAGTGACCTTGATTTTGACCCTACCTGATTTTGCACTCGACTGGGAATTCATGCAGTCATCATTCTTATCAAGTGTAATGAAGACTGGTACAAAAATGTAGACCTCTAGAATGTTCACAAGATTTTTCTAAAATTTGCCCTGGTGACCTACTTCTTGACTCCATATGGCCCAGTTTTGAATTCATCCGAGATTTGATATAAACGAACATTCTGACCAAGTTACATGAAGGTTAGGCTGAAACTGTGGAGTGTTCACAAGGTTTTTCTAAGATTTTACCTGGTAACCTAGTTTTTGAACCAACGTGACCCAATTTCAAACTCATCCAAAATATCATGTAGATAAACATCCTGGCCAAGTTTCATGAAGATTGGGCTAAAACATTAGTTTAACAATTATGGATATTACTTTAAAGACGGCCTAGAGACAGGTCAGTGTAATGTTTGATGTATTTGCAGGACATTACAGAGCAGTCCATGTCGCTGACTGGCCTCTTTATGTTTATAAGTACCAACTAAGTTGTGTATAAGTGTAAATAAGTTTTAATGTGAATTAACCCATTTGCCATGTAATATTTCATCTGCATTTTTATGTTTTAATTTATATACGAATATAATATCTTCAAATAAAATATATAGTCCATTGTTATATCTTTTGTTGTTGTATTGTTGTTGTATTGGGGTTTACCGTCGCTGCGATAGTATTTCAATCATATAGCGACGTCCAGCTAATTACAGGTGGAGGAAGACCCCGAGTACACAGAAGTACCAGGGTAGAACCTCCGACCTACCGCAAGCCAGCTGGAAGGCTTCATCACATGAAAAATCCGAAGTCCCTACCGGAATTCGAACCCACAGCGGTGAGGGGCTTGTTATATCTTTACAAATACAGGAATATGGTTCAATGCAAATTGTTCAAAGATTACATAAAAAATGAAACCTACCGGTAAATAACAAATATATGCGTATTAATTTAATAATCTCTCTCCCCCCTCCCCCTCTCTCCCTTTCTCTCTCTATTTATTTTAGCATTAACATAATGATGTGGTTCAATGCTAAATTAAAGGTAAAACATATTTCAGTCATTACTCTCTCGCTCTGTTTCTCTCTGTGTGTATACGTACATACATGATTTCTAGAGTTGGCACGATCCCAGGTTGGTGTGGGACCCCACGGCCTATTCAAACATCACTTTTATTGCGACAGACTCATCCTGGCGACCTAAATTTACCATCAGCAACGAGTAGGTTTATGATATAGCATTGTCTTCTTTTCCCGTGACTTCGGTTAATTACAATGTTTAAACATCACTCATGCAGAATGGTCAGATTTGAATGAAAATTTGGTCACCCGGATCAGTTTACGATTAGTATCCGGCGTGTTTTAATGCACTTGTCGATCGCCTGCCGGCTGCCGGGAAATCTTATGAAATCGCAAGGGCGTCGAGATGATTTTAATAAATCAAGATATACAAATGTGTAATGATGAAACACAGCTTAATCAGTGATAAGGAAAATGGATTAATGGCGGGAACTCAGACTCCTACCGCAGTCCATGGAAAAATATCTGTAATCTCATGTATTCACATTTCCATATTGTCAGAAATATTGTTTGCAATAACTAACTGGGTTATTTTTATGTTTGAATTTTCAACTGGATGTTTTTATAGATAGAATAAATTATCTGCCACTTGACAATCATGCAGAAAGACTTCCATTTTATGATGAAATATAACTAAAATAATTTATGCAAACCAATGAAATGGGTGCTTTTCCGTACTCTTCGGCTGTTAACCAAAATTAGATTTGTTCAAGAAATAGGTGAAAATCCCCTTTTTAAACCCCCTATTACGCCGAAAAAAGATATGCGGCGCTATTGGGGGTTTAAATTACGGAGTAGGTAGAACGGTTATATGATGTTAGAATCATTATCTGTGAAGCATTTCATTAGAGGAAGTTTAAATAAGCATAGATAAAAACTCGGCATTTAGTTGTCTACTCAACCCAAATCAGTGCAAATAAGCGCACCGTCTTTTAGTCACACGGAGACGGTGAGACAGCTTATATCATGCGGCATGTATTTATAACGTTCGCCTCGAAAAAAGTCTCGGTTAGGCCCGAAACAAGTCTCGATGTGAATCAAAGTGAAGTATTTTGATAAAATAACTTAAAATTTATATAAAAATACTGTAAATCAGCCAGAATGTTTTATTAAAATTTCGTGAATACGAAATATATGTTTCAGCTAATTGTCGTTCAACAAACTGTATTTTTGTTTGTTTCTATTTATTTATTTATTTATTTTTCGTGAGTATAGAAATATCTTCCTATGAAAATTGTTAAGATACTCATTCGGCACTTTCTTACGTCATCATCACTAAGTAGGTCAAAAGTGGTGTTAGACAGGGCGATCTTTTGACACATCTTAAAGCGACAAGATACAGGCTTAAAATTGCATGGCATCGAGCGTGGGTATCCAACATGAATATCTGACTGACGAAGGCAATTCTTATATCACAACAGTTGATCGGACGAGACGGTGCACGGCGTGGACGAGTCATTGATTCTGGTTTACAGTAACGGCACGGTACAGTGGCGCCTAATGGTGCCATCTGTGACGTCATGTAACGCCAACATAGAGAAGTTTCCGTTTGACGTCCAGACGTGCTCCATACTGCCAATCTTTTCCAGTCACTCTTATAATTCCTCATTGACGATTGCATCTGCGTCTGTAAGTAAACATTTCTTTTGATATCTTAATAATTATAAATAATCCTGTTTTTTTCCTGATTTTTGGAACACACACACACACACACACACACACACACACACACATTACATACAAAGTTGATGCACACATGTATTTTGTTCATAAAATTCTTTAAGAGCATATGATTTGTTATTATCGTTACCATTGTTGTTGTTATATTTATAATTATCATGATTTTCATTATTTCTAGTATAACTATCATTAGTGTTATTATGTTATTACTAAATATTATTACAATTATCATAATGTTCGGTGTTTCTACCATGATGCCTCCGTTCATTCGGGCTCTTCCTCTACCTGTAATTAGCTGGACGTCGCTATATGACTGAAATAATGTCGAAGCGACGGTAAACTCAAATAGTCAAGTCATAATGTTAGCTTGTTTTAGCACCTTAGTGATGTAAACTTCCACGAGATATCTGCTGATATTACTACATAAAAGTCACTATAGCCTCAGTTTTATTTCTACAACTAGGTCAAGTGGGTAAGATCATGATTATGACCCACTTATCTGTGTAGTCGGGGTTAAAGGCCCATTATATTTCATAATGATTCCATTTTCATGAAAAAGAAAATACATAATTGAATTGAAGTATTGTAGACTAACACAAATGGTACATAATGTACACATATATGCTATAAAATAGCAGTTTCACGCATTGAAAATGTTGTTATAATACGCTATTTAGTATTTTGGATTGTGCACTCGTGATTCGTTAACGGAGACATACGGATTGACTATGGAAAGTTGACGAAGATATGCGGAATATGCAAATTAGTTATTTTTGTAAACAATTGGATGTTCTTAAATAAAAGACCTTTGCTTATAAATGCATTGTAGTAACGTTGTCGTCAACGACTGCATGTACAGACAGCATCCCGTAACAAATCTGTAACACACAATTTGCTTTTCTGACCGGAAAATATACACCACTTTTGGAAGCATAATGGACCTTTAAAATTAGTAAAACATGATTTTCCAGTTACTAAAACCTGTTCTGAATGCAATTTTATAAGTTCACTTAAAAAAAATGTGATTTTGATTCACAGGCGCTAAATGCATATCAACCAAATATTTTTTTTACCTGACTGGTTCTTAGATCGCCTTAATGTTACATAATCCGGCGGTTTTGTGTCTTCACTGCTGTTATCAGATCTATCCTTTATGTTTCTGTTTTTCTCGTCACTTCTTCTGTTTCTGAAAGTACGTTATCCTTCTCTCCAACATCCATATCTTCATTGCTGCACCATCTACCTTTAATCTTATCATCTGCCTCTATCTGACTATTACCTTCTGAATTTTCATCCTCCTCCTCCAGAAGTTGACAATCACCTACATCAGTTAATATTCCTCTAAATCACTTTTTTCTTCTAAATGACTATCTGCTTGACTCTCGTCTTCCCCTTTATGACTTTTGATGTTGCGACCGGCCGGCTCTTTTCCACTGTCAGAATATGTGAGAACATAATCTGGTTCACTTTCTGTCGCACAGTCAGTAATTTTCTCTTTAGCCCTAACCCCTAATCCTAACCCTCTTTTTATATTCAATCAACTTTATCTAGCAGTCTGTAAAGCTCTTGTCTTTTCTGTTTCTTGTTGCACATCCCTTCCTGCTACTTCTATTGGAAGCAAGTGTTTCCTGTGCAGTCTCTTTGTAACACCAGATTCAGTCTTGACAATTTAGACGAAATAACTTTATTTGTTTGCTCTTTGATCTTATTTGCGCTTCCCCAGCGATTTTATGTTCCCCTTGTGTCCAAGTATCTTAATGAGAACTTTACCACCTACGTGTAGTTTCGCCGCCTTTGCCTTCTTCTATTTCTACTTTGATTTCTCCAAAGATGTCCTCTCAATCTCCCTTGTCCTGTCAAATTTAAGTTGTATATCTTAATCAAAATCTGTAGAAACATACCCTCTATTGTTTTCAGCTGTAAATATGGAATCGGTGAGTTTGGTTTCCGCCCAAACATTCGTTCAAATGGTGAAAATACATATTGATATTATCTAGAAGTGCCTTGATATTCACTGCCCAATTCCTCTTATAACATCTATTATTCTTGTCTACACTTCAATATATCTACTGTGTGACTTGGCCAATAAAAGCTAACCAGCGATAAAGAGTTATATTTCCCTAGGTGAAAACTTCATTATGTATTCCTTTGTGTTTTATAACTCGGGGATGGGGACTGATAATGATTTAGAAGTGTCCAGTTCAGATGCCAGTCTATACAACACTCCTCTAATAAGTTTAAATGCTCTTAAAATGTCTCGACATAGTGTGATGTCTTCTATCAGTTGAAATATGTTGTTTCTATGAGGTACCCTTTTGTCAATTACGAATCGCACCCTGACCTCTTATAACAGGGTCACCACGCTGTTGTCTCCTGATTTTCTTTATTCCACTTGTGTCATAGGTTTAC